>BSBK01001913.1:5322500-5702538 GCA_027943335.1 Chamaecyparis obtusa
GGATCAGCATAAGTCATTATGATCAATTTGATTCTTACACGCCATTGGAAAAACCCTTGGTTTACTTCTTTGATAAATATGTTATTCATTACCATCGACATAGGTCACACCGATCCTTTTATCAAGTATTGGTGTGACTTTCATTTCACTACTCCATAATGCAAAGAAACACTAATGAGATCATCAGCGTGACTCTTACTGATGGTATTATCTCATTGTTATCAGTGTATGTCTCATGGATAGGATATACAATGTGTTTTCATCTCCCCATCGACATATTTCCTCCTGATGAAGTCATCAGAGCTTGGCACAAGATGTTAATTGCATCTTGATGGTATAAGATATACCAATGAATTATATTAGTGAGAACTTCCATGATATGTTTTCTTTATCTCCATCAACATATATCTCTTCGATGCCAAATGTTTTTAAAACCTTTCACTTTCCATCAGTGTAAGTCATACCAATTTTTCCATCAGGTGTCAGAAAAACCTTTAAATAGTCCCTCTGATATTATTTTCCCTTTTACAATTTCTATCAGTATAGGTATTATCAATGGCCTCATCGGCCATTGACAAGACATTATAAATATTCTACCTCTTACCATTTCTATTTCGATGAATAATATCGGTATGTGTTTTGCCAATTTTTTTATTTGTCCGTCAATATTACTTATGCTAATATGACATTAAGACGATAATTTCCTTTGTAATTTAAAATCCCCTCATTGGTACATCTTTCACCAATGCATTCTGCCTTTTAGTTTTCCTTCCTGAACTCTCATTGGGATAAATCATGCCAATAATAATAATCTATTTAATTTTCTAATCAGGTCAACTTATACAATGTTTTACTGATATGAAATCTCATGCATATATTCTTTTGGATTTTCCCTCTATTAGTATAAAATCCCCTACAATCTTGTCGATGGTAGATTTTAGGACCAAAACACAGATGAAGCACTTGATTGTGTTATTTCTTTGGAATCATCCTATACATACAATTGCCAACAATAACTATTCTCATGATTTAAATATGATGGTGAAAGTGTTAGCCCATTTTCATGTCATAGCTAAAATCCTATGAAAATGGCCTTATCTTGTGAAAATCTTGTGAAAATTGTCTTGCCCTACCTGCATACTTGTTTTGGCTAGCGAAGAAGATGTAGGATGTTTTATGGCTTATGCCCTTAGCCAGGGGTAGTTTGTGGTGTGTGCAAGCTCCAGTGAAGATTGCATGTGCTGAATTGCAAAAACTAGGAAGATATGGTTGTTTAAAGGTCTGAGATATAGGGTTTATCCATGGCTAGGGTTTCATAAAAATTTTCTAAGTAAAAAAACCCTAGCTTTGTTCTCTTTCCCCGTTACCTTTTCTAGCCACTTAAGTCCCCTTTCTACACATGCTTTATTTTCTTGCCCAGGTAGCTAAGTCTTTTATTTAGTGATTATGCGACTGTGTGGTCTCGTGTTCTCATGATCCTGACAGTTATGTTCCTAGCATTCAATGATCCAGCAAGCAGTCAAGTTTTGCAGTGGTCACTGATTCTCCCAATGAAACCTCAGGTTAAGAAAAAGACTCAGTGATCACGCGAATGCTTTGTTCATGTGATCTCCAAACCAAACACCGGTTTAGCAAAGTGTTTCATGACTTAGAGAAAGGCTTCAGTCGCCAGTTCGCTAGATCTAGTGTGGTCAGTTAAAGTTTGATCAAGATCGACAGTCGTCGCATAGCCACAAAGGAAAGATACCCAGATGTTAACTAATGCGACATTGTGACAATCGTCTGATCTTCCAATGGGTAATAATAGATGATATGGTGGGTCCAATGCCAGGTGTTACAGATGTGCCTTTTTCTTGATTGGTCGCGAAGGATGGTGACATGGAGTTTGTTAGTGGGGCCAAGGGTTTCAACATGTTAAAAAGATGCCAGATGTAAGTCAATCTGACGGCTCTGGTTTGTCCGCAATCAAAAGATGATCGAACGTTTGTGATCACGATGTTGCGATAACCATCAATTTGGTATCAGGCCATTGAGATGCGACAGTGGGTCCAGTCAGAAGGTACTAAAAGCATCGACCATTGGATCTTCCATTTGATGATAGCAATATATCCAGTTGTTGAGTGGGGCTGGGATGTTGCAGGTTTCAAGTCATCATAGATTTGCCTTGATCTAACCGTTGTTGTATAAATGCAAAGTAGAGATGCATGAAATTTTACTGATCGCGATGTTGCGATGATCATTGGATCTCTCTTAAGTGAAGATCGACGGTCTTGTTTTAAAGACCAACGAAGGCTTGGTTGACTGTTGCCAGATTTTGTTGACCATCTGATGTGCCGGGAAAGGATAGAGATCAATGAAAATATTTTAAACTTGTCTAATTGACTGTTGCCACCAAAAATTTCAAATATTTAAGGGTTCTTTGTGAGTAAAGGACTGTTATTTAATGCTTGCATGACCGATCTACTTGATTTGATCTTGTATAATATCACAGCATGGTCCAAAAATGATGCTTTCTTGCTGAGGGTGTCCATGTTGTGAAAGATGGGTGAATCAGTCACTCAAATTTATGATGTAGGTGAAGTAAACGGGGAGATGAAATGATGCAATTTCTAGTCTCTAGTGTACCAGTCAGGATTTTGGCCATAAATGAAGATCAAATTGAACCTGATGGCTCTGGATTGCTCGATTTGTCATTTCTACAATAAATTTCTTGATTTTTTGGATGGTAAAGTGGTTGGAAACCCTAGTCCCATTCTAGCTATCTGAAGCTTGTTGCATCCTTTCTTGAGGATTCCAAGATAGCTAGTGACTATATATAGTAGTCTGATGTATTTTTCAAAGTGTGGTGAAATCGGTAACTGGATAGAGAGAGAGCTTGGATTTAGGGTTTGTTTCTAGCATTTTATCATTTTTAATGTATTGATACTGAGAATTTTGATGAGATTACACTTGAATTCCAATCTCATATTTGTGGATGTCTTCTTGTTTTGATCTTGAATTCTTATATGTTAATGTTGCAAATAAAGTTAATATATGGTTTACAAAGTAAATTGTGAAATTATCTTTGAGTTCCTTCCAAAGTCGGGATTAAATCCTTAAAGATAGTCTCAGAGAATTCATGGTTTAGTGAGAATCTGATGTCCAAATGTGAGAGTGAGAGGAATAATAGGAAAAGCACTTATTCTGGAATTGGGTGTGTTTGAATTAAGTTTTCAGTTGATATATGTTGTATTTGACTCTGTGCCCTAGGATAAGACACTAATCTTTTCTTAGGAAGCAGTTCTTCATCATCAATCAATTTATAAATGATAAAATCTTTAAATCAATGTGTCAAGGACATTAATGCTTAATATTTGATGATTTCTTTAAGAAGTGAATCAGAGGTATACCCACTTGAGCATTAAAGCTCAAAGTGTAGTAGGATCATTCTCTTGATCCTTTTAATTGACCCTTTTTCTTGTCAGATTTGGAGTGGGTAACAAGAGTCAGTGACATTAGTTTGTCAATCAAATTGTAATTCTGCAAGTAGAAAGAAAATTAACCAACAAAATGGTGACTCTACTAGGGAGATTATAAAGAAAAAAGGAATTTTAGCAAGATTCTTGTGTTTCTCCTATTTCAATCTTCTTTTTTCTTTATTTTTTTAGGGTTTGTCTGCAAATTTCTCCCATTAAAGGTGGGTGGTGACTCAAAGGGTTAGAACCAGTGTTTACAAATTACAAACCATGGATAAAAGAAGTGCTAGGTCTTTTGTCAAGAGGCATCCAGAGGTTACTCTAGAGGAGTTGCCTAGGTTAGGAAAGAAAAGATGGATTAGAAGAGATGGGGAATCTACTAGTGCCCCTGTAAGAGAAGAGGATAATGCTAGAAATAGGGCACGACATACATCTTCTAATGAGAATGAATAACAGTATAAAAGTTCTAAATCTGATAGTGGCCATTCTGGAGATAATTTCTATGATACCCTAGAAGTATTATTTCAAGATAAAGTCTCACTACCTACAAATCAAAATGTGCAGGCAAGAGAAAGGGGCTTTGCACCAAATTTAGATCCAAATGAGGATATGTTTAGAAGGCAACCCATGGGGCCAAGACGGGTCCATTTCCCATATCAAAATCTCACTGATATGGATGTATCATCAAGCTATGAGGATGTTATGATAAACCCAAATGATTTGGGAGCACTAAGATTACAATTAGCAGAGAAATATGCAATATATAAAAGATTACAGAAGGAAAGAGAGGCTAAGAAAATGAATGCATTAATAGAAAGAGAGTCTCTACTCAGAAAGATTAATGAGATAAAAGAGAGAAACAAAATGCTTGCTACTGCTCCTAAATGTTTGCAGCATAAAATTTTCGGTGATCTTGATGCTTTGAGAAGTGAAAAAGAACATTTGCTGCAAGACCTTGAATTTGAAAAAGAGGGCCCTGTAATTAGACAGGTCCAAAGTTATGCTTCTTAGCCTAAAGATAAAAATGAAAGTGAAACTACCAGACCTACTACTTTTGTTAATGAAAAGGGGAAGCAAAAGATGGTTGGGATTCAAATAAATAAGCTTGTGGCAAGACTGAAAGTCCCACAACCTATTTCAAGTGAAGATATAGAGATGGAAAGGAGAAGGAAAGAAGATGATGATCTAGCGAGGCAATCGAAGAAGGCTGAAGTTGAAGCCTCTATTGCAGAAAAAAGGAGGATCTAGTTCCTGAAGGCCTCATCCGCAAACACTCTTGGACCATGTACCATTGAAATAGGAATGCCATCTACAACTTCTAATACTATTCCATTTGGTAATGTTACTACTCATAATCTAGTTTTTGCTTCATCTACCAAGTTAAATGTTGACCCTAAACAACAGTCAAGTGCAAAAGTAGATGGAAATATAGTTGTAAATGCTAGTTCCAGTGGAATCACTGGTCTGAGTTTTCAAAGAAGACCTATGCAATTAGAAGGGTATAGGAAAATTATCTTTGATGGAATACCAGGCTACCCAAATGCTATTTAAATTGAGATAAGGGATAAGGTACCTAAATTTGCTGGTAATAGTTCCATTAGTTGTGAAGAACACCTTAGGTTATTTGTTGATATGCTAAATGACTATGAAATTGAGCATGAGGATGTAGTCATGAAACTATTTGGTCAATCTTTAGTGGAAGATGCTAGAGATTGGTTCAAAAGACTCCCCGACCGTTGTATTGATACATGGGATACTTTTGAAAAGTGCTTCAAAGAACAATACAGTGATAGGCCTAATGCTAGTTTCATGTTAAATGCATTTAACACCATAAGGAAGAATCATAATGAGTCTACAACTGAGTTCAATATGAGATTTTAGAATGGTATGCATAACTTGTTTCAAGTTATGAGATTAGATGATAATGTCTATCTGACCACATACTTCAATGTCTTTGATGGCAAGATGGGATACTTATTGAGATCGGAGACAAGGAACCTAGAACTCTTAGGGATGCCTTTAAAATTGTTGTCAACATTGAGAACAATATGAAGATGTCAGGAAAATTGGGGGGGAAAAGAGACGATCCCAAGTTGTTTGGGGACAAAAAATATAAAAGGGATAATGAAAGAAATGTTGGGAATAAGAAGCAAGAAGAGGAAAATTTGGACAAAGTGCTGAATGCATTGAAGGGCTTGAAAGCACCTAGTAATAGAAATGATAAGGTTTCTACTGGTGAAAAGCCTCATTTCAACAACAATTTCAATAGACAGAATAGCTTGCAAAATTAAACTTATAACACCCAATGGAAGGATGAAAAAGCTATTATCCCAAATGCCAAAGGAAATAATGACAAGACCATCTCTGATCCCTTGCACAAGGCTACTGTGAATGTTGTAGAGGACACACCATGGTGTGTGGCTTGCCAATCTCCTCATTCCGGAGAACATTGTGTGCTTGCACAATCTATAATTGCATACCAGGACGATAAATATGATGAATTTAATCAAGAAGAAACTAATGATGATATTGGGTGTAACATGACCACTTCATATTTGGGATATGAAGATGTCTTTGATGCTGATGAAGAGATTGATGTTTGCTCAATAAGGCACAACAAGGTATTATTCCATCAAGAGGTCTTTTCTGATGATGAAGACATTGATGAAAAGACATGTAACATGAACTCCTCTTTAGAGAAAACAAACTTGAGAAGACCTTCAAAGGAGGAGATTACAAGGATCACTATGGAAATGGTTGCCCAAGTGCAAACAAGAAGCATGGAAACAAATGATGGCATGGATAAAGCTGCAGGGATGTTCATAAAAAATACCACTCCTAAGGAGCCCACTGGAAATAAATTGAGAAATTATTATACAGTGAAAGTAAAGAATGTCAAAGGTAAGAAATGGGAGCCAAGGGGAGTTGGAGTTGTGAAGATGTCTATTGTTCATGACAGAGACAATCAAAAGGAAGTTGAGAAGCCAGTTAGTACAATGGCCAAAAATGAAAAAATGAAGGTGAAAACAACAGTAAATGCACTTGAGAAGCAAAAGGATATTAAAGGAATGCAGGTTGAGATTCCTTCTTCTACCCCTATTGACATGTTATCAGTTTTGTCTCAAATTACTGTTAAGGTTCCTTTTTCTGAGTTATTAAGAATTCCTGAACACAAAGAAAGAGATCTGGCATGGATGGATAATGTTCATGATAGTAATGTTTCTTGCAATACCAATGGGCCACAACCAGAATCTTGGAAAGAAGTGAAAGTTCAGGGAGTGGTATCTCAGATACCACCTATGTATTTGGATAATTCTGTCAATGCTAGCCTTGAAAACATTGATCCATTTTTCTTAAGCATCATAGTGAATGGAATGACAGTAAAAAATTGCATGATTGATTCCGGTGCATCAAATACTCTCATGCCTTTTAAAATTATGGAGAGATTGGGTCTTAAAGTTGACACTATTTAGGGAAGATGTTGTGCAATGGACCAGAGAGAAGCGCCTATTATTGGAACTATCAATGCATTACCCTATAAGCTAGTAGCATATCTAGAGAGAGAACTAACTATGAGTGTTTTGGTTGTAGACATTCCTCATTATGGGATGTTATTATCCAAGAAATAGAGTGCTGCCATGGGAGGAAGTTTACAATGTGACCTTGCATTTGCAACTTTCAATATTGATGGTTAATCTATCAAGATTGAGAGAGAGCCAAGAGTGACCCATATGATTGAAAGAAACATTGATAATGAGACTACTTGTTTTATAGATACTGATATCAATACTTTCAGGGTAGAAGTTACTGTTCTTGAGAAAGAGGTTGTCTTGCCCCCTAGCATTGTACAGGTGAATACTAAGTCCGAGAAAGGTGATCTATAGGTAATGTACTTTGATGGTGCTAATTGCAAGGATGGTTCAGGTGCAGGGATTTTTATCATTTATCATGAGGGGAACACTTAAAATTTTTCTTTTACATTGAGTTTCTCATTCACAAACAACATAGCAGAGTATGAAGCACTATTGATAGGGTTTAAGTTAGCACACAAACATGGAATTAAATGTGTGCATGTTGTTTGTGATTCAGAGCTAGTTGTATCTCAAGTAAGATCAATTTATGCTTCCAAGAATAAAAGGTTGAAACAGTATAGGAATGCAATGTGGTATATGATTGAATGTTTTAATGCATTTAATATTGTGTGGAAGGATAGAAGAAACAATAAGATCGCTGATCTATTAACCAATATAGAAATCAATCCTATTGATATCACTTTTGTAGGCCTCTGAAAAGTTAAAACTCAGGCTAGGCCTAGTATATCAGATAACATTGAGAACTGGCAAGTTTTTGAGGATGACCAAGATATCTTGAGATTTATGAATTGTGAAGATCAATATCATGGTCAGGAATTAGATTGCCTGACCTTGGTGGAAACTGCAGAAGGAAAGGAAGTTGTCTTTGAAATGAAGTCATACAACTTATGACCAACAAGGTTCCCAGGGGACTTGTTTTTTTGGAAATTGTATTTGATAATCAAGACAGAGTCCAGATGGATACCAAGAAAAAGGACCAAATGGACTTGGAAGAGGTAAATCTTGGTACTATGGAAACACCAAAAAATGTGTACATTGGAAAAAAAATGTCTTAGCATGTGAGAAAATCTTTGATTGAGTTGTTAAGAAAATTTAGACATGTCTTTGCATGGTCATATGATGACCTAAAGGTTTATAGAGAATACTTGTTCCATCATATTATTCCTTTGAAGAAAGATGCTAAACCTTTCAGGAAAGAATAGAGGCCAATTAATCCTACCTTAGCACCTGAAATGCAAGAAGAATTGATGAAGTTGCGAGATGCTGGGATCATAAAACCCATAAGAAATTCCTCTTGGGTGTCAAACTTAGTTCTTGTTAGAAAGAAGAATGGAGACATCAGACTATGTGTAGATTTTAGGAATCTAAACATCTCTTCTCTGAAAGACAATTACTATTTGCCTAACATGGAGGTAATGCTGCAAAGAGTAACTGGATTTGACCTGATATCTATGATAGATGGTTTTTTTCTGGCTACAACCAGGTGATTGTGAAAGAATTAGAATAATTTAAGGCAACTTTCACGACACCCTGGGGAACCTATGTCTATGTAAGGATGCCTTTTGGTTTAACTAATGCTAGTGCCACTTTCCAAAGAGCAATGGATGTTGCTTTTGTAGATTTTATAGATGCCTTCCTAGTGGTATATCAAAATTATTTGACTGCATACTCCAAAAGGTAGGAAGATCATTGTTCTCAATTGGAGAAGAGATTTGTGAGGGCTCTAGAATATGGCATTTCTCTGAACCCAAGGAAATGTGCATTTGGTGTAACTGAAGGCAAGTTGCTTGGCCACCTAGTACGGAAGCAGGGAGTGAGAATTGACCTAGAAAGAGTAATGGAAATTGACAAGATTCAAAAGCTAAAAAATGTTAAGGGAATCCAGTCTTTCTTTGGTCAGGTAAATTTCTTAAGGAGATTTGTTACTAACTTTGCTGAGACCACCAGGCCAATATCCAAGATGTTAAAGAAAGGATCTGAAATAAAATGGGATGGTGAACCTGATGAGGCTTTCAAGAAGATCAAGCAAGTAATCAAGGATGCACCTGTACTAAAGGCACCCAATTATAGTATTCCAATGCATATCTTTTCTTTTGCTTCTTTTCATACTATTGTTGTAGTACTATTACAAAAAAATGATGAGGGTTTTGAAAAACCTATTGCATTCTTTAGCAAATCTCTACAGGCTACAAATTTAAAATATGATATCAATGAAAAAAAAGCATATGCACTTGTTAAGGTTGTGAAGGCTTTTAGGTGTTATTTGATGGGAGAAAATGTGATTGCTTTTGTACCAAGTGCTACAGTGAAGGATATTTTCTCATAGGAAGAGGTGTTTGGAAGAAGATACAGATGGATAAATAGAATTCAAGAGTTCAACATTGATATCCAAATCACCAAGCTGGTTAGAGGACAAGGATTGACAAAGCTTATGGCACATTCCAATATTGTTGCAAATAAGGTAAATCAAGCCGAGATTGATGATACATGTGATACAGATGATTGTGTTTGGTACCAAGATATAATCTATTTTTTGAAGAATATGAAATGTCAATTAGGAATGGATGACAACAAGAAAAGAACACTGAAGTTATAGGCAATCAAGTATGCAATTATAAGATGCAAGCTATATAGAAAAAATTTGGATTGCACACTTTTGAAAGGTGTAGATGAAAGTCAGGTAGATAGATTGTTGAAGGAAATGCACGAGGGAGTATGTGGTGGACATTATATGGGTAAAAATACTACTCAAAGGATTTTGAGAGCAGGGTTCTGGTGGCCCACAATCTTCAAAGATGTAGAACAATTGGTAAGAAAGTGTAATGCTTGTTAGAGATTTTCTGGCAAGCTCAAGTTTTCAGGAAATGTACCACTAAGGCCAATGGAAGTGCAAGCCCCTTTCCAACAATGGGGGATGGACTTTATAGGAGAAATATCAAACAAATCTAGTGGAGGACACTCTTAGATCTTGGTTGCCACTGATTATTTTACAAAATGGGTAGAGGCTATTCCTACAAGGAATGCAACTAGCAAGGTGGTGACTGATTTCCTATTGAATAATATTGTTACAAGGTTTGGTTATCCTGAAAGGATTATCTGTGATAATGCAATGTGCTTTAGGTCTGCCAAATACAAGGAATTCTATGAAGGTTTAGGAATCCAAATTTCATATTCCTCACCTTATCATCCACAAGGAAATGGACAGGCATAATCATCCAACAAAAGCTTGATAAATATTCTGACAGAGTAACTATTATTCTGAGGTGTCCTTGCATGTATTCTGGATTGGCTGTGTGGGCTAACAGAGTAACTATTAAGAAGGCAATTGGGTGTGCACCATTTGACTTGGTGTATGGAATACATGCAAGGACACCTCAGAATAATTTTCTAGAAATGTACAGGTTTGTTCAGCTATATGATGATGATCTAGATGATGAAATGCAATTAAGGATTGAAGATTTGATTAGGTTGGATGAAACTAGAAGAGAATCAACTTCAAAAAATGCTAGGTTGCAATTACAGGTCAGGAAATTGTATGACAAGAAAGTTCTAGAAAAGAGGTTTGAGCCAAATGACTTGGTACTACTCTGGAATGCCAGATTGGAAAATAAAGCAAAACATAGAAAATTTGATCCAATCTAGTTAGGGCCATATTTGATTCATGAAAAGTGGAGACCAAATTCCTACATTATCAAAGAACTCAATGGTGACATTCAAGAATTGTCTGTTCATGGACAATTCTTGAAGAAATGCTTCAATTGAAGGTATTTTTATTTCCATGAACAGTAGTTAGGTTTGTATGTAGAGGTGTGGTGTGCTTCTTTTCTATTTTCTCTTGGCTTTGTAGTAGGTTTTTGTCCAAGTGCGCATGCATCCCCAGATAGAGCCACCATTAGCCCATTTTCATGTCATAGCTAAAATCCTATGAAAATAGCCTTATCCTGTGAAAATTATCTTGCCCTGCCTGCAGACTTGTTTTGGCTAGCGAAGAAGATGTAGGATGTTTTATGGCTTGTGCCCTTAGCAAGGGGTAGCTTGTGGTTTGTGCAAGGTCCAGTCAAGATTGCATGTGCTGAATTGCAAAAACTAGGAAGATATGGCTATTTGAAGGTCTGAGATATAGGGTTTATCCATGGATAGGGTTTCATAAAATTTGTCTAAGTCAAAAAATCCTAGCTTTGTTCTTTTTCCCCATTATCTTTTCCTGGCCACTTAAGTCCCCTTTCTGCACATGCTTTGTTTTCTTGCTCGGGCAGTTAATTCTTTTATTCAATGATTATGCGACTGTGTGGTCTCGTGTTCTCATGATCCTGGCAGTTATGTTCCTAGCATTTAGCGATCTAGAAGGAAGTCAAGTTTTGCGGTGGTCGCTGATTCTCCTAATGAAACCTCAGGTTAAGACAAAGACTCATCAATCACGTGAATGCTTTGTTCATGTGATCTCCAAACCAAACACCAGTTTAGCAAAGTGTTTCACAACTTAGAGAAAGCCTTCAGTTGCCAGTTCGCCAAATCCAATGTGGTCAGTTAAATTTTGATCAAGATCGATGATCCTCACATAGCCACAAAGGAAAGATGCTTGAATGTTAACCATTGCAACATTGTGACAACCATCTGATCTTCTAGCGGGTAAGAATAGATGATACGGTGGGTCTGATGCAAAGTGTTGCAGATGTGCCTTTTTTTTTATTGGTTGCAAAGGATGGTGACATGGAGTTTGTCAGTGGGGCTGAAGATTTCAACATGTTAAACATACACCAGATGTAATTCAATCCAATGGCTGTGGTTTGTTCGCAATGAAAAGATGATTGGACATTTGTGATCATGATGTTGAGATAGCCATCAATTTGGTATCCGGCCATTGAGATGCGACAGTGGGTCTAGTCAGAAGGTACTTAAAGCATCGACCGTTGGATCTTCCATCTGATGGTATTGATATATCCAGTTGTCAAGTGGGGCCGGGATGCTGCAGGTTTCAAGTCACTGTAGATCTTCCTTGATCTGATGGTTGTCGTATAAACACAAAGCATAGATGCATGAAGTTTTACTGATCGTGATATTGCGAGGACCATTGAATCTCTCTTAAGTGAAGATTGATGGTCTTGTTTTAAAGACCGGTGAAGGTTTGGCTGATTGTTACCAGATTTTGTGGACTGTCCGATGTGCTGGAAAAGGATAGAGATCAACAATTGCCACTAGAAATTTGAAATATTTAAGGGTTCTCTGCGAGTAAAAGACTAGTTATTTAATGCTTGGGTGGCCGATCTACCTGATTTGATCTTGTATACTATCACAGCATGGTCCAAAAATGATGCTTCTCTATGGAGGGTGTCCATGCCGTGAAAGATGGGTGAATCAGTCACTCAAATTTATGATATAGGTAAGTAAATAGGGAGATGAAATTGATGAAGGAGCATCTCAGGTCCTTGGTAATCCTGTGTCACCAAAAAGAGATTTGAAGTTTGTTTGTGTTGCTTGGTTCCTTCTTTGGCCGAGTTGGTTCAGTGTTGCTCAGTTTCCTTGTTCACCAGTGTTTCTCGGCAATTCTTGACTGGCGCTCGATTTATTCCCTAGTGCTCGGTGATGCTTGTCTGGTGCTCAGTTGGCTTTTCTTACTGACGGATTTATTTTAGTTTCTTTTGAGGCTGACTTGTGCATTTATTAGGGGTCACAGATTTAACACTGGAATCCTTCATTGGGAAGCATGTGGTCCCAGATCTAACCGTTCCTTCCGTTGGTTGTGGATCTGAAGGCTAACTCAGTTCGGTAGACTCTTGTATAAATGTAGTTGTTTGGTTGTAGTTTAGGGAGTTTAGTCAGGAAGATAGGAGATAGAAGATCAGACACATTTGATAGATCCTCGCATGTTTGAGGACCTCTGTAATTCATTGTAATATCTAGCCAAAACTGGGAAGGCCTTACAGCCCAGCATGTATGAAGTTATTTCAATTAATATATGAGTGATCCTACTTTTCTCCCTCTCACTATGTTTTTGTTTGCTTCCGCGTGTGTTTGAGCAAGGTGGATCAGGCTAGGGGAGATATTATTTGGCCCTACCATCCTCACTTGCATCAGGTGGTATCAAATCAGGTTAGATCTTGATCTAGGTTTGCGAACTTAGGTTTGAGGGTTCCTTCTTGTGAAGCCCTAGTTGATTTGTTATAGGGTATCAGATTGCAATCTGAATTGCAATTGCAGAGGGTTTTCATGATGGTTCATAGAAGATGAGATGCAGATCCAGGATTGGTAGACATGTTGAGACAACTTGTTGCTAGGTTAGAAGTTGTTGAAACAGCCAAGCGAAGAGGCATACATCTTGAAGATTTTAGTGATGATGAAGTTGAGGAAGAACAAGCAAATGTGGAACTTGCACCTGTGATGGATTAGGGTGACAAAATATTTCTGAAGGCTTTGACAAGTTTGAAGTCTACACCACATTTCAATCCTCCTGAGTATAGTGATAAATTGGATTTTGATGAATTGGTGGACTGGATCACTGAGATGGAGAAATATTTTGAGTATGAAAACATATCTGAAGAAAAGAAGGTAAAAATTGCAAGTACAAAGTTGAAAATTCATGCATCCTTATGGTGGGAACATCTGCAGTTGGATAGAAAGAGGAAAGGCAAAGACAAAATCAAGGTATGGAATAAAAAGGAGAATAAATTGAAAGGAAAGTTCTTACCTTGTGATTATTAGATTAACCTAGTTCAATGAATGTAAAGTTTGAGGCAGAAAGATATCTCAGTAAAAGAATATACTAAGCAATTCTAGAGATTAGATATTAGATCTGGACATGATGAAGATGATGTGGAAATAATTTTTAGATACCTGAATGGTTTGAGGGTTTCTATCCAAGAGGAGATCAACATGGTTAAGTTGAAAAACATTAAAGAGGCTTATCAATTTGTATTGAAAGCTGAGGAGTAATTGAACAGAAGACATGAGCAGAGACATAGAGGTAGAGGTGGTAGATTCCCTAGAGGAAGAGGTAGATCCCATGGAGAAAATAGTAGATTTGAACCCGAGAAGACAAATCTAGATAAAGGCAAGATTGAGTGGAAAGGTGAAAGTTCATCCAGAGGTAGAGGCAGTAACTATAGAGGTGGTTATAATAGAGGTGGTTTTCGAGGAACTTGTTATAATTGTGGAGAAGGACATAATCATTTGAGTGTACACATGCAAGTAAGAAGGTTGGTAGCAGTAGGAATTCTTTGGTGCAAGAAGAGTCATCGAATGAGCTTGAGAAAGAAATTAATTTGATGGTAATAAGAGCATTATGGAATGAAAGTAAAAAGGAAGATCCAGTAAGGAAAAGTTTGTTCAAGACTAGATGTAGAGTTTCTAACCAAGTTTGGAAGGTAATCATTGACGGTGGTAGCTTGGAGAATTTGGCATCTGAGGAAATGGTCACGAAGTTGCAGTTGAAAAGGTTGAAACATCTAAAGCCCTATCAGATCTCATGGATCAAAGATGAGCACACACTCTTGGTAAGTGAACAATGTTATGTGAATTTGAAAATTGGAAAGTACTATGATAAGGTGTTGTGTGATATCATGCCTATGGATTATTGTCATATTTTGTTGGGTAGACCTTGGCAATATGACAGGCATGCTATATATGATGGAAGATTGCATAGGTATACTATTTGGGCTGATGGTAGAAAATAGATCTTGTTACCTTGATTGAAGAACCTGCTAGTAATTTTTTACACATTTGTGAAAGTTTTCTTGATGGAAGGAAGACAATTTGTTAAATATTTGAATAGGAATGATGTATGTTTTGCTATGATTTCTAACAAACTGGGTAAGAAAATAGAGGATAATGTTCCTGAAGAGATTGATAAGTTACGCATCGAGTACAAAGATATCATTTATGATAATGTACCTGATGGTTTACCACCGAAGGGAAGCATTGATCATTGCATGGATCTAATTCATAGAGCTAGTTTATCAAATAAAGCACCTCATCGGTAACACCTACCGAGAATCAGGAATTGAACAGACAGATTTAAGAATTGTTGGAGAGAGGCTTGATTAGAGAAAGTTTGAGTCTTTGTGCAGTACCTGTTGTATTGGTACCTAAGAAGAATGGAGAATGGTGAATGTGTATTGATTCCAAAGAAATCAACAAGATAACTGTGAAATATAGGTTTCCTATACTGAGAATGGATGACATCATGGACAGTTTAACTGGAGCAAAGTATTTTACCAAAATTGATTTGAAAAGTGGGTATCATTAGATCAGAATCAAAGAAGGTGATGAGTGGAAGACTGCTTTCAAGACAAAAGAAGGTTTGTATGAGTGGTTGGTTATGCCTTTTGGTTTAACTAATGCACTAAGTAAATTTATGAGGTTGATGAATACAGTTTTGAGGAAATTCTTGGGTAATTTTGTGATTGTATATTTTGATGACATTTTGATATTCAGTAAGACCAGAGAAGAACATTTTCTGCATGTTAGACAAGTTTTGTAGAGATTGAAAGAGGAGAAGTTGCTGATAAATCTGAAAAAGTGTTCATTCATGAAAGAGGAGATTGTATATTTGGGATTTGTGAGTTCAGTTGATGGTTTGAAAATGGATCTTGAAAAGGTTGAAGCTATTTTGAATTGGCCTACACCTAAGAATGCTAGTGAGGTAAGATCATTTCATGGTTTGACAAGTTTTTACCAAAAGTTCATAAGGAATTTCAGTTCAATTTGTAATGCTATGACTGAGACTATGAGAGGAGATAAAAGAGAATTCAAGTGGACACGTGGAGCTGATAGAAGTTTTTAGACTCTAAAGTAGAAGGTTATTGAATTACCTATTTTGGCATTGCCTGATTTCAATAAGGTATTTCAAGTGGAATGTGATGCAAGTGTTAGTGCAATTGGAGCTATGTTGAGTCATGAAGGTAAACCTATTTCTTTCTTTAGTGAAAAGTTGAATGATGCAAAAAGGAAATATTCTGTGTATGATCAAGAATTCTATGCTATTGTTCAAGCATTGAAGAAATGAAGACATTATTTGATACCGAGTGAATTTGTGTTGTATACTGATCATAAGGCTTTACA
The DNA here is from genome assembly GCA_027943335.1 of Chamaecyparis obtusa. Classification (NCBI taxonomy): domain Eukaryota; kingdom Viridiplantae; phylum Streptophyta; class Pinopsida; order Cupressales; family Cupressaceae; genus Chamaecyparis; species Chamaecyparis obtusa. The sequence goes on from BSBK01001913.1 coordinate 5,338,606, forward strand.
ATATTTGGGTAGTCAGAATAAGTTGAATCAGAGACATGAAATGGGTTGAGCATTTACAGAGTTATACATTTGTGATAAATCATAAGAGTGGAGTCACTAACTGAGTTGCAGATGCATTGAGTAGAAGATCTTTAATGACCAAGATGAAAATTGAAGTTCTTGGTTTTGATGAGATGAAAGATTTGTATGAAAATGACCCTAATTTTTCTGAGCCATGGAGAAAGTGTAGAGCACATATTCAAGATCAACAAACTACTAAATGGGATGAATATTTTATGCAAGAAGGTATGTTATTTAAGGGTATTCAATTGTGTATACCGAGAGGACGAATGAGAAATAATTTGATAAAGGAGAAAGATAATAGTGGTTTGGCTGGACATTTGGCCAGGAGAAATACTTTTGGCCCAGTTGCATAAAGATGTTCATAAATTTGTGAAAAATTGTGGAGTTTGTCAAGTTGCAAAAGGAGTGAGTTAGAACACTAGATTGTATACACCTATTATTGTACCTGAGAAACCTTGGATTGACATCAGTATGAATTTTGTTCTTGGCTTACCGAAGATAGCAAGAGGTAATGATTCTATATTTGTTGTTGTGGATAGATTTTCTAAAATGGCACATTTTATACCTTGTAGAAAGACATTAGATGCAGTACATATAGCAGATCTTTTCTTTAAGGAAATTGTCTGATTGTATGGATTACTGAGGAGTATTATCTTTGATCGAGATAGTAAATTTGTTGGATACTTTTGGAAGACTCTTTAGAAAAAGTTTGGCACTGAGTTGAAATATAGTTCTACATTTCACCCAAAAACTAATGGACAAACTGAAGTTGTGAAGAAAAGTTTGGGTAATCTTTTGAGATGTTTAGTTGGAGACAAACCAAGTAATTGAGATTCTATATTGGCACAAGCAGATTTTGCATACAATAATTCAGTGAATAGAAGTATTGGAAAAACACCTTTTGAGATTGTAAATGGCTTACAACTGAGAGGTATATTTGATTTAAGAGATTTCAATGATGAAAGTAAAAGATGTGTTGAAGGAGTAAAGTTTGTTGAATACATAAAGACATTGCATGAAGATGTGAAGTACAAGGTGGAAATGAGTAATCAGAAATACAAAGGCAAAGCTGATAGATCAAGAAGACATAAGACTTTCGATGTTGGTGATGAAGTGATGGTTCATTTGAATAAAGGTATATTTCTTGTTGGAACATATGGGAAGCTGAAGATGAAGAAGTTTGGACCTTGCAAAATTTTGAGGAAATTTGACAGTGGAAATGCATATGAGATTGAATTACCTGATGGGGGAAATGTATATGAGATTGAATTACCTGATGACATGGATATATCACCTATATTCAACATTGCTGATTTGTATAAGTACCATGAGTCAGATGAAGAAATGACAGTACCGATGGATTATCCTAAGAAGCAGAATGAAGAGATTGAGCATATTTTGGAGCAGAGAGTTGGCAAGAGTACAAGAGGTAAATAACATATGGAATATCTAGTAAAATGGAAGAATAGACCGATTGAAGATAGTTCCTAGATTTCACAATCTAAGTTGGATTCAACTCAGGTTGCATCAACTTCATGAGGTCATGCCCTACCAAGGAACTAGAGAAGAGAACAAAGATTCTCTTAGGAAAGAAAACCTAAGTAACAAAATGTGAAAATTTTTGAACTTTAAAAAGATAATAACATAAGAAAAGTTTAATTTAGATCACTTCCATGGTTCCCTACTAGTACACTAATAATCCTTTCAAGCTTCATTAAAGATATAAATAACATGGATGAATTTTAAATCGGTTATATTATAACATTTAAAGATTATTGACAGGAAACATAAATACTTTCTTCCAAACATTTAACCTAACTCTTAGATCCAACTACATTCTCTAAATATTCCTTTTTGTACATCATAACATTTGAAACACTAATTCCTTACAAATGAATCGTTTAAGAGTTGAATAAATATATGTATGAATTATCCTATTTGATTTACTAGCCTTTCTTAATCAACAATAGTATACAACATTCCACTTTACTTTGAGACTTACTAAATTCCTTTCCTTTAACACTACCATACTTTGCATAAAGGTTACAATTCTCTTTTTCCTTCTTTCCCTAAATCTACCCATTCCAAATTACATCACCTTGAATTTACAATGAAGATCACCTTACATTCATCTCCTCTTAGGAGGTTATAATAATAACTTTACTTTATATTTGACAAGAAATGATGAAGGATAAACAAGGAGCCTTCTTTCTTCAAACTGGAACAATGTATAAGCAAGAACCCATAAGTATTGCAATCACAAAAGATACCTCGATAAAAGATTTCCAATAAACAATAAACAATAAACAATAATCATAACTGAGTATTTCTAAATATCCGATAAGCATATCATCATTATAAACATAAATGTGAATACATAGCTCTAATCATCATAATGTAAAATGTCCAAATCAAAGAGTCCAAGTATAATCATCGAAGAGGGTGTTACACATGATTCAGAGAATCATTCTCAAATAACCCCAGGTGTCTGATGCAGGAGCATCTCAGGTTCTTGGCAATCCTGTGTCACCAAAAAGAGATTTGAAGTTTTTTTGTATCGCTCGGTTCCTTCTTTGACCGAGTTGGTTCAATGTTTCTCGATTTCCTTGTTCACTGGTGTTTCTCAGTAATGCTTGACTGGCACTCAGTTAATTTCTTGGTGCTTGATGACGCTTGTCTGGTGCTCGGTTGGCTTTGCTTACCAATAGGATTATTTTAGTTTCTTTTGAGGCTGACTTGTGCATTTATTACGAGTCATAGATTTAATGTTGGAATCCTTTATTGGGAAGCATGTGGTCCCAGATCTGACCGTTCCTTCCATTGATCATGGATCTAAAGGCCGACTCAGTTCGGTAGACTCTTGTATAAATTTAGTTGTTTGGTTGTAGTTTAGGGAGTTCATTCAGGAAGAAAGGAGATAGAAGATCAGAGACATTTGATAGATCCTCGCATGTTTGAGGACCTCTGTAATTCATTGTAATATTTGTCCAAAATTGGGAAGGCCTTATAGCTTGACATTTATTTCAAGTAACATATGAGTGATCCTTCTTTTCTCCCTCTCACTTTGTTGTTGTTTTCTTCTGCGTGTGTTTGAGGAAGGTGGATCAGGCTAGGGGAGCCATTATTTGGCCCTACTGTCCTCACTTGTGTAAGAAATGATGCAATTTCCAGTTTCTAGTGTACCAATTAGGATTTTGGCCATAAATAAAGATCAAATTGCACCTGATTTCTCTAGATTTCTTAGTTTGTCATTTCTATAGTAAATTTCTTGATTGTCTAGTTGGTAAAGTGGTTGGAAACCCTAGTCCTGTTCTAGCTATCCAAAGCTTGTTGCATCCTTTCTTGAGGATTCCAAGATAGCTAGTGACTATATATAGCAGTCTGATGTATTTTTCAAAGTGTGATGAAATTGGTAACTGAATAGAGAGAGAGCTTGGATTTAGGGTTTGGTTCTAGCATTTTGTCATTTTTAATGTATTGATACTATGAATTTTAATGAGAATACACTTGAATTCTAATCTCAGATTTGTGGATGTCTTCTTGTTTTCATCTTGAATTCTTATATGTTAATGTTGCAAAGCAACTTAATATATGGTTTACAAATTAAATTGTGAAATTATCTTTGAGTTCCTTCCAAAGTCGGGATTAAATCTTTAAAGATAGTCTCAGAGAATTCATGGTTTAGTGAGAATATGATGTCCAAATGTGAGAGTGAGAGGAATAATAGGCAAAGCACTTATTCTAGATTTGGGTGTGTTTTAATTAGGTTTTCAGTTGATATATGTTGTATTTGACTCTGTGCCCTAGGATAAGACACTGATCTTTTCTCAAGAAGTAGTTCTTCATCATCAATCAATTTATAAATGATAAAATCTTTAAATCAATGTGTCAAGGAAATTATTGCTTAATATTTTCTGATTCCTTTAAGAAGTGAATCAGAGGTATACCCTCCTAAGCATTAAAGCTCAAAGTGTAGGAGGATCATTCTCTTGATCCTTGTTAATTAGCCCTTTTTCTTGTCAGATTTAGAGTGGGTAACAAGAGTCAGTGACATTAGTTTGTCAATCAAATTGGAAATCTACAAGTAGAAAGAAAAGGAACCAACATAAAGGATGTAACTAATTCCAAAAAGTGAATACTGAGAATAATTAGAGAACACTCCTTGCTATGTCACAAGAATATTAACTTATGTAATCTATTGGCAAGAGATAATGAGTTATAAAGTATCACTTGATGGAGCACAATGAGAAAAAATTTAGGTGCTAACAGATGGATAGGTTTGGAAAATGGATACAAATTTTTCTCCTCGAGCTCTTGATGGGATAGGTCTTTAGTGGGACTCAAGTCTTGTCAGATGGTGTAGCTTTGGTATCCCCTCCAGCTAGGTTGTCCTTAGAATCTGAGAAGAGCATCAAGGCTTCTCTTTTGTTAGTCCTACAACAGAAACCCCTTAAAAAGGGGCCTTTAGAGAAACTTTCAAGGAGTGGACATACGACAGATCAGGAAAAGATAAAGATGATTGGGGATACTTTGGTTGAGAGGGGTTCTATGAAACCCATTGATTCTAACTTCTCCCAACCCCATAAATGATTATCTTATCATGGAATATAAGGGGTGTGAACAACACCCCTAGAAATAAGGTTTTTTGGGATTTGATTGCTTCAAATTTTCCTAATATTGTCTTTATTTAGGTTAACTAAGTTACCAGTTCAAGGTATGGTTAATAGTGCTACTAGCATTTGGTCTTGAGGTGCATGTCAGTGTATTAGAGCCCTTTACAATTCTCGTAGAAGGATCTCATTGGTAATCCTATAAGAGTTTTCCCTCAGTGGTGGTTCTCAAGTCGCTCCTCTCTTTCTATGGTTGCCACTAGTTTGGATTCAAGTGACACTTGTCTTTTCACTAATATTTATGCACCTACTGATTTCTTGGGAAAATCACAACTCTAGGGTCATATCAGATTTATTTTCTATTTGGTGCCCTTTATCCCTTGGATTATTGTAGGAGACTTAAATGCAGTTTGCAACTTGGATGCAAAAGGAGGGGGCACAAATAGACTTGATCCTTTTATTTCTGTCTTGAATGATAATATAGAGTTCCTGATTTTTATTGATGTTAAGCCAAACAATAGTATCTACATCTAGAACAATAGGAGAACTAGAGCATAAGAAATATTTGAGAGATTGAATATATTTCTTGTTTCTTATTTTTGGTTGAGTGATATGTGGAATACTAGCTCAGAAATTTTGGATTGGAGAGGGTCAGATCATTATCCAATTAAAATCTCCATGATATCTACCAATATTTTAAAGAACCCCTCTAAATTGCAGCTTATGTGATTGAGAGATTCCTTGCTCGAAGATTTGACTAGTGATACTAAGGGAATCCTTCTTATGGTAGAGATATGTATAAGTTTTTGAGAATACTACAATATGTGAAGTACAAGCTTAAGAGATGGAATACATAGTTTCTTGGACATCTTCAATTCCACAAAATGGTAGCCTAAGCTCCACTTTCTTGTACCACTCACTTAATCTATGACCAAAGGCTTTCCCTTGAAATAGGTAGGTAAGAGTCTATGGTTGCTAAGGAACTACAGGAATGACAACTTCGTGAGGAGATCTTCTCGAATAAAAAGTCTAGAATTGATTGGATATAGGAAGGGGATAGAAATACTATTTTTTTCATAAATTTGTCAGAGCTAGAAGAAATTACAATCTCATTATCTCTCTTGTTTCTTTTGAAGGTACTCAACTTGTCTCATTGGGTGAAATATCTCATGAAGCTTTTTAGTACTTCTCTTCCCTATTTACAGATGATTCCCCCCATAGAAGGGAAGATGAATCTTCTATTATTGATTTCATTCCCTCACTAGTTTCTAATGAAATGAATATGGTTCTCATCCTCCCTCTCTTGTTGCAAGAAGTGGAAGATGTTATTTTTCATATGAAAAAAAGTAATGTCCCAGGCTTCGATGGCTTCTTGGTTGAATTTTTTCAAGAGTTTTGGGAAATTATTAAGTCTTACATTTGAGAGGTTGTTCAAGAGTCACATAGAAATAATAATTTGTTAAGAGCTATAAACTAGATAATTTTATACCTTTGATTCCTAAAAGAAAGAATGTGAAAAAACTAGATTAGTTTAGACCTATTTCTCTTTGTAATGTGGTTTAGAAGATCATTTTCTGAAAGACTCAATATGTACCTCAAAAATATTATTTCTAATGAGAAATTTGGTTTGGTTAAGGGTAGACAAATTCTTGATGAGATAGTGATTGCAGAGGAAACTCTCCACTCTATGATGAATTCCAAAGTAAAGGCAATGTTCATCAAACTAGACATGGAAAAACCTTATGAAAGAGTTAAGTAGCATTTTAGAAAAAAAAATATTTTGGCTCTTATATTTTGTGATGATTGGATGGATTGGGTCATGAGTTGTGTTTCTTCCACTTCCTTTTCAGTTCTAGTCAATGGAGAACATTCTAAGTTGTTTAGGGTTTCCAAGGGTTTTTGGCAAGGGAATCCTCTTTCTCCTTATATGTTCATCATCATGACTAAGGAGCTTGGTAGATTTATCAAAGCCAAGATTAAACAAGGTTTGGTTCAGGGTTGGAGTTGGGGCAGTAGTGTGCCCCCTTATTCTCATCTCTATTTTGTTGATGACAATTCTCTAATGGGTAAATATAGAATCAATGAAGGTGTTAATGTTAGAACCTTGGAAACATCTTTGGTAACCTTGGGGAAAAATATTAGTGAGGTAAATTATTCTATTTTTTCTTCAGTACTCCTCACACTATTCAAAACATAATTTCTTAAATTCTTAAATTTCAATTCAGTTCCCTTCGCTTGGTTTATCTTGGGATTCCCCTTGGTATGGGAACCAATTTTAGATGGCTTTGGTAGGAGATTCTGGATAAACTACTCAAGAGAGTTAGTTAGTGGACATGTAGATGGATTTTGTGTGCATGCAAGTTGACTCTTTTGAAGTTGGTGGTGCAAGATCTCCCTATTTACTAGTGTTTTGTGTAGGTTACCCCTCCATCTTTGTGAAGGAGTTTGATTCTCTTTCTCATCTGTTTATTTGGTCATTGAATTTTCTCTCTTCAAATAGAGTCTAGTTAGGTGGGATTTAATCTGTAGACCAAATCAAGAAGGTGGTCTTGTTCTTAGGTCTATAGGTATGATTGGACAAGTTTTGGCTGCAAAGATATACTAGAGATGGCGTACTTGTTAGGATCAAAATTGGGTTAAAATTATTTCCCAGAAGTGTCTCAAAGGAGTTAACAGTGCATATATATCTTTTTATAGCCTATTACAGTATGACTCCATGATTTGGGAAACTCTTAAATGAGGGATACAACTTATCAAAGGTCTTTTTTGGATCTATAATAGAGGTACTAATGTAATTTTCTGGCATGACTCTTGGAAAGGCCATCCCCTAATTATTTTGCAATCTCCTTATCTCCAACCCCTTTGCACTTGGTTGGGTGAGGCTAGTTGGACTAGGGTGGTAGATTTTAAAACCACCAAACTTAGGAGACATTTGGAAATTACTTGCTGAAAAGATCCTCATTAATGGCCTTTGGGGGTACTAAAGAGAATCAATAGGAACTAGCAAGTATTTTATCTAGTTGACTATGATGTGACCTTGATAGTAGGGCTATTTTGGCTTGGGGTCCAAATCTGAAGGGTAAAGTTTCAATTGCTTCTGGCTACATAGCTTTGGATAATAAGCTACATGGCTAGGGAGGTATACCTTGGGGGAAGGAGGTTTAGAATAATCTTTCTTGTATTAAGTGAATTTTTTTTCTTTGGTTAGTTTCCTTGAATAGATGCCTTACCTAGGAGAATTTGAGGATGAGAGGTTTTCAAGGCCCTTCAACCTATGTTCTTTGTAGAAATAGTGAGGAAAGTAATTCTGATCTTTTCTTTCTTTATTCCTCTATGAGTGAGATTTTACATCTTTGGTGAAGAGAATGGAATCATGCTTATGTTGATGCCACCTCTCTAGTTGAGTTTTGGGAAAGTTTGGGTTGCCCTCCAACTAAGATTTCTTTTCTTCAAGTAGCTTGGATTCTTTTCTCAAATTTTATTATTTAGAATTTATGGTTAGAAATGAATCAAATATTTTTTCAAGGTTCATAAATTGGGAGCTTCCTCTCGTAAAGAAGGATTGTCAGTAGGCTTTAGGAGACTATTTTAGTAAAGTGTGACATAACTACACACATGGAGTCTTGTGATATGTTATAGTTAAGAATATAAATTTGGTTGGAAATGTGATAGATTCCTCTACCAAAAGGATATTGTGTTAGAGTAAAAAAAAAATTCATAGAGAGGGGAGGTAACTCCCTCCTCCTGACAGAGTCTTGTGATCTGTTATAGTTAAGAATATAAATTTGGTTGGAAATGTGATAGATTCCTCTACCAAAAGGATATTTTGTTAGAGTAAAAAACAAATTCATAGAGAGGGGAGGTAACTCCCTCCTCCTGACAGAGTCTTGAACTTAATATTGATTGGTCTTATAGAAAAAATATTAGACATGCAGGAATTGGTGGTATTGGTAGGGGCAAATATGGGGCTGATGTGTTCTTTTTTCTATTTACAAAGAATAATATTCAAATAATTTGATGGAGGCCCTGAATATTCTCCATGGTGTCAACAAAGGATTCTCTCTAGGTTGGATAAGGATTATTTGATTCTGACTCATAGATTGTGGTTGATATGTTGAATGATCACCATTTGGATGGAGTTTCATAGTAGGTATCCTTGATGGCTAAGAAGATCTTGAACCTTTTTAGCTCCTTGGATCACATTTATTTCCATCATATCACTAGGAAGAGGAATAAAGTGGTTTATTTCTTGGCTCGGTGGGCTTTTCAGAGCTTAGAGGGATGGGTTGATAAGGACTATGAGGCTCTACGTCTAGATTATTGGGAGACTATGGTTAAGTTAATTATGAATGATACAAATTTTTAATTTTTCCTTCAAGAATTTTTCCTTTGGGACCTCTCTATGCTTTCTTTGTTTGCAAGTGGTTGTGGGCCTAAGACCTTTTTCTTTGTATTATTTGGTTTCACCTGAATAAATTTTTACCCCACCTTCCCCCCTACATTTTTTTAAAATTAAAATGGATAATTTGTATCATGTCATGAATATTTATTGCAACACAAAACTAGTGTGTTGATGTGATTCATTATTGAAAAAAAATAGTTATAACTCTATCAAATCTTTCAAAACAACTTGTCATCATTCACATTTTAAATTAATAAGCTTTATAGATAGTTAAATTACTTAGAGCTAAAAATTGGTAAATTTTTTTCTCGAGTAATATTATTTAGTACTGATTTTATGGTGATCTATTTTACAACATTCAAATTTCTTTATTTTATGAATAGGCGTTTATAGAAAAACTCTATATGAAGAGTGCCAGAAAAGGCATTTTCAGGGACCTAAATTTGAATTGATAGAAGAAGTTGGCATGTCTCATGAAAAAAGGTATTTTTTGGACTCTATTTTCATAATGGTTATGTTGGTATTCTCAAATAATATTCACTTATGCTTTTCTTGTGTAGATTTGTATTCAAAGTTGTGGTTGACATTCCCAATAAAGAAAGCCTCTCAATTCAAGGAAAACAAGAAAGAGACGTTGGTGGAACTTCAAAAATATGGACCATGTTCTATTTAAAATTTCAACAATGATTGTGAATAACATAAATGTCAAACCTTTTTTATAAATATCAAGCACTTATAATTTGTAAGCCCCTTTGTTTTGAAACCCCTTTTTTGTATTGTGACTAAATTATAAACACAGATGATTATGTGATCAATGTAATATTCATTTATTGTGTGTGTGTGTGAGCATGTATACGTATGTGTGTGTGTACATTTGGGTGTGCATGCAAGCATTTGTGTGTGCATGTGCGCATGTGCATGTGCATGTGTGTGCACATGTGCATGTGTGTGTGCGTGCATTTGTGTCTATGTTTATGCATGTGCATGTGTGTCTGTGTGCACAGATGTGTGGGTATGTGTTTGGGTTTGCATGGGCGTGTGCATGTGTGTGTATATGGGTGTACATCTGTGTACTTGTGTGTGTACGTGTGCATGTGCATGTGCGTGTGAGTGTGAGTATGTGTGTGTGCATGTGTGTGTCTGTGGGTGTGAGTGTGTGGGTGTGGGTTTGGGTGTGTGCATGTGCGCGTGTGTGTGCATGTGTGTGTATGTGTGTGTGTGTGGTTGTGGTTGTGAGTGTGAGTGTAGGTGTGGGTGTGCGTGTGCGTGTGCGTGTGCATGTGTGTGTGCATGTGTTAGAATTTAATATTTCCTTGGTAAATATGTAAGGATAAACCAAGGTATCTTATTGTATTCATCCTCTAGTCCAAGTGGGAGGACATGTCTTCTTTGTAATTTTCTTTATTAAGAAAAATAGATATTCCTCCTTATGAGGAATCCTAGACTTGTCTCACACACTAGTGAAATGTGGCATACACAGAAATGGAAGTTACAATGTAACTCCTTTCTCACATCTCTATTAAGAGATGGCTCTCCTTCTCTCATCTCATGAGATTCTTCTTCTTTTTGAACATTGTATGAGCTAAGATCTCTCTCTCTCTCTCTCTCTCTCTCTTCTCTCATTCTTGGTCATTTTTTGCCACTTTCATTATATCACGGAGGTTTTTTTATGCTTTTCCCCCTTCAAAATGTTGTCTCCTTGTTTCATTGTGCTTTGGTGAATGCTCCTAGTTTTGTGATTATTCATGGTAAACTTTATTTTCCTTGCTCATTGATTAAACAATTTCCTAACTCTATATTCTGTTATTATTATTTTAACATAGTATCAGAGCAAGTTGGTTTAATCATGTATTGAGTGTACAGGTGAATGAGCTACCATATCTTGGAAGACTCCAATATCAGAGATTCTTGAGAGAGTTTATTGCTAGTATATATATATTTTTTTACTAATCTAATTAAGAGAGAAAAAATCAAATTTTTTTTGGATTTGCCTGGTTTACCGCCAAACCCAATTTATCTATTGGATACATTATTGATAAAGAAAATAATACAAATTAAATATATCAAAATCCTAATTTAATATTATAATATTAAAAGCATTTCAATTTTATATGTTTATTCCTCTATTATTGTTTCTAAATTGCATTTCCTTGCATGTGTTCTTTTTATCGTTTCTTACCATATTTTTTTTTTAATAATTGCTAATTACTTTCCTTTTAAAAATTTGTATTAAAGAGGATGTGGAAGTTGTATTTCTTTTATAATCATAATCTTTATCCCTATTTCATATTTCAATTTGTGGCGTTTAACAAATGTTTTTCTTAAATTATTTCATCTGTTTTGTAGATTCTCTTTCCATTTTTTTTTGCCAAGTTTTAATTTCTTTCCTTAATTTATTGCCTCTCTGTCTCTCTCTTCCTATTTTATAGGCATTGCATGAATTTTAGAAATATCGTTAACAAGATAAAAATATTTTCTAATTGCTTAGTTGCATACATTAGCAGCATGTTGCTCAGTTTCTTCATTGTGTTCTCTGTTTCGTGATTGTGGCTTGCATCTTTTTTGCTTGCGTTGTTCTTTGCATCTCTCTCTCTCTCTTTTTCTTTGGCACTGCTCATTTAGATTGTAGTCACTTGCATTTTTTTTGGATCGGCTTTCTTTCTTTTGCCTTTTTTCCCCTTTTCATATTCATCTGCGGAGGCTGGTGAGAAGGGAGGATTAAGTTTTAGTAGTTTTTTTAGCTTTATTTTTCATAGCTCATAGCTCTCTGCCTGAAGATCTGCCTCAAAATGCAGACGTTCCTTTTTTCCTTCTTTCATTTTTTCTTTATTTCGGTCTCTGCATTGTTATCCTCCTCTACTTGCATTTTTTTGCATTTATTCATATCCGTACCCTTTGTGTGTGAAGCTTCCTATAGGTGGAGTTGTGAGCTCTCTTGGGATTTCTCATTGCCATTTCTTTTTTATTGCTGTGAGCAGAGATCTATACTTTTTTTGCTCAATTTTTGGGTCGAGGGGTTGTTTATTCAGATCGTTTCAAGTTTCTCAAGTTGCCTTGATTTGTTTAGCGGTTTCTATTGCCTGGTGTTCAGCAGTTTCTATTGGTTTCTTTTTGGTAGTTTTTTTGGTTGGTCTTTCTTTTTATTTTGCTTCTTTTGAGCTCTTTCCCTTTATTAATCTCTTTTGGTTGCTTCATTTTTCATCTCCATCCCGTGCCTTTCTCTCAATTTCTTTCCTTTGTCCTCCATATCATTTCTTGATTTGTATGTGTTAGAATAACTGAGAGGGGGTGAATCATTTATCCAGTGTGCCAATTCAAGATGTATAATTCAAAACTATTTCTTCACTTTCTGCTCGTTGATAAACACTAAATACTTTCACTGTCTGTGCTTTTATCAATTACCAGTCTAAAACTATAATAGTTACTGATCAAATCTAACATGTAACATGCAAAGAATGATAACAAAAAAATATCACAATCAACACATAACACAAGAGATTTAACATGGAAACCCTGTAAAGGTTACAAACACATTGTCAAGTGTGACCTTGTTAGAAGATTTTAGACTAGAAGTTATTGTCCAACTAGCATTCACTATGGGGTTGACAGGATAACAATGTTCATTCTATGAATGATACATCATAAGACTTTCAGAGTCCACTTGATTAAGAGATTTAAACTGTATACAATGGTTAAATGTGTAATAGTAAATGACTTGCCTTAATACAACTTCAATTGTAGATTACAGATCAATATTCAGTCCATATAAATCCTTCTGATCAATATTTTACTTCAGATTCAATACTATATCAACTTACTATCCGTCAGTAATTGCTCTCTGTAGCTCGGTAATTGCTCTGCAGATCAGTTCTTACTAACCAGTATGATCAGAATGCATGAAAAACTTTGTTCATGCGATAATCCTATAGCTTCTTCTTCTTCTGGCATTTTCTAAAGAAATTTTGATCTCTTATATAGACGAGTAAATCATTTTCTTCTCCACCATCAGATTTTGCCGCTTAACCACATTCCTAGATTTTTTTGCTTCAAACTTTCTCGGTACTTGTGTCAATAACACGTTTCAATCTTCTCCGTTAGATCTTCCCTAAATTTTGTCAGCCATTGATCTGTGTAACAAACATTATCTGTTACCTCGATGTTATACTCTTGCCAGCTCATCAATCTTATTGGCTAAACTAATCATTTGATTCATTCTGTTCCGCTCGGTTAACAAATAAATGCGTTGGTGAACACTACTTGGTTAATACTGTGATTGGTATACACTGCACTCCATCGGTGTATACTAGAAATGCTTCATTTACCAACAACACTACTTTGTGTCTTTTAGCTCTATACTTCATCATAGATGAATGCAACATAATGAAGTCAATATCATCAAGTCATAGACTCATCAACAAGTTACTCAATGTGTTCCTTATCCTCATTTGTCATGTACATCTTTCCTCATGTAGATTTCTCTATTCTTCATTTCTTTTTCACCTTTCTTTAGTTGTCTCAGTATAGTAACTTACAAGATAAGTACTGTCAAGCTAGTTGACATCAATGACAACATAATACTAATTTAATCATATTACATATCTAATCAGCAGCTTCTCAGTGATCTTGTAATCACAAATTTTTCAATTAGATTCCAAATCAGTTGTAGTCCAACAATCTCTCCTTTTGGCATTAATGGCAACTCAAGTATTATGAAATGTACCATACACATACCAAACATACATTCTACAACTTTGTGAACAAATGTCGTAAGTCGAATAGACTTAATATGTTTAATCACTACGTTACTAAACCAACATTAAATAATACAGCTTTACCATTCTATAATTATGATATTTTCAGTTCTCCTCTTCCTGCTTCTATTCTCTGTAACTAATCTTCAATACTCTGTCTCATTCAAATTGTCTCTCTCTTAGATAATTCTCGTTGGTACTTTTCCTTTTCATATTATTTATCTCTCTCCTTTTCATTTCATATGGTTTATCTCTCCCTTTGACAACAATGCCAAAGAAACAAATAAACAAACAATTTTGCCTTCCTCTGTATCTCTAAATACTGATATTCCAATCAGTTCAAGTGCTCAAGAACATGATTCAAAGTGTGAACTATAGTAGGCTAATGCAACAACCAGATCACCTTAGTGACTAATAGATAGGGGACAGACCCCAAGTCTAGTCCTCAATATTTCAAATGTGTCCTTTGGTAGGGGCTTTCTAAAGATATTTGCAAGTTGTTCTTTAGATGTGACAAATTATAACTTTACTTGCTTCTCTTGCACTCATTCTCTTAAGTAATGATACTTAATAGATATATGCTTTGTCTTAGAGTGCATCATAGGATTCTTTGAAATATTAATTGCATTGGTGTTGTCACAATATATAATCACTAGGTCAGTGATTACCTCATTCATTCCTTCCAACACTTGTTTGATATATGCAATGTTTGAATAGTTAGTAGTAGTAGCAACATATTTTGCTTCAGCTATGGACTTAGAAATACAAGCCTTCTTTTTACTTGTCCAGGTTACAAGTCTTTCACCAAAGAAAAATGCTCCTCCGATGGTGCTTTTTCTATCATCCACATTTCCAACCCAATCAACATTTGTGTAAATTTTCAATTCAAACTTCCCTTCCTTGGGATACCATAATCCACAATTCTCTATTTTCTTCACGTATCCTAAAATCCCTTTTGTAGCTATCATGTGTGATTCTCTAGGATTAGCAGAAAATCTTGCAACTATACCCACAACATGTGCTATATCTGGTCTACTGTGAATTATGTACATTAACTTACCAATCATGGATTGGTAAAGTGTCTGATTTACCTTCATAGTTTCATCCTCCTTTATCAATTTGCATCTAGTAGCCATCTGTGTTCTCACAGGTTTAGCATTTTCCATGCCAAATGTCTTCAGTACTTCCTTTATGTATTTAGATTGTGTGATGAATATTCCATCACTCTACTAATCACTTATAGTCCAAGAAAGAACTTAATCTCTCCGAACATAGACATTTCAAATTCTTTTTGCATTTCATCAACAAATGCCTTGCAGACAAGATCTGAGCCTCCAAAGATAATGTCATCAACAAATATTTCAGCAATGATAATAGTATTATTAGTATCACCTTTCACATATAAATTGTTGTTTTCACTTGTTCTAACAAATCCAATACTTAACAAGTAAGTGTGCAGTCTTTCATACCATGCTCTTAGTGCTTGCTTCAATCCATATAATGCTTTATGTAATCTATATACCATATCTTTATTGTCAGGATCAACAAATCCTTCAGGTTGTTCAATGTAGACTTCTTCTTCAAGTATACCATTCAAAAATGCTGACTTCACATCCATTTGATAGACTTTAAATTTTTTGTGTGCAACATATGCAAGTAGCATTCTAACTCCTTCTAATCTAGCAACAGGTGAAAATGTTTCACCATAGTCAATGCCTTCTTCCTGTGCATATCCCTTGCATACTAATCTAGCTTTATTTCTTGTGACTTCACCATTTTCATTCAATTTATTCTTGTATATCCACTTAGTACCGATGACATTCTTATCTTTTGGTCAGGGTATTAAGGACTAGGTTTTGTTCTTCCCCATTTGCTCTATTTCCTCCTTCATTGCATTAACCCATTCTTCATTCTCTAATGCAACTTTCACCGTTTTAGGTTCAAATTCACAAATTAAACATGTACCTTGCCTTATTTTGCTTCTAGTTTGCATTCCAACATGTCTGTCTCCAATGATTTGTGTTTCAGGATGATGTCTTCTGACAAAACTAGCCAAAACTTGATTTCTCCTTTCTTGCTCATCCTGCTTAGGGTCATTTTCTTTCTCGGTAGCTCCATCTTTTTCCTCAGTTTGTGTTGCCAGTTTCCTGCATTGTTTCCCTGCTGACCGGTTGTCACAATCTACAGTGTCGGTAGATACTCTGGATGTTCAATGTAAGTGAATCTACCATAGTCTTCTGGTTCCTTTGTATTTTCTTCTATGTACTTGTCATCAAACTCATCAACATGAACATTAGTACTTTCAACTATCTTATTTGTGGCCTTATTCAAACATTTATATGCTTTACTTGTAGTGGAATATCCCAGAAATATTCTGTCATATCTTTTATAATCAAAATTTCCATTTCTCTCATATTTCAAAATAAAACATTTACTTCCAAAATTTTTGAAATAACTTACAGTAGGTTTGTGTCCAAACCATAGTTCATAAGGTGTTTGGTTGGAGTCCTTAAGTTTTACTCGGTTAAGAACATACACAGTTGTACTAACAGCTTCCCTCTAATATTTCTTAGCAATATTCTTCTATATCATTAATGTTCTAGCACAGTCAATTATAGACCTATTCCTCCTTTCAGCAATGCCATTTTGCTGAGGTGTCCTCAGTGTAGATACCTGCCTTTTGATTTCATGCTCATTACAAAAATTAGTAAATTCATCAGAGATAAATTCACCTCCTCTGTCAAATCTTAAACATTTTATTTCCTTTCCAGTTTCTTTCTCTACCTTAGCTTTATACCACTTAAACATTTTGAAAGCTTCATATTTCTCTTTCAGGAACATAATAATCATCAGTCTAGTATAGTCATCAACAAAAAGAAAAAAATATCTATCACCAGAGCAGCTCTAAGTTCTCATAGGACCACATAGATCGGTATGAACCAACTCAAGTATCTTCTTTGTTGAATAGTCTTTTCTTTTAAAACTAGACTTAGTCATCTTACCTCTCTGACATTCATGGCACATGGCATGATCAAGTTTTGTCAAGTTAGGCAATCCTCTAACTCTTTTCTTTCTACTAATCTTGATCATGTTGTCAAAGTTCACATGGCATAACCTTCTGTGCCACAACCAAGCATCTTCATCCTTTATTAACAAACAAGAAGACTATTCCATATCAAGATATAATAGATTACCTTTGGATTGTGTACCAGTTCTGACAAGTCTTCCTCCATCATCATAGATCTTCACCTTTTTTCTCTCAAAAGCCAGTCGGTGGCCTGAATTGTTTAGCTGAGCCACACTTAACAAATTATAGTTCAGTCCATCTACCCAGTATGTATTTTCACATTGTAGTTTGTCATTGATCATTAGTGAGTCCTTACCTCTTACAATACAAGGTGCATCATTTCCCATTCTCACAGATCCTCCATTATATTCAACAAGATGATCAAACTTCTCTTCATCACTGGTCATATGATGTGTACAGCCACTGTCTATGATCCATGTATCATTTTTGCTTCCTTTAGAGATCAATGTTGTCTCTTCATGTTTCTCTTCCTCTTCTGAGTCATCTTTCATAGCAACAAATACAACTTCTATATCATCTTCAAAATTAGATTCAGTTTCAATATCTTCGGCTATGTAACATATCTTTTTTCCTTTTTCATCTCGGTTGTCTCTGTCATAGTGTCAGTAGCCTCTGTTGACTCTTCTTCCATAGCTTCTTTCAGATCGGTCTTTGGATCTATCATCATCTTTCTTCTAAGGACATCTAGCAGCGATGTGACCGACTTCTTTACAATTAAAGCATGCTAAAGGTAGCTTACCTATATACCTTCCTTTTCCTTTGGCCAATCTTCTGGCCATAAGTGCTTCAAGCTCATCAAGTTCATCATCGGTATTGTCGTCACTATCACAATTCTTACTATTCCTGCTAGATTTTCCAATCTTCAAAGAAGACATGAATGCAGATTCAACAGAAGGAACAACACTATTATCAAAGTTGTTTAATTGAAAGTTTTTAAGTTTACCAATTAGAGTGTCAAGAGTAAGGTTGGATGTAGCTCTTATTTCATGAATTGCAGAAATCCTGATTGCATAAACTGGTAGCAAAGTTCTGCGAATCTTGCTAATTACTGTTTCATCATCAATCACTCCATCAAATTCTCTAATAGCATGTACTACCTCTTTGAGTCTATTTGAATATTGTACAATGTTCTCACCTTCTTTCATTCTCATATCATCAAATTTGCCTCTCAAACTCTCAGCTTGGGCTCTTTTGACATTCAGATCTCCACTGTAGATTTGTGTTAATTTATCCCACATTGCTTTGACAATCATGCATGTCTTGATATCTTCAAATTCAGTGTCGATACAGGGAACAACAAGTTCCACCATAGTAACATTATGTTCATGCTTGTCCTTCAGTTGATCAATAGTTAAGGGACCAGTGGGCGGTTGTATGTAGCCATTTTCCATCAGATCTAGTGTTGAGTTCCCAATTTCAGATATGTGCAGCTTCATTCTGCTTTGTCATATTGCAAAGTTCTCTTTGTTCAATTTCGGTACTTTCCTCTTATACATCTTGAGAGCTTTATGCTTAAGTCCTTAAAACTCTATTCCAAGCAACCAACACTCTGATACCAATTGTTAGAATAACTGAGAGGGGGGTGAATCAGTTATTCAATGTCCCAATTCAAGATATATAATTCAAAACTATTTCTTCACTTTTTGTTCATCGGTAAACACTAAATACTTTCACTGTCTATGCTTTTATCGATTACCAGTCTAAAACTATAATAGTTACCGATCAAATCTAACATGTAACATGCAAAGAATGATAACAAACAAATATCACAATCAACACATAACACAAGATATTTAACGTGGAAATCCTGTAAAGGTTACAAACACACTATCAGGTGTGACCTTGTTAGAGGATTTTAGACTAGAAGTTATCATCCTGCTAGCATTCACTATGGGGTTGACAGGATAACAATGTTTATTCTATGAATGATACATCATAAAAATTTTAGAGTCCACTCGGTTAAGAGATTTGAACTATATACAATGGTTAAATGTGTAACAGTAAATGACTTGCCTTAATACAACTTCAATTGCAGATTCTAGATCAATATTCAATCCATATAAATCCTTCTAATCAATATTTCACTTCAGATTCAATACTATATCAACTTACTATCCATCGGTAATTGCTCTTTGTAGTTCGGTAATTGCTCTATAGCTTGGTTCTTACTAACTAGTATGATCGGAATGCATGAAAATTTTTGTTCACGCGATAATCCTACAACTTCTTCTTCCAACATTTTCTAAAGAAATTCTGTTCTCTTATATAGATGAGTAAATCATTTTCTTCTCCACCATCAGATTTTTTCGCTTAACCACATTCATAGATTTCGCCGCTTCAAAATTTCTCAGTACTTGTGTCCATAACACGTTTCAATCTTCTCCGTTAGATCTTCCTTGAATTTTGTTAGTCGTCGATCTGTGTAACAAACATTATCTATTACCTTGATGTTATACTCTTTCCAACTCATCAATCTTAGCTAAACTAATCATTTGATTCATTATGTTCCGCTCGATTAAAAAAGAAATGCATCGGTGAACACTGCTCGGTTAATACTGTGATCGGTATACACTACACTTCGTCGGTGTATACTAGAAATGCTTCATTTACCGACAACATTGCTTTGTGTCTTTCAGCTCTATACTTCATTATAGATGAATGCAACATAATGAAGTCAATATCATCAAGTCATAGACTCATCAACAAGTTACTCAATGTGTTCCTTATCCTCATCTATCATGTACATCTTTCCTCATGTAGATTTCTCTGTTCTTCATTTCTTTTTCACCTTTTTTCAGATGTCTTGATATAGTAACTTACAAGATAAGTACTGTCAAGCTAGTTGACATCAATGACAACATAATACTGATTTAATCATATTACATATCTAATCAGTAGCTTGTCAGTGATCTTGTAATCACAGATTCTTCAGTCAGATTCCAAATTAGTTGTAGTCGAACAATATGCCTTGTGACTGTGTTTACTCCTTGCGCGATCCGCCTTTGCCTCTGCCACCTTATCCGAGCTCTGGTCTCTCGCGACTTCTTTGTTACCTTTGCTACCCTCTCATATGTTTTCCCCAGAGATTTCTTTTAGTTTTATTTTAGTGAGGCATGCATATATATATATATATATATATATATATATATATATATATATATATATATATATATATATAACAGTTGTTAGTCATGATTACATTAAGAAAGGTTTAGTCCATGTTTTTTTTTATTCATGAAGTTCATATGAGCTAAGACGTGGGGTGTCTTTCTCCTTCAATAGAAACCTTCATTGGAGGAAATTAGTTTTTGAGGTTTTCGTAGCCCATCTTTTTAGCATAGTCTGTAGAGTATATATTTGCTTTCCATGGGAATTTTGTATTAGGACTCTAATATATAGCTGAGCCTTATCTCTTTGTGTTTTAGTATTTAGTAGTTTATTAGCATTTGTTGCTTTTTTAGTATTCCCGATTTGATTCTAGGTTGAAATCAACTTCCTTTCATTGAAAAAAATTAGAATCATATTAAATTGCTTTTATTTATTTGCATGAATCTTTTTTGAAAAGGACTTAGCATTAGACTGATTCTTGTATTTGTTAATAGTTTATATATTTTTTTTCCATAGTTTATTTTTTCTTATTATCTTCTTAACCTCTTTTTCTATCTTTGCATGCAGTTCTTTTAGGCTCTTTTTTTGTAGTAGTTCGCACATATTGTGGAGATAGAGTTTATCATTGAAGTTTCTTAAAGTTATTGTGTTTAGCAATAGATCTGCACGTGAAGTTTTTTATAGGCATATAAACTTTTTTTAATGGCATTAATAGTAGTTTGTCCTTGATGATGTGTTTCATTTTTTTTCTCAAAATTATTAATTAAAGTTTTTTTGTTAGTTCAATTCTGTTTCCTAACGTTCTTTGCACGTTCGAAACTTTTTTAGTTCTTGAAATAATTTTAGTTTTCTTTCTCTTTGCATGCAAGAGATTCTTTCATTATCTGTTAATCAATAACAACTTAATAGAGATCTTTTTTTTCTCAAGTGTTCTTAGTTTCTGTTTTACCTCTGGTTATTTTTTTTCTTGCATGCGTCATTGGTGTAAGCTTTTATAGATTTCTGCTATTGCATGCAAGTGTATATAGTTTGATTTAAGTTTCCTTTCTATTTTTTGTTAAAGGTTTCTTTATTTATCCCTTGTTTAGAATTTTCTTTTTTTAAACCATGACTACCCTGATGCCACAAATGAAATTAACTAATACAAATTATCATGCATGGAAAATGCACATGACCTTCATCTTTAGATTTAGACACATTTTAGATATTGCTACTGATGTCAGTTCTAAACCTGTAGCCTCTGCTCCTCAAGCTGACCAAACTACCTAGTAGACTAAAAATGAGGAAGCACTTGGTTTAATCGGGATCTCCTTAAGTCCTGAATTTTATGTCTTAATTTCTACTTGTAAAGAAGCCCATTAGGATTGGGACATCTTGAAAAAAACCTATGACAGTACAGATTAGACTTAAAAAATCTAGCTTCAAGACCAACTTGAAGACCTCAGGTATGCCGACTTCAACTGTGTTGATGATTTCTTGCTTAAGTTTGATTCCATTAAAGTTTTACTAACTGGTTTACAAGTTCCTCTTTCCGATTTAAGAATAATCCACATAATTATTCATAAATGCTTGCCTAGACAACTCCAATAGTTTATTACAAATATTTACTCTCAATTAGCTATTCCTTCTTTAGCATCTCAACTAACTTATGTTATCTTTCAAAACATGTTGCGTCAAGAGGAAGCTAAATTAATTTAGTTTGGCATACTTAAAACTCACGAACATGCATATGTCTCTCAAAGTCACAATAGCAATAGATCTTCTAACACTAATCAAAATAACCAAAACTATCAACAATCTAACAATACTAATAATTCAAATAATAACTCAGGCAACAATTTAATGATCATTACAATTATAGGCCTTCCAATAACTATCATAGTAATAATCAGTCAAATAGGCCTCATTGCACCTATTGTGGTAAAGATGGTCACTTAATTCATAACTATTTGAAGAAACAAAAAGATGATCAACGTAATTCTCAAAATTACTCAAATGGAAAACCTAATGAAAATCAATCTCATTTTTTTTTATTGTTTGTTTTAATGCTTCTAAACCACTTGAATGGATTATTGATAGTGGTGCATTTCAACATGTTACATCTCATAAGGAAGTTTTTGATTCTTTGCAACCTGATTCTATGAATATTCCTGTTTCTTTAGCTAATAATCATTGCCGTCAAGTTGAAGGAACTGGTAATATTTTTGTTCCAAATGGTAAATTACATGATGTGCTTTATGTTCCTGATTTGAAAGCTAACCTTATTTTTGTTACTCAATTATGTCAAGATTATAAGGTTGAGTTTCATAAAAATAATTGCCATATCATTGATCCTAACACTAATCAGATAGTTGCTGATGCTAAATTAGATGATGATAATCTCTTTAAATTTTATCAATTTTCCTCTCCTAGATACTCTTTACTTATTACTGTTGATTTTCACATTTGGCATGAGAGGCTAGGACATTTAAATTCTAATTATATCTCGTTAATGCAAAAAGAAAATATGGTAGATGGGCTACCTAAGTTTACTACTTCTAAGTTTGATTGCAATGGATGTATGACTGGTAAAATGCATAGAGAATCTTTTCCCCATAAATCATCTTGGAGAGCTAATAATAAGTTAGTTCTAATTCATAGTGATCTTTTAGGTCCTATGGAAAATACTTCTATTTCTGGCTCTAAATATGCTTTAACTTTTGTTGATGATTATTCTTGTAGAACTTGGATTTATTTCTTACATAGTAAAGATCAAGTCCTTGATATTTTTGCTAAATTTCATGTTTTTGTAGAAAGACAAAGTGGTTGTAAAATGTAGATTCTTAGGACTGATAATGTTACTGAATATGTTAATCATGCTTTCCATTCTTATTTAAGATCTTTTGGTATCAAACATGAGCTTACCATTCCTTATACACCAGAATAGAATGGTGTGGCAGAATGGAAGCATAGAACAATAGTAGAAATGGCTAGATGTTTTTTACATGCTAGAAATATAGATTATAAATTTTGGGTTGAAGCCATGGCATGTGCCACCTATATTCTTAATAGAACTCCTACTAAGGCCCTTCCAAATAAAACTCCTGAAGAAGTTTGGTTAGGAAGGAAACCCAACTTGTCTCATTTACAAATTTTTGGCTCCACTACTTATGTTCACACACCTAAATAGAAAAGGAAAAAGTTAGATCCTAAATCCTCCCCCATATATTTGTTGGTTATTCTGAGAAGACTAAAGGTTATAGAGTTTATGATCCTCTTACTAATAAAGTTCACATAGCTAGAGATGTTTGCATTGCTGAAAATGGTGTCCATGATTGCTCTCAGATTTTAGATTCTTCTTTTAGTCACAACAACATAGTTCTTGTGGAGGACCAACCTCCGTCTCTCAACCCTACTCCTCAAATTTCTGCTCCTAAAGTTTATGTTCCTTTTGTTTCTGCTCCTAACACTAAGGATGATAGTAATAAATAGGATAATGATGAACATAAAGATAGTAATGATACTCCTAATGAGTTTGTTCCTTCTAGTAGTAGCAGTGATGATGATGATGATGGTAATAATATGTTTACTCATCCTAGTAATATTTCTGTTAATTCTAGAAGAAATCCTAAATGGTTTAAATATTTACTTAATGAAGGTGATGATTACATTGCTAGAATGGGTGGACTTAAACCTAGAAGGATAAACTACTGCAATTATGCTTTTATGACTTCTCTCTCTAATTCTAATGATCCTCAAACTTTTTCTCAAGCTAAAAATCAACCTCACTAAAAAATTGCTATGCAAGAAGAATATGATAGTTTAATTTCTAATAATACTTGGGATCTTGTTCCTTTACCTCATGGTAAAAACCTAGTTTCCTGTAAATGGTTATATAAAACTAAGTTAAATTTCAATAATGAAATTAGTAAATTTAAGGCTAGATTAATTGCACATGATTTTTCTCAAATTGAAGGAATAGACTATAATGAAACTTTTGCTCCTATTGCTAAAATTCCTACCATTAAAGTTGTTCTTTCTTTAGCTGCTAAAATGAATTGACCTATTCACCAAATGGATGTTAAAAGTGCCTTCTTAAATGGTGATTTGCATGAAGAAATCTATATGTCTCAACCTCTTGATTTTATTCAACCAGGAAATGAACATTTAGTCTGCAAACTAAAGAAGTCTATTTATGGTTTAAAACAATTTTCTAGAGAGTAGTATTCCAAAATTAATGCTTTCTTTATTTCTCAAGGTTTTGAAAGAAGTCAAAATGATCCTAACTTGTATATCAAGCATAGTGAAGATGACATTATTATTATCATTCTATATGTTGATGATTTGATTCTTACTTCTAGTTCTAACCAGTTAATTTTTGATATTAAGTTTCA
Source organism: Chamaecyparis obtusa (assembly GCA_027943335.1). NCBI lineage: Eukaryota > Viridiplantae > Streptophyta > Pinopsida > Cupressales > Cupressaceae > Chamaecyparis > Chamaecyparis obtusa. The sequence continues at coordinate 5,363,001 of BSBK01001913.1, forward strand.
ACTCAACCAAAAATTTCAAATGATAGATTTAGGTTTTTTACATTATTTCTTAAGAATGAAAATTTGGCAAACCCCTAAGGGTATTCTTATCTCTCAAAGTAAATATGCTTAAGATCTCCTAGATAGATTTCATATGAATGATGCTAATCCTGTTTCAATTCCATGTCATTTAGGAACTAAGGTAGTGATAGATATGGAATCCCCTTTCATAGATGCTACTCCTTATAGAGAACTTGTAGGTAGTTTACTTTATCTAACCCTCACTAGACCTGATTTATCTTTTAGTGTTGGCTTAGTTTCTAGATTCATGTCCAAACCTCAACAAACTCACTTCAAACTTGCTAAAAGAATACTATGTTACATTAAAGGTACTATTAACTTAGGATTATTTTATGATGCAAATTCTGATTTTTCTTTACAAGGCTTTACTAATTCAGATCTAGGTGGAGACCCCAATGATGGGAAATCTACTTTTGGGTATTATTTTTCTCTTGATTCAGGTTCTATATTTTGAAAAAGTAAAAAAGAACAATCTGTGTCTCTATGTTCTACTGAAGCTGAATATAAAAGTTGTACTAATGCATTTAAAGAATCTCTATGGCTTAGAAGAATACTTGAAGATTTGGGTCTACCTCAACAAGAACCTAAACCATTGTATTGTGACAATCAAAGTGCAATATCTTTGGCAAAGAATCCAATTTACCATGTAAAGTCAAAGCACATTTCTCTCCACCACCACTTCATTAGAGATCACATTGCAAAAAAGAAATTTTTCCTCTTCCATTGTAAAGGTGAAGATCAAGTTGCAGATATTTTGACAAAACCCCTTTCTAGAGAGAAATTTGAATTTCATTGCAACAATTTGGATTTGATACCCCTTGATGTAATTACCCCAAGTAAAGATTAAAGGGGGATGTTAGAATTTAATCTTTCCTTGGTAAATATGTAAGGATAAACCAAGGTATCCTATTGTATTCGTCCTCTAGTCCAAGTGGGAGGACATGTCTTATTTGTAATTTCTTTTATTTAGGAAAATAGATATTCCTCCTTATGAGGAATCCTACACATGTCTCACACACTAGTGAAATGTGGCATACACAGAAATGAGAGTTACAATGTAACTCCTTTCTCACATCTCTATTAAGAAATGACTCTCCTTTTCTCATGTCATGAGATTCTTCTTCTTTTTGAACATTGTATGAGCTAAGCTCTCTCTCTCTCATTCTTAGGCATTTTTTGTAACTTTCATTATATCACAGAATTTTTTTTATACTTTTCCCCCTTCAAAATATTGTCTCCTTGTTTCATTGTGCTTTGGTGAATGCTCCTAGTTTTGTGATTATTCATGGTATACTTTCTTTTCCTTGCTCATTGATTAAAAAATTTCCTAACTCTATATTCTGTTATTATTATTTTAATGGTGTGCGTGTGCATGCGTGCGTGTGTGTGTGTTCATGTGCATATGCATCTGCATGTGTTCATGTGTGCATGTGTGGGCATGTACGTATGTGGGCGTGTTCGTGCATGTGTGTACATGTGCGTGTGTTAGGAATGGGAACACTGAGAGGGGGGGTGAATCAATGTTCTATAATTAATTTCTGATTCTTGAAAATTAACACAATTACTTAAATACTGAAATGAATAGTAAAGAAAATAAATTATTTAACCATAACACATAACACAAGATATGTTTATAGGGAAACCTTGGCCAGAGGAAAACCCTGGTGTGAATTAGTACCCATGAATAATTGTACTTTGTATTATGAACCTGCTAATGTTCCTTTTCCTTGTTAGGAGAAGTCTTTACAAAATTGAGTACAATGACCTAGTCAAAGGTCAGACCCTATTAGGAGTTTTAAACTAACAAACCCTGTTAAGGGTGTAAGGCTCACTACCAGAGCTCATTGCTCAATGAAGAAGGCTACAACCTCCTAGTTATCAGATGCACACTATATCTAAAAGGTGAACTGCTACTTTGACATTGTTGTTTGATTAGTTCCTTTTCTACGCTGATGCTTTAACCTCTTGTAAAGCTCTATATCATTCTTACTAATCTAATACATACTTTTCTACTTTTTCTCTCCTTTATATGCCATCCTTACTCAAATACAAAAGCGCATGTCACATTTATGCATGTCAAATAGATGCAACCAAAACTAACTACTAGGCTGACCTCTAACTTAACACGTACAATGCTTCCAAGTTAATTGGCTCAAGTATGTTTACATATAATGATATTAACATGTTTATAACATGATTAAAATAGGTACATAGCCTTTACAAAACAAAATGATATACACTAATCAAAATACTATATGTCAGCTCCATGCTTTGTTTTGTTCTGCTGCTTACTGACTGTGTCACTTAGACTTGTAACTTCTTCATGCTGTCATATTTGACCATGCATTCTTATACTTAGCATAGTAGCATACTCAAAATCTTATATCCAAGGGCACATACCAAAACTTGGTCATACACACATGCAATAATGCTTTGATCATCATGTGCTTCTCTGACTGCTCTGTCTTCCATACTTAGCCAAATTCTGATCTTCCAAGTCAGTGTGCTAAATCCAAAACTTCATATGACTTTGTTGTCATAATGAAAACACAAAACTTAATCATATATACAAGTAAATTCAACTTGCCAACAATCTCCCCCTTTGTCATTAATGGCAACAAAGAAATATGGCAAAGTTGCTAAACTTAACTTATACACAAAAATTTGCTATCAAACTGTACATCATATCTTCTTCTTCTTTATACACTACTATCTCCTTTATATTATATACACTACTCCCCCTTTGACATTAATGACAAAGGTGCTCAAAAAATGAAAACTTCAAGTACTTACATAGAAAGTACATCCGGGTATGCAATCTTAAGGTTTTGGATTTCTTGCTACCAAAATGCCTTGAGTGCATCAATTGTCTGAAGATGGGCACATAATGCATATGTTAGCCTCTCCATCTTTTCCAAATATGTGCAGGGACCTTGATCATATGTTACAATTGTGACATCTATCTGCTTGATGTTCTGATTCAACACATATACAAAGGGCGCTAGTGCATATCTCAACTGTGCTTGTCTAGCCCTTATCTTAGCAATCTCCTTTTTTTCCTTCTCAATTTTGTCTATTTGTCCTTGATAGACATTATTGCACATGTTTATATCTTGAGTGGGATCTTCCACTAATTTTCTTACAACTACCATCATAGATTCTGCTTCTTGAATCTTCTTAAGATGATCTGCAGTGAGTTTGTCTTTATTCATGCAATCAACAATTATCTTCCTTCCTTTTGCTACTAACTCTTTCAGCACTTGACCAATCTTAAGTGAATTAAGGTCAAGTGAGAAATTGCTTATCAATTCATTCAACCTTTTCTTGTTGTATTTGTCTTCTGCAATTTTTGATGCTGCTTCTTCTAAGCTTGATAAATTTTCTTTGAAGCTTGATAGGATGCTACTAACCTCATCCACTGAATGAACATTTATTGTTAGAAAGTAAAGATCCCCAAGATAACTGAGAGTGGGGGGTGAATCAGTTATCTGATAATTTAACCATTCAACTACTTTAAACAATATAATTAATGTACTAATCAACCATAGAAAGATAACCATACACAATTGCACAATAACACAAGATATGTTGACTAGGGAACCTCTTGAAAAGAGTAAACCCCGGTGGGAATGATGCCCACAAAATGATGCACTAATATGAAAGTTCCTTGTTAGAGGATGGACCCTGTTAGGAGTCTTATGAAATACATTCAGTACATATAAATCCTTGTTAGGAGATTTTGAATCCCTGTTAAAAGATTCTAACCTGGTTAAGAGTTTATGGAAGACAGAAGGACCCACTGCCCAAACAGCTTCAAGGCAAGATCTCTGAACCCACTATCCAAAAGATCTTAGAATTATTCAACAAAATAATATGAAATATATTACCTCCTTCACACTGTGCCAAAACTGCACTCTCTGCTACACAAGATCACAATTCCAGATCTTTGTACTCACAAGTCTTCCTTCATCACTGAATTAGCTCTTTTCTTCACTTCATGCATATATTCTCATTTCAACCTTCACAATACATATTAAAACAAGGAAAACATTCCTTCTTATATACCAAACTCAAATAATTACAAATGAGTCAGTCCTCAATTACAAAATAATAATTTCTACACGCTACACACAAAATTCACATAAAACTGTCGGCTTCCAAATACTGTAACTTTCTCCAAACATATCTTTGAAGTTTGTGTTCTGAACCACATCATCATTAATGAGTCTCCAACATCCCTTCAACTACACAAAATCAGATTCCATCCCAGATAAGAGATATCCTCCAATTTCTAAAAATCGCTTCACAGAAACACTGTCTAAACACTGCTTTCACCAAAATGCTCATAACTCTCATGAATAAATGAATTTCTTTTTGTGTTGTTAACCATAGGTTAATAACACACCAAAGAACATACCATCAACTACACAAAAGCTAATCTACAATACAACATGTGCGCAAAACAAAACTGTACCTACTTTCCTGCTGATATCCAGAATATCACTGTGTTGACATCAATGACAATCCAAGTCATGAATGCAAAAACAACTGCTACAGAATGACTACCAAAATACTTTGCATTCATTCCTAAAATTTATCAGTTTCATATCTTTGGGCAGTAGATTGTTCAATATGTTGACTGACTCAACAAATAAAGGATTTCTCATTACTTGTTTTTCTTTATCTTTGTCCATAGCTAATACACTTATCTTTATCAAATCTTCTTCTCCCCATGAGTCTAAACTAGTTGTATTGGGAGTCAAACTTGACAATAATGAAATTTAGGACTTAAGAGTAAGGACTATGCTTTGACTTACATCCATTATCTCAGTCTTCACCTTCACTGGAATCTCAATAGAAGGTTCTTCCTTAAGTTCATCTTCCTTCTCACTTTCTTGTCCTGTCAAGTCGTCAACTTGGACTTCTTCTTGATGTATAGGTGATTCTTCACTGCATAAGATCTCAGCCTCTTTAGTACTTACAAAGGCTTCTTCAAACTTATTTATATCTTTGTCTGTCGCTGCCATGGATATTTCTACATTATCTATTATAATAGTGTCATCTTTTATCTCCACTGCTTCAGTAGGTGCTGTTACTATGGGCGCAAAATCTTGTGGACCTATCATAGGTGCATCAGGGATCTCAGATTCTTTTATTTTCTCAGAGGGAACTTGGTTTGCAGGCGCAGTAGGAGGATATACGTGTCTTTCCAAAAATACCTTTTCAAATGCCTTCTCTATTTCCTTCACAACCAACTCATAGTCCTTATTCATTATTTGCAGAGTTCTGAGTTTTGTTCTTAAATGAGGCTTTACCAAATGCAACAACAATGTTTTCTCTTCAAATGAACAAACTGGAAGGTTGTCATCCAATGTTTTTTCTCTTATCCTCATATCCTCTTCAACAACTTGTCTCTTCAAGTAATCCAAAATGTTTCATACATTATCTGGAATGACTATCTTAAGTTCCAAAACTATATTTTAAAACTTAATCATGTGCTTGATAATCATAGAATGGATTTCTGATTTATTGATCTCATGATACCATAGAACTTTTCTATTTGATCTATCCTTCATCAACTACTCTAGTTCTCAACACTTCTAGATTCAGTCTGAATCCCACCTCAGGAGGTGCTTGTGTATTCTTCCCTTGGCTTCTGGTTTTCCTTAATGATGGGTGGCTTGCATCAGTCTGCTTCTTCCTTTTAGGCATCTTGCTAGGTTCAGGAGGTGGAGTGGACTCCAGATCAATTGTAGTTGTGGGCGCAGTGATGTTTTCTTCTGTCTTACTCTTCTTCTCCTTTCGATCATCAAATTTTTCTATTTTCACTTCAGATGAGGGTGTGATCTCAAGTTGCATTGCAATCTTGTCTTCCCTTGCTTTATCTAAGTCTTCTTGTGTAACACTATGAATTTTTAGAATGTGTGAGGTAATTCTCGATGCTTTTCTCTTTGTCGTAACACTATATAAGACAGAGTCAACTTGTCTTGTCTTCTCTTCATAAGCTCCCCATATAGGTTCATTGTGATCCTTAGGCATTGATAGGAAGACTTGTGCATAATCTTCCAAAATGTGTTCCTCTACTTCATATCCAAGTGGATGAATCCACTTTGTCTTAGGATCAATTGCTTCCATGCATGTAATGTATGTTTCCACCATGAAGCATATAGTATCTTTGTACTTCTCCATAATCTTCTCAGGTATCCTGTACCTTCTCTGCATATTTATTCTGAATGTATTGATTTCTAATTCCATGTAATCTATTAGGGTGCTCTCTGATGTTACCTTAAGTGATATTTGAGGAAATGTAGGTAAAGTCTTGTCAAGATATAGATCAGAGGCCTTTCCAACTATATGAAAGTACATGTAAATGATCAATGAACCAAGCCTGAATATCTTTCTCTTATCATGCTTAATAGTCCTTATGTTGTCTAACAACTGTGCACACAAGATTTCACAGAGGTTAAACTCTCCATTTTCCTTCACTATTATTATACCTTCTAGAATAGTGGTTGTGAACACACTGTTCACTCTGTTTGTGTGTTGGAACTTATAACCAAGTATCATAGCCATGAGTTTTATGTCCTTCTCCTCAATGGGTTCAATAGTCATCCTGCACTTATCACTCCAGGACTTACATACTTGCTTGACCTATTTCTTGACATCTTTGCCTGTTGGAAGTATGGTGCCAATATTAGAAAGTCTGGTCATCTCATGAATGAGATCAATAGTTGTGCAAACAAGAACTTCTCCAATCCAAAACAAGTCATCATGAATCCTGCTAAGCAATATATTAATCCATTCAGATTTATAGAATCCATACGCAGTTGCATACTCTATGAGAGGGTTGTTTGTGAAGTGCACAAATTCATCCTTGAATGAAAAGTCTAGATTTACCATTGTTTCAGTGAGCGACCTTATCCCGTCTAATCCTAAAGGTTCCTTCTTGCAATAGATGTAGACGTGTATGTCTTCTACATGTATAACTCCCATCGGAGTTCTAAAAAATGCTCCTTCTAGGTCATCTAGGAATGACTTAAATGGATGCTTCTTGAATACATATCTTTTCCTCTGTAACATCAAAGACTACTGGAGTGGCCATTACTTACTTGAATCAATGCTTAAGTAGGGTTTCAAAGGGTTTCTGAACTGATGCATCTGAGCTAGGGTTCCACAACAATTTTTAGACTTCTTCACTAATAAACCAACTTCAATCCTTTAATGCTCACTGCTATGATCTCTTGTGCTCTCCAAAGGCTTGATCTCAAATGAAAATGTGAAGATAATAGATCTCCGGTGAATAATAAATCAAATTTTTGAAATTAATGCTTGCAACTATAGTACAGATTGCAACAATGAATTTCAATCTCCATCCTTGCTATCAATCAGGCAATGTGATCTTGCATACTGCTTCAACTAGTAACCAAACAACTAAAACCAAAGGTGCATACTCTGAGGGTGAGTATACTAGCCACGTAGGGGTCTAGAGCTTATCTAGCTCTCCCTATGACCATGAGGGTCATTTATCCAGAAGTAGAAGGTGCATCCATTGTGGATGCATCCACTACTTTGTCACTGACATTATCTTTCTTTACTTCCATCCAGATCTTGCTCACATCTTCTGTAGCTTCCACAAACTTGACTTCTCCTAATTCATCCAATAATGATCTTTGAGACTTATTAGGTCTTTTTTGTCTTTGCTCTTGTGATCTGCAAAACTTTGAGATGTGTCTAGCCTTGTTACAAGAGTGACAAATAAATGGAGGTCTTATATTCCTTGACACATTGATGTGAGTCACCATACTGCATTGTCTAGCTGTGTGACCATTGTAATTGCATATCTAACATGTGATGTTCTGAGGACTTCTAGGATTTTTCTGTGGTTGATTTCTCTGATTGTGTTGAGTCTGACTTCTTTGATTTGATCTACAATTCATAGCTCTATGATCAAAGTTATTGCATGAATAACAATTATACTTGAAAGTTCTTACCTCTTTACAATCTCTTTTTATATGTCCATGCTTGTTACAGGCGTAACAAGTTCTGTTTACTGGCTTGCATTCATCTTTGGATGGTTCTTCTTTAGGTTCAATATGATTTTAAGTTTTCTTGGCTTCTGTAGATTCTTCTGGTACTTTCAATCTTTCTTACATTGCATTAATTTTTAATTTGTGCTTCATTGAATCCAATACCACTGGAATCTCCTTTTATCCTTTGTGCATATAACTGTGAGTCTAATAGATCAGCACTTGTGTGCAATTTGTCAGTATGGTTCTTTGCTTCAGTTAACTTAGATTCCATCTATTTCTTGATGTTTTCTAACTCCAAGATTTTCATATTGGCTTGCATTAGTTCTTCATCCAATTGCTTGTTTTCTTTGATCTATTCTTCATAGGCTTCTTGATTATTAGTTAACTTTTCATCCAATTATTCAATTTGATCCTTTAGAGACATGTTTTCTTCATTCATCTTTTTGACCATTTTTCCCAAATCATTGTTTGAGCAATCCTTCAAATCTTTTCTAAGTTTCTTGATGAATACTTGTGCACCACTGACCTTCAATTTCAGTTCTTCAATTTCATTTTTAGATCTGTCAAGATCTTCAAGAGCTGCTTCAAGATTCTTCTTTAGATGTTTTACTTCTGCTATATCCATGATCTCCTCAAGTGGTTAAACTTATCTTTAGAGGACCAAAGTGCTAATACCAATTGTTAGGAATGGGAACACTGAGGGGGGGGGTGAATCAACATTCTATAATTAATTTCTGATTCTTGAAACTTAACACAATTACTTAAATACTGAAATGGATAGTAAAGAAAATGAAGTTTTCAACCATAACACATAACACAAGATATATTTATGGGGAAAACTTGGCCAGAGGAAAACCCCTGTGGGAATTAGTACCCACAAATAATTGTACTTTGTATTATGAACCTATTAATGTTTCTTTGCCTTGTTAGGAGAAGTCTTTAAAAAACTGAGTATAATGACCTAGTCAAAGGTCGGACCTTGTTAAGAGTCTTAAAGTAACAAACCCTGTTAGGGGTGTAAGGCTCACTGTCAGAGCTCACTTCTCAATGAAGAAGGCTACAACCTCCTGGTTATCATTTACACAGTATATCTGCAAGGTGAACTATTGTTTTGACACTGATGTCTAATCAGTTCCTTTTGTGCACTGATGCTTTAACCTCTTGTAAAGCTCTATATAATTCTTATTGCTCTAATACATACTTCCCATATTTCTACTCTTCTTTGTATGCCATCCTTACTTAAATACAAAAGCGCATGTCACATTTATACATGCTGAATAGACGCAACCAAAACTAACTACTAGGTCGACCTATAACTTAACACATACAATGCTTCCAAGTTAATTAGCTCAAGTGTGTTTACACATAATGATATTAACATGTTTATAACATAATTACAATAGTCACATAACCTTTACAAAATAAAATGATATACGCTAGTCAAAATACTATTTGTCAGCTCCATGCTTTCTTTTGCTCTTCCGCTTACTGACTGTGTCACTTAGACTTGTTGTAACTTCTTCATGATGTCATATCTGACCATGCATTCTTAGAATTAGCACAATAGCATACTCAAAAGCTTATATCCAAGGGCGCATACCAAAACTCGGTCATACACACATGCGTCGATGCTTTGATCATTAGGTGCTTCTCTAACTGCTTTGTCTTCAAATTCTGATCTTCCATACTTAGCCAAATTCTGATCTTCCAAGTTACTACACTGACTCCAAAACTTCATATGAATTTGTTGCCATAATGACAACATAAAACTTAGTCATGTATACAAGGAAACTCAACTTGCCAACAACGTGTGCATGCATGTGTGTGTGTTTACATGTGCATGTGCATGCGTGTGCATGTGTATGCATGTGTGTGTGGATGTGTGTATGCATGTGCATGTGTGCATGTGTGTGTACGCGCATGTGTGTGTGTGTGTGTGGATGTGTGTGTGTGTATGCATGTGCGTGTACACGTGCGTGTGTGTGCATGTATGCACGCATGTGTGTACACGTCCATGTGATTGTGTGGGTGTGGGTGCGGGTGCGTGTGTATGTATGTGCTTGGGTGTGTGTTCCTATTGAATTTTTTGAGAAAAAAAGGGAAATAAATAAGTTGAAATAATACTTAAGATTCCTAACATGATGCACTAAATTGTCATTGAAACCTATATCACTATTTTGATACATAATTTATTAACTATTTAACTAGTTTTTCTATAGAGATCAAACATTAAATATGTTCATACCTTAGTATTTTGCACAAAAGTTTGAATTTTCATAGTCTCAAGAAGGAAGATGGATTTGTTTCACAAACTTATGGCTGGTTAAATCATTATATAACTAACAACCTGCATGAATGTATGTGTTTTCTTGTTCTAAGGTGTTGCAAATGAGATATTTACTTGACGATTTCATGGAATCATAGAAAGTATGTATCAAACATCACATTACAAAAAAGGATGAGTTTTTTATGGAAACGACACTGAATTTTATTTCAATACAAAGATTTTATTTCAACAATATAGTCTATAAAATAGCTGGTATTTGCTTGAAAACAAGTATTACATTTGTTGTTTAGTCATAAATTTGACTGGTTTTGAGTTACAAGATAATATTCTCTTGCTTGAAGAATTTTCAAAAAATTCTAACTTAGTAGAAATTTGCTAGAACTCCATACAAAACTAGTTCTAGGAGTCTTATGTCTCATCTCAAACAACAAAGAATATAAGGTTGCATATATGAATAAAATAAATGTGGGAAAGACCAGTTCCACCTACTTGGGTGTCTAGGAGGAGTGATTGTCGAGTTTCTTCAAGGATCTTAACCTCCTTTCTCTATGGATTTTTACTACATGCTATTCTCTATAGTCATTGAACTCATTTTTTCATGGTTTGAACAATTACATTGACTTGGAGAATATCATTATTCGATTTGTAGTAGATCACTTAAACATGACTATTTTTTTTATGTCTAATGTACTATCCTTTGTGTTATATGTCTAATGTGCTATCCTTTGTGGACTATCTTTTATTAAGTCCCCTATCATTTTAATTCAAAATTCACCGTCATACATTTTGAGAACATTGTGATTGTGAGTTTCAGTTGCCTATTTCATTTTATTTATCCCTTTTACGTTATAGACTATAACATATCTTGTAACATGAAATATCTTTAACCCATTAACAAGCTCTCTATTTTTGTTGTCTTTTCCTTAGAAATACTACATTTGTGAAAGATTCACTATGTAATTGTAGACACCTAAAAATGAACATAATTGTGAGCTCACATTATTTCACTAATTATTATACTATTAATTGATGATTATTTAATCATTAATTAACCATTCTTTATTTCTCTATAATCCAACCCCTTTGATGACTCAATCATTTCCTTAAAACTAATTAAATAATTAATTTTATTTAATTAATCAACTTTAATTACATGATCTTTATTAATTAATTAAAAACAATTTCCCCTATCCTATAGTTTGATTAATTACTTTTAATTATTTTAAATTATCTAATTATTCCTCAAAACTAAATTAATTTAATTCTATTTTAATTTCTAACTAATTTCATTTCATTTCATTTTTAATTAATTTTGTCCTAATTTCAATCTAATCCCAATTTCTAAATTAATTAAATTTTTAATTCAATAAAATCCTCCAAAATCTGAAAAATTAAATTTATGAGGAATTATAAATTCTAAAAATTAGAAAATCCTCTAAAACTAAAAAATTGATTTTTGAAAAATCTTCATCCCTTTGAAATCACAAAAAAAATCCTTTTCTACTCCTCAATTTTTGAAACTTGATCTCTTTGAAAATGAGAATATCTATCCAACCTTACATTCCTTTTTCAACTCCTCCCTTTTCGAGTAAAATTGGAAACCTGCCAAAATATTCTCTAGTCTCATCCCTTCTCATCTGTCAATCTTGATTTTCCCCAATTGATCTTGATTTTTTCCAGTTGATCTTGATCGTCTGTTCAACCCATAATTTCTATATTAACAACCCTCATTCCTCACAATTTCATCACGGAATTTGCATCAAACTTATGCTACATTTTTACTTAGTCTTTAGCAATCAAATCTTTTTTTCACATTTCTTGGAGCCCTTGAGTCTGGATGCTCTGAGATCACCGCTAAGGCCACATCCCCACAATAGTGAATAGAAGCAACAAAAGGTTGGAGTATTGTAATCGGTTTGCATGCCTTTATTGTTTTTTCTTATTTTTGATTAATATTACTTCTTATTTTGTTGTTTGTAGGGTATACTTGTTTAGTAGTTTAGATTACATTGTTTAAATCGGTGCTACTGACGTCATTTGTTTTAGTCTTGTAGGATCCCCCTACTACATTTGGTGAACCCGATGTCAAGAACAACCATTAACATACTTGTAGACGACCAAACAATCCCTTTTGGTCTTGGCCGTACGATGGAGAATATTTATTTTTGTCTATTTTTGTGTTATTTTACATTTGTATCTGTTTTATCTTATATTCTCTTATAAACTATCTCAATCACAACGGGATTATTTCAATTGTTTGTTTCCACCAGATCTTATTTCTGTTGTAGGTTGCATACACAATGCCGCATTCACCTCTGCATTCTACCAGAATTGTCATTGTAGTTTGCTACATTTGCCTCTGCAGTCTTCCATAATCGTCATTGCAATCGTCTGTGCATCACTGCATTCATCCCTATATCATTCCGCATACGCCATTACAGATTGCCACATTTGACTATTTATTTTGCCGCATTTGGCTAACAAATCTGTCCTCTGTATTTTCTAGTTTTTTGTAATTATCTGTAACTTTTGGTAGGAGTTTCTTGTGTTTTCTCTATTCTATTTTCTGCAGGAATACGTTCGAATGGCATCATGGCTAGGAAATGTGTAAAGAGATCTCGGAGAAAAAGTAAAGCAACATTCATACTGCCAGATCATTACAAGGAGATGGAAGCGAGAAGGCAAGATGAGTATGCAAAAATGATTCATAATGAAAATATTCTAGCAAATTTGATTGATGAGATTACAACTTATGAACATTATGTGAAAGTTATTAATGCATACAAAGCTAAATTTCCATCATTGAATTTCTATCCTTAAATCAATTTGCATGCATTTTTTTGGATTGCCTTCACTTTTCCTGTCTTTTGTTGGACTAGCGTATATGAAAGCTATTGTGGAGGCTTAGGAGATGGAGCGTTTTCCCAGGTAAAAGTAAATTAAAAATGTGCATAAATATCAAACAAGGTGCACACTGAGACCCCTTTTATTTCACACATTTCTAGTTCTTCTGTGGCAAGTTTCAAGTTTTAATCACTTAGTCTAATTAGGAAAGACCTCGCGTGTTTGTGAACGAAGCTAGTAGGCCTATGCTCTAAACTTCTAGGTGATCAGAATGCCAAACGTGGTGGAGTTCCCCTAGTTTAAAGGTTTGGTTAATTAACCCCATGTTTATTGTGCTTTAAAATTAAAAGTAGTAGGGATATGCTCTCACCCTTCTTAGGGTGATCAGACTCTTGGACCTTTTCTTAATTTCATTTATTTTCTTTTAGTAGGTAGATTAATTTGAGCCTTAGGGGCATACCTCCCAAGACTTGCCTTAAAGAGGCTGGTGAGAGGGAAATCCAAAAGTGGGATACAACTGCATCAACCGTGGTATTCTGACCCACTATAAAATGAAATGCCTTCATCTTTAATGGGGTGAAGGAAAAAAAGCATGTAATAGCCTTCCTCTAGTAGTCCTCATGGATTGCGCAAAAGCTTCTTGGCATGTGGTGGGAATCTCTTGAAAGAGAGGTAAAAACAAGCTCTTTGAACCAAATCTGTAGTAGAACCTAATTAAGTAGTAAGCCACCTTTTCAGTCATGCTAAACCAAACTAACTTTAGCTAGATTATCTAGAATCTTTTTTTGTGCAAAAATTATTAAAAAAAAAATATAGAACATACACTTAGTATTTATATCTCAAAACTATTGATTGAAGTGAGTGTTGTGCTTGTTTATTTTGTTTATTGAATTTAAATTCCATGTTGTAAGTGTTGTAAAAAAGCCTTTAATCTCAGATTCCAAAAGTTTTCCATCAAGGACACCAAGTCCTTAAAACCAAGAAGTCAAAATCAATATCAACCATTTTAATCATAGAGATAAATCTTTCTCTATTAGACTTCATCTCAAAGAAACACTTCAATCTTGGAAACACCTATAATAATAACTTGAATCACACTTCGACCATTTTAAAACAATAGTAAGATGTTAGATTGATCGTAGACCAGTGACAAGATCTCAAATGAGAAATCAACCAGATTACCCCTTTTCTAGCACATTCCCTGCTTGGGACGAAGAACCAAAAATCAACCCCTTTCAATACACTGATCCATTTTTGTTTTAGGAAACCTATGTATAACCTCGTGGATCAAGATTGTTTCAAGATATAACAAAGGAGGAATTAGAGGACATCAAACAAGACTCATATGCCTCTCAAGTTGTAGAAATCATGGTTGAAAAAAACCCCCAAATGTAATTAGCGATTCTTTTGAAGAAAGGAGTTAAAATTCCTCCAGGGTTTGATAATTCTACAATTTGGCTTGAAAATCCATTAGCTGGACAAGACACAACCCTCAATCTCAAATGAATACTACAGTATCTTAGATAATGTTGATGCTAGATTCCTCTCAAATAATGCCATCTCAAATGTCAACGCAAGCCGGTTCCTCTTTTGCATGGGGACTAAATCAAAATCAAATGAAATCTCAAGGAATCCCAACTAGTCAAGACACAACCAACTCCCATATAGGTTCATACAATGTGGCTAGTATATCCCAAACCGCACCATTGATGTTTTGAACCACTGTTACTTCAAGTTTCCATGTCATATCATCAGCAACCCAAAACTACAACAACCCATTGTCCAAAACTCAAGTGACGCAATATTTTCCAAGTGGATTTGGGTCTGTATCAAAACAAAGAAAATTAGGATCATTTTTTGGTGGTCTTACGGTCAATCAACCCCTTCCAAGGGTCATCTCTTTGTTCCAACCAAGCTCTCAACAAAAACAACAACCCTCCAACCATAATCAATCCAGTTTCCAATAGAATTTACTTTTGGGAAAAATTAGAATCAATATCCTAGTAGTTCTTACATACCTATCACATATTTAAAAAATCCTAGACAAATCCATCTTCCAGCTAGTACACCACAACCTAACTTTGGAAACATATCACAAAATAAAATTGACATGTTGATTCAATAGATGCAACTAATGTAAAGTTATTTGAAAAAATGTGAAAAACAATGACAAATGAAGTCCTAGATCATAGAGGACCTATACCTTTACCCCCTTGATCATTCAATACTCATGTCTCCTTTTTCCTCACACTTTGCGGTGCCAAAATTTGACAAGTATAGAGCTATAAAAAACCCTGTGGAGTACATTAGAGAATTTTTTCACTAGTTGCATAGAGGTTTCTCATGATGAATCATACCTTATGCAATTGTTTCCCTAGAGCTTAGCTGGACTAGTAATGGAATGGTTTTTGCACTTACCTCACAGTATCCAATCTTGGGGGGAACTAGATGAGAAATTCATAGCTCACTTCTAGCATAACATCAAATGAAATTTTAGTATCAAAGATCTATGTGATACTAAAAAAAAAGAAAGAGGTCCTTTCTCTATCTTTATACAAATATGGAGAAGCACTGCTAACTAGGTACCTTATGACGTCTCAGAAAAGGACTTCATAATCATGTTTGTTGATAATCTCATTCTAGAAATGGCCTATATTGTTGAGATTCAACTTGCACCAAACTTCAAATAGTTGATCAAACGAGGTATTCGATGTGAACAAAATTTGATAAAGAAGGGGATCCTCGTTGATCCTAATCATCCCAAAAATACTAAGAATCCTACTAATAAGGATAAGTGGTGGAACAAAATCAAGAATGTCACTAGTGATGGTGTCATTGATGTTAAAACAATGAACTACACCCAGCCAAAGATTTCTTTAAAAGGGGAACCTACACAAAACTAGACATCGATAACATAGACACCATTGACAAATACTCCAACACAAACTCTTGTTGCAAACATTCAAGCTACCAATATATCCCAAAACCAACCCAATGCATAACATCCACCAAGAGTCCCCTTTCCAAAACGTGAGTATACACCACTAGGGAGATCCAATTGAATTAAGATTGAAGAAGTTGATCGAGGAAAACATGATCACCCTACCCAAGATCCGTGAATTAAAACACGGTGTTGTCAAACCCAAATGGTGCAATGACAATGACTTTTGTGAATACCATCAGGTTAAAAGATACAAAACTTCAAACTTCTATCGATTGAAAACCACTATACAAGACTTGATCGAACAAGGAGAAATCAATATTGACAATCACCCAAAACCTAGAGACAACACAGATCACACAATCTTCAAAGATCCATTTCAAAATCATAATAAAGGAAGGCCCCTGCATCTAGAATCTAGTCAAAACAATTCAATTATGCCTACTCTTCCTCTGATAAGATGGTAAACTGCATAAATCCTGTTAAGAACCAAATCACCACAAATATTAATATAACCAGTATTTATTAAAGTAATTAATTATAAATCATTTAATTAATAATTAGTGACATTTGTTGATGTAATTTATCAAATATTAATGTAATAAATGTTGTTATTATTTTATTCATAAATCAAATAAATAAGGGAGCTAGAAGGTTTTCATACTCGAAGAGTCAAATTGAGATTAGTGGTTCTTTTATTTTATGCATGATATTAGATTGTAAATATAAATTTAGTGTTCATAAGAAACACTTAATTAAATATTATTTTAAATGCAAAAAAATAGGGGAGGTTTTCCTAGAGCTTTGATGAAGATTGTGAATGGATTAGAGTCTTGTTGTAGTCTTTTTTAGTTGTATATCAGTTGAGGGACCTTTTGGGTCAGTTATCCGAGTCTTACTGCCCTTCATGATATCAAAACCATCTATTGAAAAGTGCAACGATGATGGATATTCAAAAAATAGTAAATAAAATAGTGCATATTCAATATCTTGGTTGTTTAGTTGCATCATAGTTTTAGAGCTATAGTAGCAACTTAATGACACCAATGGCACATGGTAGAACAAAGATAATGATTACGAGACCAAAATATCTTGCAATGACAACAGTCATATGACATTGAAGACCATTGATACATACAAACAACAAGAACATCAATAAGGTATGTATTGGACACAAAGTAAACATCAAGGAACACATAATCAATAATACAATGTTGCAGGTGTTTCAAACGTCATCTTGAATTGTATGTAATCGTTACTAGTAATAATAAGGGTTAGAAATGTCAAGTAATCTTTCATAATTTTTGAGAATACATAATAGAGTACAAAACATGACACAAAACTTGACGTCAAAGGCTGGAGGTGCTTTTGCACCAACTTGTGCTCCAACACATATGCGTTATTTTAGGCACATAATACACTAAAAGTCGATGCTATTTTAGGCGCTAATTGCCGGTTTTGTTGTAGTTTTATTGGAGAGAGTTTTGACATAGAGCTTTCACTTCAGTTCATGTAGTCAAGGAGAATGATAATGGACCAAGAAGGGATGTGATAGTGTCGATTTTTAAAAATGATTTTTTGCATCAGAGTTTGCATTAAAATTTGCAAGGAAAGTAGCACAACTTCCGGACGTCATCAAATTTTTATTTGAAGGAACGTCTTTTGTTCATTGATAGTAAAGGTCAATGGAACCTCATTAAGGGTAGAAGTATCTATTATTTTAATGGTTAGAAAAATAAGTGGGGAAATAAATAAGAAACAATAGTAAAGTTTCTTTCCTCATCATTGCAGTTTTTCATGAGGAAAGTACAAGAGAAATACAATCTTATTTAGAGAGAAAAATAAAAATTTACATATTTGAAACAAATGGACATTCAGTTATCTCTTCCAATTCCGTGAATTTTTATAGAGTTCATAAATTTATATTAATGTAAAATTTGATAGAACAAGGAAGTTATAAGGAGCAAGAACAATCATAATAATTAATGTGTGCATGCTATATGATATTAATGCAACTCTAATGATGCACTTTAAATTATATGCCATGTTTTTTCTAAAGTCCAACATATTCCATAAAAAGGGAATCTTGATGATGTGATCACAATTAACTCTACCCCCTAATTATGGAAAATACTATAACTTTAAACATGAAAGATTAATCTATATAAATGCAAAACACAACTAAATGTCACTTTTTCACAGGAGTGCATTTTTTTTTATCATTGAGCTATTTGAAACATGAAATTGGTACAAGCATCACTGGTTCAACCATGATGGTATGAATACCTTTTTCTCTCGGGTCATTTCTTATGAAGTTGGTACAACCCTCACTAGTCAGATTTTCAACCACGGTGGTCTGAATACCACTTTCATCGGATTCAATGTTGCAAGTGGATTTTGGCATTAA
This sequence comes from Chamaecyparis obtusa, assembly GCA_027943335.1. NCBI lineage: Eukaryota > Viridiplantae > Streptophyta > Pinopsida > Cupressales > Cupressaceae > Chamaecyparis > Chamaecyparis obtusa. The sequence goes on from BSBK01001913.1 coordinate 5,381,570, forward strand.
GATATGTGAAATCTAAATTTCCAAGGTATCCATTTGCGTAAACATACACATATATGATCCTCTCCATATGAGAACTTCCTAAATGATTCTTTGATGTTCATGTCATTAGATAGGTTTTCATACTTCAATGAATCAACCCAACAATCAATCATGCAAAAATCAATAAAAATGTCATGATTTTATCATTGGTCCTCTAGTCAAAAGACATCATTGATTTTCTAGAAAGACATGACTCAAAAATCAAGTAACACATTGAACATCATTTCTTCTATTTTTGAATCCATATTCCATTAGAACTTCATCCATTTTGATTTATGTTTGTATTTTTAATCCTAATTAAGATATGCCAATTCAAGGTCAAGGATCAAATGTGTCAATGTTGGGATTCGAAATCAAAATTAAATTGGGAATTACTATGGATCAAGGTTCAATTGTCACATTTTTGGTTTGATCCATTAATTTGTGTGAATTGGTGTCTTCTTGATGAACTCACTTGGTTTTGGAAATAGTGCCTCTTATTTGATTCAATAATGATGTTAGACTAGAAATTTTTCAAAACCATGACGAAACCCTTGCGTATGCAAATGCAGCTCTAAAAGTTCATTATGACTATGTACAAATGATGGAAAATTCAAGAGTATATACAATGATGGAAAAAATATGTAGATGGAAAATACAACTAGGCTCAACATAACTTAGGGGCAAACGATGCCTATTTACCAGGTTTTCACCACTTGAGTTTATTGCTTTTTTTGTCTTGATTTTCTTTTTTTTTTCTACCAAGGCGCCTATTTCTAGGTTTTCACCAAGGCACTGTTTTTAAAAATCTTTTTGCTACCAAGACACCTATTCTAGGTTTTCATCAAGGAGCTTTTTATCTTTTTCTATTTTTTTATTTTTTTTTCTCTCTTTTTTAATATTACCAAGGTGCATGTTTGTCAGGTTTTCACCAAGAAAACTACTTTTTTAGGATCCATATTTGAATGTTTTTTTTTTCTTCATGACCTCATTTCCATTTTTTTTTCAATTTCTTCAAGACCTCTTTTTCACTATTTTTGGATTTCTTCTTTCTGATGTTTTGGATTTTCTTCTTTTTGAATGTTTTTTTATTTTCTTCTTTTTTATGTTTTTGGATTTCTTCGGGATCAATTTTTATTGTACAAAGGATGATTATTTCTTTCATATGATACTCTCGATTCTGGTACTCTTTCATATTATACACTTTCATTTGATTAGGTGTAAAACCTCTTTAAGTGGATTATATTAATGGGTTCTTGTAATTCTTCTCCCTCACAATTGGATAGCTTGTACGTTCTTGTCCCAAAAGAAGATGTAACAATGAAAGGAACTAGCCAATTTTCTTCTCATTTACCTTTTTTTCTCTATCTACTTGATTCTTAGATTTTTCTAATAATACTAAGTCACCAACTTGGAATTCTCTAGGTTTTATCATCTTGTTGTAGCTCCTTGACATTATATTTTGGTAAACCTTGAGATGTTCAGAGGCTTGTATTTGGTTCTCTTATAGTAACTCAATTTTTCAGAGTCTAGCCACTCTATAATATTCATCTGTCAACAATCCATGCAAGGATATTCTTAAGGATGGAATCTCAACTTCTAAGGGTAAAACTGCCTCTACTCAATAGACCATTGAAAAGGGTGTCACTCTTGTTGGTGTTATTATGCTTGTTCAGTATGCCCACAATGTCGGGTTTAATTGTACATGTCAATCCCTCCCTAAACTATCAATTGTTCTCTTTAAAATATTAAGGATATTCTTATTTGTAGCTTCTGCTTGACCATTTCCTTGAGGGTAGTAAATTGAAGATGAATGGTGGATGATGTAGAACTTGTCATACAATTCATCCATATCCCTATTTTTGAAATATTTTACATTGTTCGTTATTATAGCATGAGGAATGTCATATCTACAAATTATGTGGTTCAAAATGAACATTGAAATCTACTTTCCTGTTGCAGATGATAAGGGAAAGGCTTCGACCCATTTGGTAAAATACTCTATTGTAGTTATGATAAACTTACGACCATTGGATGAAAGTGGGTAAATAATCCCAATTAAATCAAACCCCCATTGATAGAAGGGCCAACACATGGTCATTGGGTGCAATTCATGTGTCGGTACATGAATCAAATTTCTACGGTATTGGCATTTTTGGCATACTTTTAAAAACTTACAAGAATCCTTCTCCATAGTGGTTCAATAATATCCCATACTAAGGAGTTTCTTTTCTATGGTTAAACACTCAAATTAGACCCATAGATTCCCTCATGAATGTCTTTTAAAGTAATTTTTGATTCCTCATTCTCTAAAAATCTAAGGAACATTTTGTAAAGAATCTTACAATACAATGTGTCTGAAACAAGGGTATGGTAAGAAGCTTGTGGTATAAAATTTCTTTATTGGTTTCAAGAATGGTCTAAGGGAAAAATGTTATCTTTTAGATAGGTATAAATGGATCCATACCATGGGGAGTCATGCCCAAAAAGAAAGAAAATATTTTAGGAATAGGGAAGGTTAAATGTAGGTTTTACCAATTCTTCCACCAAGAATTCATATCTAGCACTTTGGTTTGGTATTTGCAAAAGAGAAGCTAGAGTTTCCATGGAATCCACTGCTTTTTTATTTTCTCTTGGTATTTTCTCAAAAATTATCAAGACAAAATCCTGTTTCAAATCATCTATCATTCTTTCATACAAATCTTTCATACTTTGATCCAATACTAATAAGATAAGCATGCAATCTTTCATACCATGCTCTCAGTGCTTGTTTTAGTCTATACAGTGCTTTGTACAATCTACATACCATGTTCTTCTGATTTGGATCAACAAAACCTTTAGGTTGTTTTATGTAGACCTCTTCCTCAAGAATTCCATTCAGAAATGCTGATTTCACATCCATTTGATATACTTTGAATCCTTTATGCGCAGCATATGCAAGTAATATTCAGACTCCTTAAAGTCTTGCCACTAGTGCGAAAGTTTCACCATAGTCAATACCTTCTTCTTGTGCATATCCCTTGCATACAAGTCTTGCTTTGTTTCTAGTTACTTCACCATTCTCATTCAACTTGTTTCAGAAAATCCACTTAGTACCAATTACATTTTTATCATTCGGTCTTGGTACCAATGTCCATGTTTTATTTTTCTCTATCTGTTCAATTTCTTCATTCATGGCCTTAATCCATTCCTCATTTTCAAGTGCATCTCTAACATTCTTAGGCTCAAATTCACAAACTAAGCATGTCTTATGTCTTAACTTACTTCATTCATCATGACAAATTTCTTGTCTCCAATAATTTGGTTCTGTGGATGGTGTCTTCTAAAAAATCTCACGAGTACTTTCTCTCTTCTTTTCTCATCATTTGGTTCAGGTTCATTTTCTTCCTCCGTAGGTTCTTCCTAGTTCTCAGTTTGCATTTGCTGATTCTCGGTAGCATTTTCCTATCATTGGGTAGACTCATCCTGTGGCTTGGGTAGTGTTGGTTCTTCAAAATATTTTACACTCCATGAGATACCAATATGCTTATGGCTGATGTTAAGGAGGGGTTAATTCCAAATGTGGGAAATCTATAAGCAACTAGACCAACTATAGGGACAAGACCGCCCTCTTCACTTCTAGCTCTACAAAACCAAGGTGGGTACACTTGATCCAATAGATTCAACTCTATTCCTTACTCAATACTAGATCTTACAATAGATAATAGTGAGAAAGTACTAAATAACAACCTATTATTCATTGACTCTCCATCACTAGGAAGGACTACTTATATAAAGTAAATAAAACTTTAAAAGACTGGTATTGATTATATGTTTAGGATTACAAAGATTTTGATCATTCCCCACAAAGAAAAGATAGGAAAATACAGGCCAGTGCCTTATCCATTGGGCAAAATATTAGAAGAAAAAATGAATACAAAGATGTTTTAAGAATAACTAGCCTTTGAACATAAATACAAACATGCCAAATCTTTCCTACTTATAGAAAATCTTGAAATGAATTCAGTGAACATGCATCCCACCTTGAGAAATATTTAATCCAACCCTTGATCAGAACTCAAAGCCAAATACATACATATAAATCTTTGAAAGATTTAAAGATTCACAGAATAAATACAAAGGAGAGATAAAGATTTGAGATTTGTATTAAGTATAACCTTGATAGTTTGTATACATCATATTCTGAATAGTAAGCTTGTAAGATAGCAACAATAACTTGTACTTCTTCTCTATTGCTTGATAAAATAATACAAAATGTTGCAATCCTCGATTGAGGGCTACGGTTTCAAAATTTCTATCTTCTCAACACCTAAACTCTCAATACCTAGAATGATTGTGGAAAATCCTTTATATACAAGGAAATGCAACAAGCTACCGATCATTCTAGGGTTTACAAAATTCTTAACCTAAAAACTTTACAAAAACCCCATTGGGTTTACAATAAATACATCGATCAAAATTGGTGAGATATTTGTAGATGAGCCACCTTGCTTTATGTCTTCAATTCAGTCTTGGGCTCCTTTCAACAAATCTGAATGCAATATCTTCGCTGTCATTCCTATAATAAATACCTTTCTTCATCTCAACAACCTTCATGACTCAAAAAGTTACTATCTTCACTTGTCTCAAGAGGTAGGTGGAGTATTTAATTTTTCTACAGAGGTATGTACCGATACCTCCACCTGTTGTACACCTCTTCACTTGGGAACTCAAAATTTGCAAATTCTACATTTTTGCCAGATAACTATTCCCACCTTTCCTCTAATTGATTGATCTCTCGCTGAATGAAATCAAACTTAGACTTGGCAGAAATCAAAGTCTCAATAGTATGTATAAAGAATAAAGTATTTTCTAAATTCAAAATGCTAGTCATTCTAGCAGAAAAGTCATCATCTATTTGTGCTCTCCACTTGATCAATTCCCTAAGTTCACCATTTTTCTTAAAAACCCCTAGGATAGAGTCACAGCTGGGGAGTGTCAATTCTTTCTTCATCAAATTTGATTTTCTTTCAAAATCACCCAAAAGTATGTCATGCTCTACAAGCTTCTTCACATTTTGGTGCAATGGTTTAATCAAAGGGTCGGGATCATTTTGAGACTTGGACAACCATCTGAATAATCTCACATTCGGAGATCGCTCAATCCATTTCTTAAAGATTGGTCCAAACTCACTCTTATGCTTATCCAATGATGTAAGTAGTATCCTTAACCTCCTAGCATGGTTAAACAGAACTATGGGATTCAAATTTGTAGCAAAATGCATCATAGCCTTTATTACCTTTTCTTCATATTTCTTCTCTAACAAGCTCTTGTCTTTCAAATGTTCTTCCCTCAACCTGTCCAATTCTTTCCTTTTAATTTTGAAATGATTTGTTTCCTTGAGTAACTGTTGCTTCTCCCAACTGAGCCTTACATCTAGGTGTGTCTTTGGGTAAGGTGATGGCAGAAATTCAATGATTGGGCTGGATGGAGAAGCCACTACAGGTCTGTCAGCTATCATTAATTATGGTGACTTGTGATCCTGTGGTCCTGACAATTCAGCAATTAACTTGTCCTTTTGGATCAACTCTATCTTAAGCTCATTATAAGACTTGAGGACAGTTTCAAATTTAAGCCTCAACTCTTCTTTTTCTTGTGCATCCTTTTCTTCCACCTTGACATTAAATTTGGTAGTCTCTAAAATGAGGTTTGAAGCCTCTACACCAGAAGTCTCACCTACTCATTGCACCAACAAATTTCCAGCATACTCTATAGAGAGAGCCTCTCTTTTTCCTTTGTTCTCTTCCCTCTTAAGGGACCACATAACCAAGGCTGCATGGTCATCTGAGAAAGAAATACCCCTAGCAGCTTGTTGTGCTTGTTCTACAGTAGCAAGAGTCTTTATCTTGCTATTCCTAACCTGATAAAATATTATTGCATCAACAATATCCCATTCTGGTAGATTCAGCACCCCTATAGTATGGACCATAGCCCTTCCCTCCTTAGGAGTAATCTTCTCAAACTACTTTATCATGTCTCCCTTGGTTTTAGTTTCAACTTATGTTATGTCCCTATTAGGGAACTCTTCTTTCTTCTTTTCAAAAATCTCTTTAAATTGATTTATCTTCATTCTCCATAAAAATTGAAAAAATGCCTTAGTCTTTATAAATTTGTCATCAACAACGAAAGAGTCACTAGCCTATTTCAAAATAGGGTCAATTTTCATACCCTCAAATTCAGCAACAGTAAGATCCATTGCTACCTCCTTGGGTGCCTCTGGCATTCTTTCTTGTAATTCATCATTCGAAACAAAAATGCTCCCCTCATTCCTCATTTGTACTAGCTACTCAGTTACCCCATGTTCATCTAAGTGTAAGGGGGATTGAGAAGGAGAATAAACATTTTGTTCTGATCTTGATCCCTCTTGTCTCTACCTCTTTGGAGAGGGTCCTTGCATTGTTTGATCATCCATAGGCCTCTTTCCTCTTGAAGTAGAAGGAAGATCCTCACCTCTTTGCTTTGTTGGTAGAAGAACAGTGTAACCACTTCTCTTTTGCATAGTATAAACTCCTCCTGGGGTCAATTTTGTAGATCCTGGCTGGCTTAAAATCTGCCTAGTACTCTCAAGGTCTGTCTTCCTTATCGTAGCCCTTTCTTCATTCACTGCATGCATGATCCCTTCAAAATGCTCTATAAGAGACTCTACCTTTCTTGCCAATGGCTCAAAACCCTTCAATGGATCATAAGTTCTATCAAAATTTATGATGAAATCTATAGTCTTTTTATAGATCACCCACTTCTCTTTCTTAATTTCTTGAGTTTGGAGGTCAAACTCATTCCTTATTATATCCTCAAGAAAATTGAATTGGTTCTCCATAAGAGCACACCTTATCTTGTCCCTAAACATTCCTGACAAGAAACCCTCATTGTCTGCACATCTTACTGCAGTCGTAGGCATTTTGTAGGGCTATAAGACCTAGTTTAAATACACCCATCCTCCTTTAGTGATAACATACTGATGGGCAATTGTTATATCAGGGAAGAAAGTCCCTCTTCCTTTACCAGTGAGAGCAGTTTCATTCAAGTCACCAATTTGCCATAATATTTCTGCATATCCTATCCTCAATGGAACTTGGTAGGGGAAAATGTAATGTGCCTTTGTGCAACCATATACTAGAAAAACTATGGAAATAGGTTCAATATGATATCACCAAAATTATGAACTATGGTAATATCCTGACAATATTCTTTTGGTCTAATCAATCTTAACAATTCCCTTGGGAGTCTTGGTTTGTCAAAAAACAACAATGTTCTAAGCCTTGAGGCAAAATCCCTATCAAAAGCAATAAAATTGGCATCAACTTTATCCCATGACAAAGCTATGGTCCACAACTAAACTAGAAGGGTTTCTCCATTCCTCTCTTTGACAATGTTGACTGTTGAACTGAAAAACTACTCACCTTTGTATAAGAACATATGCATGAGCATAGAGTACCACCCAAAGGGCCTACTAACCTTCATGTTTTTTATTCCCATCAATCCTTCATGGATTAGGTCAGCTAAGTGAGAGGCAAAATAAAAAATTAATGCCAACTGGGGATGTAGAGATTGCACCATCATAAACATATATGGAACATGCATATGAGTAGCCTCATCATGCCCCATGATTAAAGTTAAAGACTTATAAAAATCCTGTGCTCGTTTACTGAACAAATCCATCCTAAAAGGCTCTGGTGTACTTGGGTTGATAACACACATTGATCCAATTTGGTCTAGAAAATCCCTCAAAGGCCTTATCCTTAAGTAATCCTTCTGAGCTTCATACACCTCAGTGAATTCATTAAAATCTATTTTTTTCTAACTCAACAGAAGGGTCATTCAATGAGAAGACCTCCCTGATCTCATCTTCTATAATACTAATTAAATTATTTCCATTCACATCCTTGACGCATTTTGTCACAAGATCATAACACTTGGCAATTTGTATCAACAATTCTGCATCCATAAACACTCCAGGAACTACCAACTTTCCTATATCAAATTGCCAAATGTTACTAAGGGGGGCACACAAATTTCTCTATGAATATGCTGATTTGAACAAAATAAGACCATTATAATCCTCTCCCACCCTAGCGTCTCTCATCCAGTTTCCTCTATCATGGAGCCCACTATTTACATAATCTCTAGGGTTCCTTGGGACCAATTTTGTCAGTCTAGCTGCCCCATTATCTTAATGTGGGAGCAATTGCATCGAGTCCTTGAAAACACCCTTGTCTTTATACTCTATCTTCCCAGACAATCCCCTCGTTGGAGGCATTTTAACTAGGGCTTTGAAAACAATGTGTAAATACCAGAGAAAACCCTAAATATTACCAGCTAGGAACACAATTTGCTCACAACTTCCTTATAGACTTAAAACAATTCTTGAATTCATAAATTATGACCTACTGGGCACCTGAAAAACTCTACCTGATATCACTCCAAAAAACAATCCAGCTTGCCAAGACGCTTATGAAAGAGGTAAAGAATGCAATGATCAAATTTGGGTATATAATGTCTCACCAACTATTTGCAATTCATCTGCACATAGCTCATTAAGTTCACCATTACTGAAAACTGGCAGCCTCAACATTCATAGGACGTGAGCAATGTCACAGAGCAGAAATTTAAATTTGGACTGTTGATCCTCTTTTCTTTTCGGTGCATCAGATGGTCAACAAAAATAGCCGCATAACCCTCTTGTTATTTTCCCCAGACTAGTTCCCAACCAATGAGAATAGCTCAATTTAATCATGTGGGAAAAAGAAATAACTTAACTCAACTCTGATTAGAGTGGATAGGTGTCAACCTATTGCTAAAGTACAGGCATAAGATCTGAACATCTTTCCTCTGCAGTGTAATGACCACCGTAGATCCTTCCCTAACTTATCGTGCTTTACCATTTCCCAAAGTGATGACCCCATAATTCTTTTCAAAACTTTCATCAAATGAACAAACGCCACGTTGGACAAACTAGTAGGCAGAAACCTAACTTTTTCCTCAGTGTCAAGCATACTGATAGCTGATAGGTCATCTCCTTTAAACAAGATCTAACGGTCAGTGCTATACCATAGGCCTTAAAAATCATTAACCTTATCCTAGTGGTATACCAACAACCATGATATCTGTTCAAGCCTTTACTATCTGAGAAGGTTGGCCCCACTTTAATACTTCACTTAATTCTATGTCGAGTCAGCAACTGCCACGTTTCATAAAAACCAGGTGGGCAGGCCCTTCTCCTTTTCTTTCTTATTAAAAAAGACCCTGTCGACTACCACATCACAACTTACTTCAACCAATAGAAAGCAAACATGTCAGTGTGACATGGAAATTTAGGGCCCACTTTCTATCTCATCCTTCATATAGAATCAGATAGTCACTATACCACAAGGCTTAAATAGTTCACAACTTTCATCAACGGTATAATGACAATCGTAAGATCAATCTGTGTTTTATCCTTTGAAAAAGTCCGACCCCAGAGCTACTACGTCATTGAAGACAAGTGTCAACCTGAGAGAAATGCCATGGATACTGACAAGCCAAAACCTACCACTATTAGTAAAAACTTGATCAGATGCCTGTCACTATACCATGACGCTTAAAAAGAAATCAACCTGACCCAATGGTATAACAATATCCGTTGATGCACTCCTTTGTTTAATCGACAGTAGGCTTCGAAGACGGGCCTGCTTGGACAAATGTCCTCTTGTTGCCAAATTGCATGTCAAAAATTATGACAATAGGGAGCCTTAAGATTTAATGACAACCACTCATTTTCAAAGGTTAGTCACTTGGAAAAATTTACGGGAAACTTAGGCTTTGAAAGAAATATTAAAAATGGACCCCGTTCGACAACCTAGCGGTATAACATGTAAAGTGGTCATTTAAAAGGGGGTCAATATTGCACATGTTTATTTGGAAATTTAGTGAGCCAAAAAAGGTAACGCTCAAACATAACAATGCTAAAACCAGCTAGGGTTTCCATCAAACTTAGGGTTTTAGCCATAAAACCTCACAATTAGGTCTAAGAATCAAATTTTCAAAAGTTTAGCATGAGGATGAAATTTTTTAGGATAGTGCTGATAGTGGCTCATACTTGGGGATGTGTATCTCCTGTAGATACAATGAGAAAATTGGAATCTCTTGGAAGAGCAGACCAAAACAAAAATTTTGATTGGCAATCAAGAGCTTCACATAAAACCCTAAATCTAAACCTACACAGAGAGTCAGAAAGTCACTTAAGAAAAGTAAAATTTTAAGAATTGCCCATGAACTGGCAATTCCATGAGTTCTCCTATCAGATTCTTCAATAGATATGAACTTGTCCCCCATTTCTCTTCAATGATATATGGGCCTGACCGAATGGGATCAAATTTCCCATGCTTTCCTTTATCTTCTAATCTTGCATTCCACATCAGGACCAAGTCAGCACTTACAAAACTTCTCAGAGTAGTCCTTTCATCATACAAGACTTTGCATTGGGTCTATATCCTCTTATTTTTAACATGTACATCATTTCTTACCTCATTCAATTGAATTAAGTCATTTATTCTAATAGTCATTTCATCCTCCATATCATCATCATATGCCTGAATGAACTGATACATTTGTAACAAATTGTTCTAGGGAAATCTTGCATTAATCCCATAGACTAAGTCAAAAGGGGCACACCCTATTTCTTTCTTTACTATAACCCTGTTAGCCCATAAAGCTTGCAACAACTTAGAATCCCAGGCCCTTTTATTCTTATCTAATACTCTTTTCAAAATTTTAATCAAACTCTTGTTACTAGATTCTACCTAGCCATTACCTTGTGGATGGTAGGGAGATGAGTATGAGATTTTAATACCATTGTCTTGACAAAAGTCAACAAATTCCTCTGACCTAAAACACATTGCATTATCAGCCACCATGGTTTCTAGGCAACCAAATCTTGTAAGGATATTTTGAATCATAAAATCTGTTACCACCTTACTAGTTACTCTCCTTGAAGGGATTGCTTCAACCCACTTAGTGAAGTAATCAGTTGCTACCAAGATATAGGAATATCCACCACTGGACTTATTAGGGATTTCACAAATAAAATCCATACCCCACTTTTGGAAAGGATCCTAAATGGCAATAGGTTTGAGAGGCAAGTTCCCACTGAATTTCAATTTTCCTACAAATCTTTGACAAGGGTCACACTTCTTTACAAACTAATGGGTATCTTTGAAAAGTGTTGGCCACCAAAAACTTGACCAAATGATCTTGCGACCTGTAGTCTTTTCCATATAGTGTCCTCCACAAATCCCATTATGCATTTCATCCATTAGGAGCTTGGCCTTATCCTGGTCTACACACCTAAGAAAGACACTCTCATTGCTTCTCCACCATAACTGACCACTTATAATTACATACCTTATGGAATGAAGCTTAATAGTTCTTCTCTTGTTATCATCCAATTCAGGGGGTAAAATCATCTTTTTTAAGTATTTAATAATATCCTTATACCACTCACAACAATCCATGTTACACACAAAAGGTCTTTGATCTTCCTCCAACATGTTTATTTGGTTTGTAGTCAGATTTCTTTGAGCCATCAACTTTGCTAGGCCCAACCCTCTTACCAACTTTGTAATGTGAATCTTAATATTAAACTCTTGAATTCTATTGATCCATCTACATCTTCTTCCTAAAACTTCTTGCTAGACCAAGATATCCTTAACTGCAGCACTTGGAACATAGGCAATCACTGTGGCTCCAACTAGATAACACCTAAATGTTTTGATAGCCTTTACTAAGGCATAAGCCTATTTCTCAATAATGTCATAGTTCAGTTCTACTACTTGTAAGGTCTTGCTAAAAAAAGAAATAGGTTGTTCAAAACCATTAGCATTTTTCTGTAATAGTACTACTGCAACGGTATGGGTAGATGCAAAGGAAAAGATCTGCATAGGTTGGCTATAATCTGGTGTTTTCAAAACTAGGGCATGCTTGATAGCCCTTTTAATGTCATTAAAAGCTTGCACTGCTTCAACATTCCACTCAAATTTTGCTCCCTTTTTCAACATTCTTGATATGGGAATGCTAATTTCTTCAAAATTTGTAATAAATCTCCTCAAGAAATTGACTTGTCCCAAAAAGGATAGAATTCCTTTGATATTCTTTGGTAGAGATAATTTATCAATAGCTTCGAACCTTTCAGGGTCTATCCTTACTCCATCCTTTGAAACAATATGCCCTAGAAGTTTTCCCTCTACCACACCGAAAGCACATTTCTTTGGGTTCAAAGAAACCCCATACTCTAAAGCTCTAATGAAGATTTTTTCTAGATGTTGGCAATGTTGTTCTTCCTTAGCTAAGAATGTTGTTAGATCATCTTGATACACCACCATGAACTTGTCAATGAAATCTGCAAAGGCTACATCCATGGCCCTTTGGAAAGTGGCACCAACATTAGTCAACCCAAAAGGTATCCTCACATAAACATATGTCCCCATGGGGTTGTGAATGCAATTTTAAATTGCTCTGTGTCTTTAACCATAACCTGGTTATAACCAGAAAAGCCATCCATCATGGACATCAATTCTGACCCAATGACCTTCTGCAACATATTTTCCATATTGGGTAGTCCATAATTATCTTTTAGAGAATTTATATTGAGGTTTCTAAAATCAACACAAAGCCTGATGTCACCATTCTTCTTTCTAATAGGCACCAAATTTGAAACCCAAGTGGAGTGTCTAATAGGCTTGATTATTCCTTGCATTTTGGGTGCCAAGGTAGGGTTAACAGGTCTCAATTTCTATCTAAAAGGTTTTGTACCTTCTTTTAGTGGAATCTCATGTTGAAAGAGGTCCTCTCTATAAGCTTTGAGATCTTCATAGGACCAAGCAAAAACATGTCTGAATTTTCTAAGAAGATCAATCAAGTTTTTTCTAGTTCTAGGGGACAAACATTTACCTATGTAAACCTTCTTGGGTACTATTTTTGTGTCCAAGTTTATTTCTTCAAGCTCATTTTTTTTATCAGTACTGGTAGAGAAAGCTTTGTCTTTATTGTCAAATGCCCTTTCAAGAGCAACCAATCCTTTGGGAACTCTATTTGATTTCAAGTGCATAACTTATTTCCCAAAAATTACATCTTTACCATTTACTGTATCAACATAAGTACTAAAATCCATTTCTCTGTCACCAAAATGAGATTCACATTGGAGAAATCTTAATATGTCTTGGTCATCAGAGAAAACCTGCCAGTTTTCTACATTATTAGGGATGGAAGGCCTAGATTGTACCTCTATATTGGATATATTAGCAAATGTAACATCTTCAGGTCTAAGAGCCACAATAGCCAACAAGTCTACCATTCTATTTTGACTTCTTTCCATCCAACAAATGTTAAAAGCACTGAAGCTTTCAATTTCATCCCATACTACATTCCTATACTGCTTTAATTTTTAATTTTTTGAAGCATAATTTGATCTAACTTGGGAGACAACTAACTCAGAATCACCCACTACCTTTAAACATTTTATAACATGCCTTGATGCCAACCTTAGACCTATTAATAGAGCTTCATATTCTGCAACATTATTTGTGCATGAGAATAACAAAGTAAAGGAGAATTTGAAAGTTTTACCATTTGGAGATATGAGCAATATTCCAGCTCTAGATCCTTCCTTGCTGCTGGCATCATCAAAATACATAGTCCACAAACTGTCAAGGTCAATCCATCCCTCCTGGCTTTTCAACTTATATATATTTTCAACATCCTCCTCCACCTCCTTATCTTGGACTTTGAAAGCATTGATGTCAGTGTCAAGAAAACAATTCATGGTGTCTTCTTCATCTTCAATCATATGTGGAGTTCTAAGTTCCATGGAAATCTTAATATTCTATCTTTCAAAGTTGAAAGTAGAATATGATAAATCAAACTGTATGCTACCTCCCATAGAAGCACTCCACTTTCTTGATAGTAACATCCCATATTGGGGAGGAATATCCACTACCAAGACAGTCATGGTCAATTGTTTACTGGGGTATGCTACCAATCTGTAAGGTAGAGCTTTAATAGTACCCACAACTGGTACTTCCCTTGAATCCATTGCTTAACATCTTCCATGAGGTGTGTCCACCTTTAACCCTAATGATTTCATAACCTCAATAGGCATAACAATGTTTGATGCTCCTGAATCAATCATACAATTTTTTAGCAACTTCCCATTTATTTGCAAAGTCAAAAAGAAAGGATCAACTGTTCCTGCTATAGTACTAACAACATTTGTACCCAAATAAATCTAGGGAATTTTAGAAACAATCTCCTCATTACAATTTTCATTTTCATCATTCACAGTTGCTACTTATTTCTCGACCCTTTCTATTTTTTGGGAATCCATGGATACCACACCATTCACCCAATTTAGGGCCTTTTCCTTATGCTCTTTTATTCTCATCATTTCTAGCAATGGGACTTCGACAGTAATCTGTGACAACAATTTACTCATATCAATCGGAACATATTTTGAATTAGAGACATTCGGCTTCAAACTTGCAGCTTCTTTATCAGCATTTTGGATGGATATATTTACAGGTTCTTCAACATGGGCTCTATCCTCCTTCTGCAAAGTTGGAACAAACTCCACTGTGGGTTTAGATTTTATTTTATAGACAATGTTAGGCTTAACATTTTTCTTTATTTTGACCTTATCAACAACATCAACATCCTTTAACTTATTCTATGATATCTTTACATCTTTCTCTATTTTCTTGATGAAAATACTAGCAGGCTTATGATTTGGATTACCAACTACTCTGTTTCTCAAGTTATAACTTGTTTTAGCTTGATTAACCATATCTGTTGTTATTAAGGCAATTTCCTCATCAGATGACCTTCTCAAAACAATTGTCTCTTTACCCTTCAAAACATTACACTAAATGTTATCAAGCTCACTATCTTCATTTGAAAAGACTTGCTGATGGTATGATTCAGTTTTGGTCTGAGAATTAAAGATATCCTAATTTTCATCCTCTTCAGTAGAGTCAACTTCATCCCAAACATGGGAGGAAATCATCCCACATCCCTAGTCATCATAAGCCTGCTCCTCATTACACTCTTGCTCCTCTTGTGAAGAGACACTTTGAGATATGACACAATAATTAGGATCATGTGGTGATTGACAAACAATGCACCATGGGACATCTTCCACTACATTCATTGAGTTCCTTTGTAATGGATCAGGGGTCCTATCATTTGGTTTGTCTTTTCTCTCAGGAAGAATAGGCTTCACATCTTTCTATTGAGTATTATATGGATAGTTCTGCATTCTTGGTAATTTGTTGAAATTATTAAAGGCATGCTTATCACCTCCTATAACTTTATTATTTTTGTTCTCACCAGGCTTTAAGTCCTTTATTTCCTTCAATATTTTCTTTAAGCTATCATCATCCTTCGGCTTTACACTTATAGGCTTTCCTGGATCTTTTCTATTTAACAATTGTGATTTGTTATCTTCCCTTCTTCCCAACTTTCCTAAAATTATGCGGTTACTCTCTATGTTTACATCTAGTTTATAATCTTCAACAAGACTCCTTGGGTTCGTATCTCTCAAAAGGTAGCCCATCTTAGAATCAAAGGCATTTAAATAGGTGACAAGACATACTCTATCATCCAATCTGATGACTTGCATGAGTTTGTGCATGGCCTTTTGGAATCTGACATTAAACTCAACAACATCCTCATTGAAATTTTTCTTAATGTTATTAAATTCATTTAACATAAAACCCTCATGTGTTTTATCCCCATACTGTTCCTTGAAACAATGTCTAAGCTAATCCCATGAGCCTATGCTACCATGTGGCAAAGCCCTAAACCAATCCCTTGAATCTTTTGTTAGGGATTGTACAAATAATTTCATGATAACATCATCAGGCACAATGTTATAATCATCAATCACATCAATAAACTTTTTTAGGTGCTCCTCACAAGTGACAACATTAATTCAAGTGAATTTGGGAAGTTTCTTCCTAATTTCTTTAGGGATGGGGTTAGGATATCCAGGGATACCTGTAAAAACCAACTATTTACATCTTTCATGAATAAGCCCTCTATTGAAAATACCAGCACCCTGGGAGGTAGATGCATTAGTGTTTGTCATGGCAGAAATCCTGAGCCCTCCTAGTGGGGGAACACTAGTTGTCTAATTAGCTATGTTTGCAACATTTCCTCCTTGTGTCATAGTAGAATTAGAAAAGTTGGTGGGTCCTGCAAACCATCTAAGAAAGTCTATTTTCTTTTTCATTTCTAATGCCGAGGCTTCCAATTCTACCTTTTCTAGTTCTTTAGCTAGCAATTCATGTTCCCTCTTGGCTTTCTCAAGGTCTGCTTCCAACCTTAAAGTCGAATCTATGGGGAGTTTAGGGCCTATAGACTCATTAATTGAAATGCCCACTACTTTTTGCTTTCCTTTATCCCTTGGATTCCTTGTTTCAAACACTTGTTGGACAATGGGCTATTCACTTGTTTGTTCAGGAATGGGAACATAATTTATGGCTTCCAAATTTAGCAGTTGTCTTTTTAATTGGTCAACCCTTATCATGGCATGCCTAATTTTTTCTTCTCTTTCCTTTTCTCTCTTCTGCCTAATAGCTGCTTGTTCATGAATTCTTCTTTCTAATTCATATACTTCTTCAAAGATCTCCTCAGAATCAGGTAAAGTTGTTTTAGATTCAACCTATTGTGTTTGAGGCTCCTCTTGTTGATCCTGAGACTCACGGAGGCCTTGGGGCAATGATGAACCAAGGGTGAAAGGGGGGAAAAATCTTGTCCACTTCTGCTCTTACTTCTAGATATCCTTTCCCCTCCATACCATCTGTTAGGGATTATTTTCTTGTTGTGGGGCAAATTTTCACCCTCTCTTTCTGTAGGGAAATAATAATCCTCATACTAATTTAAACCTAGATCAATGGCCTCCTCATATTCTGAGGCATTTCCCTCCTGACTATGAGGAGCAAGGCCCTCTTGTCTTGAGTTTCCTTTTTGCTTCCAGGTAAAAGATATATCATTAGTACTTTTTTCTCTTCTAATTTGACCTCGTCTAGATGTAGCTGAGATTTCACCCTACAAACTTTCTTTTGGGTGTTCCTTCCTCTAGGACCTTGTATTTTTGAAACTCATTGGATATAGTAATATCTTATTAAGCACTAGTACAAAGATGTTTTAGAGTCGCCACCCAAGCCAAATGGGGTTTTCTATGATTTTAAATAAATAGGAAGGGTAGAAATTTTTTTGAAAAGGAATCAACTCTATGTTCAAAGGTGACTAACTAGCTTTAAAAATAAGCAAGCCAGGAGTCTAGCTCAACTTGTACCTACGTTATTTTACACAAATCTTACAACATCCCTAGCAGAGTCACCATCTTGTTGGTGACTCGGATGGGCCAAATCAATCTAGGTAGTAAGATATTAATTATTTGTAATATAACCAGAGATTCTAAGCTAATTTATTTCATTGTTATATTCTCTTCCCCAACATAGTCGCCATCTTGTTTCTTCTTCAAAAGATTTTACACTCCATGAGATACCAATATGCTTATGACTAATGTTAAGGAGGGGTTAATTCAAAATGTGGGAAATCTATAAGCAACTGGACCAACTATATAGACAAGACTGCCCTCTTCACTTTTGGCTCTGCAAAACCAAGGTAGGTACACCTGATCCAATAGATACAACACTATTCCTTACTCAATACTGGATCTTACAACACATAACAGTGAGAAAGTACTAAATAAAAACCTATTATTCATTAACCCTCCATCACCAGGCATCACTACTTATATAAAGTAAATAAAACTTTAAAAGACTGGTATTAATTATATGTTTAGGATTACAAAGATTTTGATCATTCCCCACAAAGAAAAGATAGGAAAATATAGGCTAGTGCCTTATCCATTGGGCAAAATATCAGAAGATAGAATGAATACAAACATGTTTTAAGAATAACTAGCCTTTGAACATAAATACAAACACCCAAACTCTTTCCTACTTATAGAAAATCCTCAAATAAATTCAGTGAACATGCATCCCACCCTGAGCAATATTTAATCCAACCCTAGATCAGAACTCAAAGCCAAATACATACATATAAATCTCTGAAATATTTAAAGATTCACAGAATAAATACAAAGGAGAGACAAAGATTTGAGATTTGTATTAAGTATAACCTTGATCATTTGTATACATCATATTCTAAATAGTAAGCTTCCAAGATAGCAACAACAACCTGTGATTCTTCTCTATTGCTTGATAAAATAATACAAAATGTTACAATCCTCGACAGAGGGCTAGGGTTTCAAAATTTCTATCTTCTCAACACCTAAACTCTCAATACCTAGAATGATCATGGAAAATTCTTTATATACAAGGAAATGCAACAAGTTACCGATCATTCTAGGGTTTAAAAAATTCTTAACCAAAAACTTTACAACAACCCCACTGGGTTTACAATAAATACATCGATCAAAATTGGTGAGATATTTGTAGACGAGCCACCTTTCTTTATGTCTTCAATTCTATCCTTGGCTCCTTTCAACAAATCTGATTGCAATATCTTCGTTGTCATTCTTGTAATAAATACCTTTCTTCATCTCAACAACCTTCATGACTCAAAAAGTTACTATCTTCACTTGTCTCAAGAGGTAGGTGAAGTATTTACTTTTTCTACATGAGGTATGTACTGATACCTCCACCTATTGTACACCTCTTCACTTGGGAACTCAAAATTTGCAAACTCTGCATTTTTGCCAAATAACTGTTCCCACCTATCCTCCAATTGATTGATCTCTCACTGAATGAAATTAAACTTAGACTTGGGAGAAATCAAAGTCTTAATAGTATGTATAAATAATAAAGTATTTTCTAAAGTCAAAATGCTAGTCATTCTAGCAGAAAAGTCATCATCTATTTGTGATCTCCACTTGATCAGTTCCCTAAGTTTACCATTTTTCTTAAAAACCCCTAGGATCAAGTCATAGTTGGGGAGTGTCAATTCTTTCTTCATCAAATTTGATTTTCTTTCACAATCACCCAAAAGTATGTCACTACAAGCTTCTTCACATTCTGGTGCAATGGTTTAATCAGAGGGTCAAGATCATTTTGAGACTTGGACAACCATTTGAATAATCTCACATTCAGAGATCTCTCAATCCATTTCTTAAAGATTGGTCCAAACTCACTCTTATGCTTATCCAATGATGTAAGTAGTATCCTTAACCTCCTAGCATGGTCAAACAAAACTGTGGGATTCAAATTTGTAGCAAACTGCATCACAGCCTTTGTTACCTTTTCTTCATGTTTCTGCTCTAACAAGCTCTTGTCTTTCAAATGTTCTTCCCTCAGCCTCTCCAATTCTTTCCTTTTTCTTTTAAAATGATTTGTTTCCTTGAGTAACTGTTGCTTCTCCCAACTGAGCCTTACATCTAGGTGTGTCTCTGGGTAAGGTGATGGCGGAAATTCAATGATAGGGCTGGATGAAGAAGCCACTGCAGGTCTATCAGCTATCATTAATTATGGTGACCTATGATCCTATGGTCCTAAAAATTTAGCAATTAACTTGTCCATTTGGATCAACTCTATCTTAAGCTCATTATAAGACATGAGGATAGTTTTAAATTTAAGCCTTAACTCTTCTTTTTCTTGTGCATCCTTTTCTGCCACCTTGACATTAAATTTGGTAGTCTCTAAAATGAGGTTTGAAGCCTCTACACCATAAGTCTCACCTACTCATTGCACCAACAAATTTCTAGCATACTCTGTAGAGAGAGCCTCTCTTTTTCCTTTGTTCTCTTCCCTCTTAAGGGACCACATAAACAAGGCTGTATGGTCATCTAAGAAAGTAGTACCCCTAGCAGCTTGTTGTGCTTGTTTTGTAGTAGCAAGAGTCTTTATCTTGCTCTTCCTGACCCGATAAAAAATTATTGCATCAACAATTTCCCATTCTAGTAGAATCAACACCCCTGCAGTATGGACCATAGCCCTTCCTTCCTTAGGAGTAATCTTCTCAAACTACTTTATCATCTCTCCCTTGGTTTCAGTTTCAATTTCTGTTATGTCCCTATGAGGGAACTCTTCTTTCTTCTTTTCACAAATCTTTTTAAATTGATTTATCTTCATTCTCCATAAATATTGAAAAAAAGCCCTAGTTTTTATAAATTTGTCATCAGCAACAAAAGAGTCACTAGCCTATTTCAAAATAGGGTTAATTTTCTTACCCTCAAATTCAGCAATAGTAAGATCCATTGCTACCTCCTTAGGTGCCTCTAGTATTCCTTCCTGTAAGTCATCATTGGAAAAAAAAATGTTCTCCTCATTCCTCATTTGTACCAATTGCTTAGCTACCCCATGTTCATCTAAGTGTAAGGGGGATTAAGAAGGAGAATAAACATTTTGTTCTAATCTTGATCCCTCTTATCTCTGCCTCTTTGGAGAGGGTCCTTGCATTGTTTGATCATCCATAGGCCTCTTTCCTCTTGAAGTAGAAGGAAGATCCTCACGTCTCTGCTGTGTTGGTAGAAGAATAGTGTAACCACTTCTCTTTTGCATAGTATAAATTCCCCTTGGGGACAATTTAGTATATCCTGGTTGGCTTAAAATCTTCCTAGCTCTCTCAGGGTTTGTCTTGCTTACCGCAGCCCTTTTCTCATTCACTGCATGCATGATCCCTTAAAAATGCTCTATAAGAGCCTCTACCTTTATTACCGATTGCTCAAAACCCTTCAATGGATCATAAGTTCTATCAAAATTTCTGATGAAATCTACAGTCTTTTTATAGATCACCCACTTCTCTTTCTTAATTTCTTGAGTTTGAAGGTCAAACTCATTCATTATTATATCCTCAGGAAAATTGAATTGGTGCTCCATAAGAGCACACCTTATCTTGTCCCTAAACATTCCTGACAAGAAACCCTCATTATCTACACATCTTACTACAGCTATAGACATTCTATAGGGTTGTAAGACCTAGTTTAAATGCACCAATCCTCCTTTAGTGATAACATACTGATGGGTAGTTGTGATATCAGGGAAGAAAGTCCCTCTTCCTTTATCAGTGAGAGCAGTTTCCTGTAAGTCACCAATTTGCCTTAATATTTTGCATATCCTATCTCCAATGGAACTTTGTGGGGAAAAATGTAAGGTGCCTTTGTGCAACCATATACTTGAAAAACTATGGAAACAAGATACAATATGATATCACCAAAATTATGAACTATGGTAATATCTTGACAATATTCTTTTGGTCTAATCAATCTTAACAATTCCCTTGGGATTCTTGGGTTGTCAAAAAACAACAATGTTCTAAGCCTTGAGGCAAAATCCCTATCAAAAGCAATAAAACTGGCATCAACTCTATCCCATGACAAAGTTGTGGTCTACAACTGAACTGGAAGGGTTTCTCCATTCCTCTCTTTGACAATGTTGATTGTTGAACTAAAAAAATGCTCACCTTTGTATAAGAATATATGCATGAACATAGAGTAACACCCAAAGGGCCTACTAACCTTCATGTTTTTTATTCCCATCAATCCCTCATGGATTAGGTTAGCTAAGTGAGAGGAAAAATAAAAAATTAATGCCAACTGGGGATGTAGAGATTGCACCATCATAAACATATATGGAACAGGCATATGAGTAGCCTCATGATGCCCTAGGATTAAAGTTAAAGACTTATAAAAACCTTGTGCTTGTTTACTGAATAGATCCATCCTAAAAGGCTCTGGTCTACTTGGGTTGATAACACACATTGATCCAATTTGGTCTAGAAAATCCCTCATAAGCCTTGTCCTTATGTAATCTTTCTGAGCTTCATACACCTCAGTGAATTCATTAAAATCTATTTTTTCTAACCCAACAAAAGGGTCATTCAATGAGAAGACCTCCCTGATCTCATCTTCTGTGATAGTAATTAAATTATTTCCATTCACATCCTTGACACATTTTGTCACAAGATCATAACACTTGGTAATTTGGATCAACAATTCTGCATCCATAAACACTCCAGGAACTACCAACTTTCCTATATCAAATTTCCAAATGTTACTAAGGGGGGCACATGAATTTCTCTATGAATATGTTGATTTGAACAAAATAAGACCATTATAATCCTCTCACACCCTAGAGTCTCTCATCTAGTTTCCTCTGTCATGGAGCCCACTATTCACATAATCTCTAGGGTTCCTTGGGACCAATTCCTCCAGTCTAGCTGCCCCATTATCTGAATGCGGGAGCAATTGCATCAAGTCCTCGAAAACATCCCTGTCTTTATACTCTATCTTCCGAGACAATCCCCTCTTTGGTGGCATTTTAACTAGGGCTTTGAAAACAATTTGTAAATTCTAGAGAAAACCTTAAATATTACTAGCTGGCAACACATTTTCCTCACAAATTCCTTACAGACTTCAAACAATTCTTGAATTTAGAAATTATGACCTACTAGGCACCTAAAAAACTCTTCTTGATATCACTCCAGAAAATAATCCAGCTCACCAAGATGCTCATGAAAGAGGTAAAGAATGCAATGATCAAATTGGGGTATATAATGTCTCACCAACCATTTGCAATTCATCCGCACATAGCTCATTAAGTTCGCCGTTACTTAAAACTAGCGGCCTCAATATTCATAGGACACGAGCAACGTCACAGAGCAAAAATTTAAATTTGGACCATTGATCCTCTTTTCTTTTTGGTACATCAGATGGTCAACAAAAATAGCTGCACAACCCTCTTGTAATTTTCCCCAAACTAGTTCCCAACGAATGAGAACAACTCAATTTAATCATGTGGGAAAAAGAAATAACTAAAGTCAACTTTGATTGGAGTGGACAGGTGTCAACCTGTCGCTAAAGTGCGGGCATAAGATCTGAACATCTTTCCTCAGTGGTGTAACGACCACCATAGATCCTTCCCTAACTTATCATGCTTTACCATTTCCCAAAGCGATGACCCCACATTTCTTTTCGAACCTTTCATCAAATGAACAAATGCCATGTTCGACAAACTAGCAGGTAGAAACCTAACTTTTTCCTTGGTGTCAAGCATAATGATAGCTGACAGGTCATCTCCTTTAAACAAGATCTAGTGGTCGTCGCTATACCGCAGGCCTTAAAAATCATGCACCTTATCCCAATGGTATACCAACAACCGCAAGATCTATTCGAGCCTTAACTATCTAAGAAGGCCGGCCCCACTTTAATACTTCACTTAATTCTATGTTGATTTAGCAACTGCCACATTTCATAAAAACTAGGTGGGCAGGCCCTTGTCCTTTTCTTTCTTAGTAGCAAACACCCTGTCGACTGCCACATCACAACTTACTTCAACCAATCGAAAGCAAACATGTTAGTGTGATATGGCAATTTAGGGCCCACTTTCTATCTCCTTCATATAGAATCAGACAGTCGTTGCTATACCACAAGGCTTAAATACTTCACAACTTTCATCAATGGTATAATGACAACCATAAGATCAATCTATGTTTTATACTTTGAAAAAGTCTGACCCCATAGCTACTATGTCATTGAAGACAAGTGTCAACCTGAGAGAAATGCCACGGAGACTGACAAGCTAGAACCTGCCACTGTCAGTAAAAACTTGATCGGATGCTTGTCACTATACCATGACGCTTAAGAAGAAATCAACTTGACCCAACGGTATAACGACAACCATTGATGCACTCCTTTGTTTAATCAACAACAGTCTTTGAAGATGGGCCCGCTTGGATAGATGTCCTCTTGTCTCCAAATTGCATGTTAGAAATTCTGACAATAGGGAGCCTTAAGATTTAACAACAACCACTCATTTCAAAAGGTTAGTCACTTGGAAAAATTTACGGGAAACTTAGGCTTTGAAAGAAATATTAAAAATGGACCCCGTTCGACTACCTAGTGGTATAACATGTAAAGTGGTCATTTAAAAGGGGGTCAATATCGCACTTGTTTATTTGGAAATTTAGTGAGCCAAAAAAGGTAATGCTCAAACATAACAATGCTAAAACCAGCTAGGGTTTCCATCAAACTTAGGGTTTTAGCCATAAAACCTTACAATTAGGTCTAAGAATAAAATTTTCAAAAGTTTAGCATGAGGATGAAAATTTTTAGGATAGTGCTAATAGGTAGATAGTCTAGATGCTCAATATATGTAAACGTACCATAGTCTTTTGTTTCTTTCATGCTTTCTTCATCATTCTTCTCAGCAAACTCATCAAATTTTACATTAGCACTTACAATCATTTTGTTAGTAGCCTTGTTCAAACATTTGTATGCTTGTCTCTTAGTAGAATATCCTATAAATTTTCCTTCATCACCCTTAGAGTCAAATTTACCATTTGTACCATCTTTCAAAATGTAACATCTACTTCCAAAAATTCTAAAATAGCTTACATTTGATGTGTAGCCAAACCATAGCTCATAAGGTGTCTTATTTGTGTCTTTCTTCAGTTGAACTTGGTTCAAGGTGTATACAATAGTGCTAACAGCTTCTCTCCTGTACATTTTTGAAACATCTTTCTCAATCATTAATGTTCTGGCACCATCAACTATAGATCGATTCTTTCTTTCTGCAATACCATTCTACTGTGGTCTCCTTGGTGCAGAAACCTATCTTTTAATTCCATGCTCATTATAGAAGTTAGTTAATTCATCTGAAATAAACTCACCTCCTCAATTAGATCTTAAGCATTTTAAATCTTTTCTAGTGTCCTTTTCAACTTTAGCTTTATACCACTTAAACAATTTGAAAGCTTCATATTTCTCTTTCAAAAACATAATTGTCATCATCCTAGAGTAGTCATCAATAAATAAGATGAAATATTTATCATCATAATAACTATGAGTTCTTAGAGCACCACATAAGTTGGTATGTACCAACTCCAAAATGCCTTTAGAAGAATAGTATTTTCTTTTAAAACTAGATTTAGTCATTTTCCCTTCCTGACATTGATTGCACATAACATGGTTAGATTTAGTTAGACTTGGTAAACCTTTAACTCTTCTATTCTTACTGATCTTAACCATGTTATCAAAATTCACATGACACATTCTCTTATGCCACAACCACACATCTTCATTTCTAGCCAACAAACAAGAAGTTTTAGCATTGTCAAGATAGAATAGATTACCTTTGGATTGTCCACCAGTACCAACCAACTTTCTGATTTCATTATACATTTTCACCTTTGTACTTTCAAATACAACTCAGTGACCTAAATTATATAATTATGCTACACTAAATAGATTATAGTTAAGTCCTTTCACCCAATATGCATTTTCACATCTAATCTTATCATTCAACAAGATAGATCATTTTCCTTTCACTTGACAAGGTGTATCATTTCCAATTTTAACAGATCCTCCATTATAGTGTTCAAGGTATTCAAATTTATCCTCATCACTAGTCATATGATGTGTACAACCACTATCAATAATCCACATATCATTCTTCCTAACTTTAGATATAACTGATATTTCTAGATACCTTTCTTCTTCTTAATCATCTTTCATTGCAACAAATACTACTTCAATTTCATCATTAGTTTCAATGTCAGTGTCATTATCATCATCTCCAACAAGGTAACATGCCTTCTTGCCTTTGTCTTTATAGTCTTAGTTTTTTCTTCTATCATAGTGTTAGTTTCCTCTGTTATCTCAGTTATATCTTTTGCAAAACTTTCCATCACCAGATCGGTCATTGTGGTTATCTTCATCTTTCCTGTTAGGACATTTAGCAGCAATATGGCCAATCTCTTTACAATTAAAACAAGCTAAAGGTAAGTTTTCTTTATACATTCATTTACCTTTCTGAAGTCGCCTAGCCATAAGTGCTTCAAGCTCATCAAGCTCATCTTCACTGTCACTGCCACTTTCATTTTTTATGTCATGCTTACTGCTCGACTTACCAATCTTTAGGGATGAGATAAATATAGACTCAACACTCGGTACAATACTATTGTCATAGCTATTCAGCTCAAAAGTAGTCAACTTACCAATTAGACTATCAAGTGTAAGAGTACTACCAGGTGCAGATCTCATTTCATGAATAGCAGAGATTTTAATAGCATAGATAGGAAACAAGGTTCTCAGTATTTTACTTACAACAATATCTTCAAAAATAATACCTCCTTCTCCTCGGATAGCATTGACCACCTCTTTGATTTAGTTAGAGTATTGTGTGATGTTTTCTCCTTCTTTCATCTTCATATCATCAAATCTACCTCTTAGGCTTTCAGCTCTAGCCATCATCACATTTACATCTCCCTTGTAAACTAGTGCAAGCTTGTCCCACATTTATTTTGCTGTAGTGCATGCTTTGACATCTTCAAATTGTACATCAGATAGAGCAACAACAATCTCTATCATAGTTATATTGTTTTCATGTCTATCTCTCAGCTAATCAACTGTCAAAGGTCCAATAGTCAGTTGTATGTAGCCATTTTCTAGGAGATGAAGAGAAGATTCTCTAATTCTAGATATGTGCAGCCTCATCCTACTTTTCCATGTCGAGAAGTTATCTTTGTCATCTTAGGCACTTCCCTTTTATACATCTTGTGATCTTTTAATCAAGTCCTTGAAACTTTCCTCCAAGCAACCAATATTCTCTGATACCAATTGTTAGATAAATGAGAGGGGGGGGGAATTAGTTAAATTAGTTATCCTATAGTCCCAAACTCTCATATGTACTTTATAAACCTTTTTCAACAATTTCAAACAACTCAGTAAGATAAAATAACTATCTTCTAGCTCATTTACCGAATACTAGTAATTTCAAAAACTGTCTTTACCGATAAATCAAATTTGGAACATGTAAAGTATGATAGAAAAACAATCATAACAAACAACACATAAAACAAAGATTTAACATGAAAATTTTGCTAAGGGAAAAACCACTTGGGACCGATAATCCAAAATAATTCATTCTTCTGAAGTGAGCTCGGTTAGGAGCCAACCCTATTAAAGGTTACAATGGACACTCTCAGGTGTGACCTGGTTAAAGGATTTATCACTAACAGTTAACTTTTGACCAACATTCACTATGGGGTCATCAAGATAACAATTAATATTTCTTGAATGTCATATGGAAATACAAAAGACTATTAAGTCCACTTAGTTAAGAGATTTTGCTGTAACAATGGTTAAACTCATACAATAGTGATCTGATTCAAATACAACTCAATTTGCAAGTATTTAGATCTATGCTAAGCTCAAAATAACTCATTTGATCAATAATAAATTCACTTCATCATATCCTTCAACTTACTTCACTCTGTGTTTATATTATCTGATGCTCAGTTATTCCTGCAGTTCAGCTCGGTTCTATGTGTAACCAGTTTAATCAGGAATGCATGAAAAATGTCTTCACACATAATCTTCTACATTCTCTATTCATCTGACATAGTTCAACAATGAATCTCATGTCTCTTAAATAGATGTGTAAACCATTTTCATATCAGCCATTAGATTTTGCCTCTTAATCTTCTTCATAAAATAACTATCTTCCAGTTCATTTAATGAATACCAGTAATTTCAAAAACTCTCTTTACCGATTAATCAAATATGGAACATGTAAAGTATGATATCAAAACAATCATAATAAATAACACATAATACAAAGATTTAACATGGAAACCCTGCTAAGGGAAAAACCACCTGGGACCGGTAACCCAAAATATTTCACTATTCTAAAGTGAGCTTAGTTAGGAGCCAACCCTGTTAAAGATTACAATGCACACTCTTAGGTGTGACCTGGTTAAAGGATTTATCACTAACAGTTAACTTTTGACCAATATTCACTATGGGGTTATCAAAATAACAATTAACATTCCTTGAATGTCATATGGAAATACAAAAGACTGTTAAGTCCACTCAGTTAAGAGATTTTGTTGTAACAATGGTTAAACTGATACAATAGTGATCTGATTCAAATACGACTCAATTTTCAAGTATTCTGATCTATGCTAAGCTCAAAATAACTTGTTTGATCAATAATCAATTCACTTCATCATATCCTTCAACTTACTTCACTCTGTGTTTATATCTCTGACGCTCGGTTATGCCTGTAGTTTAGCTCGGTTATGTTTGTAACTAGTTTGATCAGGAATGCATGAAAAATGTCTTCACATGAAATCTTCTGCAGTCCCTATTCATCTAGCATAGTTCAACAATGAATCTCATGTCTCTTAAATAGACGTGTAAACCATTTTCATATCAGCTATTAGATTTTGCCTCTTAATCTTCTTCATCCATTTTGCCGCTTCAAGCTTCCTTGGAAGATGTGTCAGTAACACATTTCATTATGTTCCCTATGATCATCTCTAAATTTTATCAGCCATTGATCTTATAAAAAACTTCATTTGCTACCTCGGAATCATAAGAAATTCCTAGCTCATCAATTCTAGTTGGCTGTTATAACATTTAATGTTTTCATCCATACTCAGTTAATACTAAATGCGTCGGTAATAACTAACTCAGTTATTTATGTCACTTGGTATACACAAGACTTACTCGGTGTATAAAAAATTGTTCAATTACCAATCACATTAACTTGTTCAATTCTGATCTCTTCTTCATAATATAATAATGTAACATGCTCAAGTCAACAATATAATGCCAAAGATTCATCAATAAGTTACCCATTGTATACCTTATCCTTATGTGTCATATCCATCTTTTCCTTATGTAGATGTCTCATTTATTCAGCATTTCTCCCTTCTATAGATGTTCAGATGTTTGTAACTATCATGATAAGTATAGTCAAAACTAGTTGACATCAATGACAACATATTGACTGATTTAATCATCTTACATATCACTTTAATAGCTCAGTGACCTCTAATCACTATTTCTTCAGTTCGTCAAGTTATTCAATCAGTTGTAGGTCATCAATCTCTCCCTTTGGCATTGATGGCAACACAAACAATATGAAATATGCCAGACCATACCAAAAATTTGTTTTACAACTATAAAAATAAATGTTGTAGCTCAGTAATCTCTCCCTAGCTTGATATTTAATATGTTTAATCACTACAAATAGTATTCCATGTAGACTCTTCATGCGGATTTGATCTTCTTCAGTTCTGTGATTCTTTCTCTCCATGTAGTGGATAGACTTTTCATTTAAATCTCTCTCCCTTTTCATGTTCTCATCAATAAATATTTCATATAAATTTCTCTCCCTTTGACAACAATGCCAAAAGAAAATAGACAACTTTACAGCAACCAAGTTGTTCTCATTATTCGGTTTAGATCAAGTACCTTCATGTACTGATATATAACTCTTTGTTCCAGCTTTGACAATCTTTAATAACCTTAAGAATCCTAAAGTGTGAGCTACATACATCAACATAAATGATTTTATGATAAAGTATAGGTTGATATAACCTCATGATCACCTTAGTGACCGATAGATAGGGGATGGACCCCTAGTCTAGTCCTCAAGTACTCAAAAGTGTCCTTCAGTAAGGGCTTGGTAAATATATCAGCAAGTTGTTCTTTAGACTTCACAAATTCTAGTTTCAATTGCTTTTCTTGTACTTGTTCCATCAAATAGTGATACTTAATAGATATGTGCTTTTTTTTTGTATGCATCACCAGATTCTTGAAAATATTTGTAGCACTTGCGTTGTCACAATATATAATCACTAGATTAGTGATCACCTCATTCATTCCTTCCAACACTTTTTTATCCAAGCAATATTTGAACAATTAGCAGCAGCAACAACAAACTCTACTTCAACAGTAGACTAAGAAATACATGCTTGTTTCTTACTTATCCATGTTACAAGCCTTTCTCCCAAAAAGAATTCTCCACCGGTTGTGCTCTTCCGGTCATCAATGTTTCCAGCCCAATCTGCATCAGTGTACACTCAGAGTTCAAAATTGCCTTCCTTTTTGTACTATAAACCATAATCTTCAATTTTATTCAATATCTCAGAATCCTTTTAACAACCATATGTGATTCCTTAGGATTAGCATAAAATCTTGCTACAATCCCAACTGCATGTGTTATATCAGGCCTACTATGTACCACATACATCAGTTTTCCAATCATTGACCTATACAGTGTCTGATTTACCTTGGTTGATTCATCATCTTTTGTCAACTTACATCCTATCACCATCGGTGTACCTAAAAGTTTTGAATCTTCCATGCCAAAAGTCTTTAACACTTCCTTGATGTATTTTGATTGTGTTATGAAAATCCCATCATTTTGTTGTATAATCTGCAAACCTAGAAAGAATTTAATCTCTGTAAACATTGAAATTTCAAATTCCTTCCTCATTTCATCAGAAAAAGATTTGCAAATAATATCATGTCCTCCAAATATTATATCATCAACAAAAAATTTAGCAATTAGAATATTGTCATCAGATTCTCCTTTCATGTACAAATTGCTATTGTCACTTGTCCTTACAAAGCTAATACTAATAAGTCAAGCATACAATATTTCATACCATTCTCTCGGTGCTTGTTTCAGTCCATACAGTGATTTGTGCAGTCTACATACCATGTTCTTTTGATTTGGATCAACAAAACCTTCAGGTTGTTCTATGTAGACCTCTTCCTCAAGAATTCCATTCAGAAATACTAGTTTCACATCCATTTGATATACTTTTAATCCTTTATGTGCAACATATGCAAGTAATATCCAAACTCATTCAAGTCTTGCTACTAGTGAAAAAGTTTCCCCATAGTCAATACCTTTTTCTTGTGCATATCCATTACATACAAGTCTTGCTTTGTTTCTAGTTACTTCACCATTCTCATTCAACTTGTTTCTAAAAATTCACTTAGTACCAATTACAGTTTTATCACTCGATCTTGGTACCAATGTCCATGTTTTGTTTTTCTCTATCTGTTCAATTTCTTCATTCATGGCCTTAATCTATTCCTCATTTTTAAGTGCATCTCTAACATTCTTAGGATCAAATTCACAAACTAAGCATGTGTTTTGTCTTAAATTACTTCATGTCATCATGCCATCTTGCTTGTCTCCAATAATTTGGTTCTATAGATAGTGTCTTCTAACAAATCTTGCCAGTACTTGCTCTCTTCTTTTCTCATCATTCAGTTCAGGTTCATTTTCTTCCTTGGTATCTTCTTCTTGGTTCTTAGTTTGCATTTGCTAATTCTCGATAGCATTTTCCTGTCGCTTGGTAGACTCGGCCCGTGGCTTGGGTAGATAGTTTGGATGCTCAATATATGTAAACCTACCATAGTCTTTTGGTTCCTTCATGCTTTATTCATCATTCTTCTCAATAAACTCATTAACTTTCACAGTAGCACTTTCAATCATTTTGTTAGTAGCCTTGTTCAAACATTTGTATCCTTTTCTGTTAGTAGAATATCCTAGAAATATTATTTCATCACCCTTAGAATCAAATTTACCATTTCTACCATCTTTCAAAAAGTAACATCTACTTCCAAAAATTCTAAAATAACTTACATTTGGTGTGTAGCCAAACCATAGCTCATAAGGTGTCTTATTTGTGTCTTTCTTTAGTTGAACTCGATTCTTGAGGTGTATACATCAGTGCTAATAGCTTCTCTCTAGTACATTTGTGCAACGTCTTTCTCAATCATCAATGTTCTGGCATAATCAACTATAGATCGATTCCTTCTTTCTGCAATACCATTATGTTGTGGTGTAATTGGTGCAGAAACCAATCTTTTAATTCCATGCTCATTATAGAAGTTAGTGAATTCATTAGAAATAAACTCACCTCCTCTATCAGATCTTAAGTATTTTAAATCTTTCTTGGTTTCCTTTTCAACTTTAGCTTTATAACACTTAAACACTTTGAAAGTTTCAGATTTATCTTTCAAAAACATAACTGTTATCATCCTAGAGTAGTCATCAATAAATAAGATCAAATATTTGTCACCATAATAACTTTGAGTTCTCATAGGACCACATAATTTGGTATGTACCAACTCCAAAATGCCTTTAGAAGAATAGTCTTTTCTTTTAAAACTAGATTTAGTCATTTTCCCTTTTTGACATTGATTGCACATAACATGGTTAGGTTTAGTTAGACTTGATAAACCTCTAAATCTTCTCTTCTTACTCATCTTAACCATGTTATCAAAATTCACATGACACATTCTCTTATGCCACAACCACACATCTTCATTTCTAGCAAACAAACAAGAAGTTTCGGCATTCTCAAGATAGAATAGATTACCTTTGGATTGTCCACTAGTACTGACCAAATTTTGGGTTTCATCATAGATTTTCACTTTTCTACTTTCAAATGCAACTTAGTGACCTCAATTATTCAATTGTGCTACACTCAACATATTATAGTTAAGTCCTTTCACCCAATATGCATTTTCACATTTTATCTCATCATTCAACAAGATAGATCCTTTTCCTTTCACTTGGCAAGGTGTATCATTTACAATTTTAACAGATCCTCCATTATAGTATTCAAGGTATTCAAATTTATTTTCATCACCAGTCATATGATGTGTACAACCACTATCAATAATCCATGTACCATTCTTGCTAACTTTATATATAAGTGTTATTTCTACATACCTTTCTTATTCTTTTGAATCATATTTCCTTGCAACAAATACCACTTCAATTTCATCATCAGTGTCAATGTTGGTGTGATTATCATCATCTCCAACAAGGTAACATGCCTTCTTTCCCTTGTCTTTGTAGTCTCAGTTGTTTCTTGTATCATAGTGTCAGTTTCATTTGTTATCTTAGTTATCTCTTCTGCCAAACTTTCCATCACCAGATCGGTCATTGTCTTTATCTTCATATTTCCTATTAGGACATCTAGCAACAATATGGCCAATCTATTTACAATTAAAAAAATCTAAACGTACCTTTCCTTTATACCTTCCTTTACGTTTCTGAATTCTCCTAGCCATAAGTGCTTCAAGCTCATTAATCTCATCTTCATTGTCACTGCAACTTTCATTTTTTATGTTATGCTTACTTTTAGACTTACCAATCTTTAGGGATGACATAAATACAAACTCAACACTCGATACACTACTATTGTCATAGTTATTCATCTCAAAAGTAGTTAGCTTACCAATTAGACTATCAAGTGTAAGAGTACTACCAGGTGCAGATCTCATTTCATGAATAGCAGAGATTCTAATAGCATAGATAGGAAGCAAGGTTCTTAGTATTTTAATTATAATAGTCTTTAGAAATAATACCTCCTGCTCCTTGGATAGCATTGACCACCTCTTTGATTCAATTAGAGTATTGTGTGATGTTTTCTCCTTCTTTCATCTTCATATCATCAAATCTACCTCTTAGGATTTTCAGCTCTAGCCCTCATCACATTTACATCTCCACCATAAACTAGTGCAAGCTTGTCCCATATTTTTTTCACTATAGTGCATGCTTTGACATCTTCAAATTCTGCATCAGATAGAGCAGCAAAAATCTCTATCATAGTTATATTGTGTTCATGTCTATTTCTCAGCTGATAAAATGTCAAAGGCCCAATAGTTGGTTGTAAGTAGCCATTGTCTAGGAGATGAAGAGGAAATTATCCAATTCCAAATATGTGCAACCTCATCCTACTTTGCCATATCGAGAAGTTATCTTTGTTCAACTTAGGTACTTCCCTTTTATACATCTTGTGATCTTGTGATCTTGTGCTCAAGTCCTTGAAAATTTCCTCCAAGAAACCAATATGCTTTGCTACCAATTGTTAGATAACTAAGAGGGGGGGGTGAATCCATTTAATTAGTTATTCTACCTAGTCCCAAACTCTCAGATGTACTTTATAAACCCTTTTCAACAATTTCAAATAGATCAATAAGATAAAATAACTATCTTCTAGTTCATTTACTAAATACTAGTAATTTCCAAAACCATCTTTACCAATTAATCAAATATGCAACATGTAAAGTATGATAACAAAACAATCATAACAAATAACACATAACACAAAAATTTAATGTGGAAACCCTACTAAGGGAAAAACCACCTAGGATCAGTAACCCAAAATATTTCACTCTTCTGAAGTGAGCTCGATTAGGAGCCAACTCTATTAAAGGTTATAATGCACATTGCTAGGTGTGACCTAGTTAAAGGATTTATCACTAACAATTAACTTTTGACCAGCATTCACTATGGGGTCATCAAGATAACAATTAACATTCCTTGAGTGTCATATAGAAATACAAAAGACTGTTATATCCACTTGGTTAAGAGATTTTGCTATAATAATGTTTAAATTAATACAGTAGTGATCTAGTTCAAATACAACTCAATTTGCAAGTATTCAGATCTATGCTAAGCTCAAAATAACTCATCTGATCAATATCAATTTACTTCATCATATCATTCAACTTGCTTCACTCTATGTTTATATCTCTGACGCTCGGTTATGCTTGCAGTTCAACTCGGTTCTATCTATAACCAGTTTGATCAAGAATGCATGAAAAATTTCTTCACATGAAATCTTCTATAGTCTCTATTCATTTGGCATAGTTCAACAATGAATCTCATGTCTCTTAAATAAACATGTAAACTATTTTCATATCAGTCATTATATTTTGCCTCTTAATCTTCTTCGTCCATTTTTTTGCTTCAAGATTCCTCGATAGATGTGTTAATAACACGTTTCATTCTCTTCCCTTTGATCATCTCTAGATTTTGTCAACTGTGGATCTTAAAACAAACTTCATCTATTACCTCAGAATCGTAAGCAATTTCCAACTCATCAATTATAGTCAGTTGTTATAACATTTAATGTTTTCATCCATACTTGGTTATTACTAAATGCATTGGTAATAACTAACTCAGTTATTACTATCCCTCAGTATACACAATACTAAATCGGTGTATGTAGAATTCTTCAATTATCGACCACATTAACTTGTTCAATTTTGATCTCTTCTTCATAATCAAATTGGGAAACTAATGATTTTTCTTCCTTAACATCAGATTTAGAATTCTCTTCTTTAATTGCTACAAATCTTATTTCATTGTTAATCTCAGTATCACCTTCACTCAAAGTTCTTCCTATACTAGCTTCCAGATATTCATCATTAGCATAATAACGTTCCTTAGATCTTCTAGGCTTGAAATTATTTCTTTACTTCTTAAATCTCTTAGGACATGTTGGCTTTTAAACTTTTTCCCACACAGTGTTAGGTTTACACTATGATTGACAAACTGGTTAGTCTCCACTCCAAAGTTTGACAGGGAAAAAGGGCCAATTGATGAGGATAAAGAGCATCCTCCTTCTTCTTTGAGCTTCACATCACTTAGGTGGGTATTTCCTTATTTGCACACTCATGACTCTTCTTGATAAACAAAAGGCCAGCAGATAGATTATTGTGGAATAGTTTTTAGACTCCTTTAGGTATCCTATACCCTAATGAGATCATAACCTTATGCAATAACCTATTTGCATAGAATGAGTCTAAAACCTAGAATGGACCTCCTACTACTACTACCAACATGAAAGGAAAAATAATTCATTTGAATGATTTGATGTTGGGTTGAAAGGATCTCTGAGATACCCTAAGTCTCTCATAGACTAGTGCCTCATCCAACGGGCAATGGAGTCAAATATATCACTGCAACAGAGAGCTATGAAAAAAGAAGGCAATACATTATAATATGTTGATGCCTTACATCAATCATACACCATTAATTAGACCTCACTTCAACAATCCACTTGTGTATGCAGATGTGCTATCACCTATTCAAAGGATTTTAACCCTCCCCTTAGAAGAGACCTATAAACAAGCAATACATTAATCATCATCCACTAAAAGACAAGCACGAGATACCCTTGATACCCCAGTTCATACACATCTGAAAACTAATCTTGAACTCAGTTATCTCTACGAAGACAACTCTATTGCAGACACATAGGAAATACAAATAGAAAGATCAAACATTCTTGATGCTATAATCAACAAGTTCAAGATTCAAATGGAGACACTCTAATAACAGTACAAATATATTGAAACCTTATACATAGAACAAACTATTACAACTTATATTATCTTCCCCAAACTGAAAAGGAAAGAGGGAACACCCTATATGTAGAGAAGAAGGAAAATATCTATAGGAAAATGACCCTTCATGGAACTAGCTCTGCAAGAAAACTAGAATAGAACTCGAACCCTTCTAAATGATCTTGAAAATCCTTTTATAGGAACAAGGATTGCAACAAGCTACATATCATTTAGAGAAAAATTATGTCTGCAACCACCAGGTACAACAAGAAATGAAAGACTATAGGAAAAGCCTAGAAATTCAAAAGAATCAGATCAAATCTGATGTACAGATATTTAGTTTTCATATTCTAAGCTTACTACATTTACAAATTCAACCAATTTCTTGTTATGAGCAGAACAAAATTTAATGCCAAAGCCAGCTTGTAGATCTTGCATGTACACAATAAGGAGACCTCTGACATCAATCAAAACCCTAGCCACCTGAGTAAAATAATAGTCCTTTGTATTACTTGGCATGGCACTCTAAGTAGTAGAATTAGATTGAGATGGCTACCCAGATCCTCTTCATTATTTTCTCTAACTACAACCATCCAGGAAAATCAATTCTAAACAACCCTTTTGTCACACATGACCAATTGTTACAAACCCTGAAAAGATTTGAGTTTGAAAAATAATAGCTACTTTATGGCACCAGACAACATATCGACGACCAACATTCAAATCTGGATCAACTTTATATCCCTACCATTAGATCTACTTATTTTTCCCAAGTTTCAAATTTGTCTTCAATCGCGAGATCGCGCAGACATCTCTTTAACTGCTACATTTTCCTACAATCACATGAATGAAGAAAATCAAGCTGGTCGCTAGGTCGCGAGACAAAAACATTAACTGCATTCTGATCTGGAGATTCAACAACCAAAGGAAATCGCATAATCACTGCAACCATTTGACTTTTCAAACTTCTTTCTTAGACTTCACGACCACATAGTCGCTAGATCGCCGAATGCTTATAA
Source organism: Chamaecyparis obtusa (assembly GCA_027943335.1). NCBI lineage: Eukaryota > Viridiplantae > Streptophyta > Pinopsida > Cupressales > Cupressaceae > Chamaecyparis > Chamaecyparis obtusa. Next base: position 5,418,596 of record BSBK01001913.1, read on the forward strand.
CCTCTGAGCAAGCTCTTAAATCGAAGGGTGGTCACATGATCACATGGCCTAAATAGATTCCATGCAATCAAGCGATGACCATAGATCTTCTTTTTCCTCTTGACAGATTCAGGCCCAATCAGAACATCCCTATCACCATCCCCATGGCCAATGAAACACGAGCACCTCAACGCTACGTAGCACATCAGACCCACTAAGTCCTTTTGTCCTCTAGAAAATTAGATGATTATCGTATGATCACATAGCTTGGAAAGATTCCATGCAATCATACGTCAGCCATTGATCTTGAATCTCCTGCGGATGTCATTAAAATTTGGCCCCACTTTCTTTATAAGCTACTTGATCGAATTACAAACTACCACGTTGCACAGAGTGGGGCCCCCTCCCGAATTCATCTTATACTAGCCCAAACAAGCTACAAGATTAGATGGTTGTCGCATGATCTCATAGCCACTAAGAATTCATGAGATCATGCGCCCACCATAGGATTAAAAAGAGACTGAGATGCTGGGCCTGCCATCATGTGAATTAGCGACCAAAGAGAAGATAAAAGCCGCTAGCAGAGTCACTGAATGCTAAATTTAACTACCATGATCTGGCGGCTGAAAGAAAAGCTAACTGCCTGGCAAGTCAATAACGATGTTCACCAGGACGTCAAATGTTAGGAGCTTAGCTGCCAAGAACAAGAGAATACATGAACACTACATTCACCCAATCATCGAATGAAAGTGCTAACCATCGAAGGACCTGGAGAACAAGCGATTGACTCTATTCACTAAATTATCAAATGATAAAGATACATGAAACATTATTAAGAGATTCAGTGAACAACAAGAGGGAAATAGTCACGTGCTCATAGGGAAGCTTAAGTGGCCTGAAAAAGTAACAAAGAAATAGAACAAGGCCAAGAAAAAATAGGTTTTTTCTCCCAACGGCTAGAAATATGAAATGAGACCTAGGGTTTCATGGCCAGAGGTAGGGAAAACACTTGCAGAAGCCAAAGGAAAAAATATATAGCCATAAATTTTTTTGTAGGTGCTAATAGTGGCTCTATCTGGGGATGATGGGTAACTTGTGCCCATGCAAGAAATTAGAATCTTTGGGAGAGCAGACCACCCACAGGACAGAAATTGGGACCTCAAAAACTAGGAACCGAGCTAGGAAAATAGGAAGGGAAACACACAATAGAAAGGGAGAATATTTACAAATATTTACAATAATGAATCTTTACTTGGTGGCCCCAAGCCACCAAAAAAAAATTAATGACCCTCCAGAGTCAAAAATCTGATTTTCATCCACATATGTGACCAAACACCTGAAGTAATTACGATCATCCTACTGCCAGCATATGTGAATATTCATGGGCTAAAAAATGAAATTGTACTGATCACTACCCATGTTCTTCTAGTCACAACCATTTTCATACTCATATTCCAAGAAGTAAGGAACATCATTTACTTCTTCTTGATGACTGGAGAAAATAAAAAAACTTTTCTAGTAATGCATCAGAAAATAAAGCATACTGATCATCATGCATTACCACAAAAATACCTGGCTGATAAGGACTTGGATCCTTTGATTTACCTTCATGCATTGCCTCAGCCACTAAGCAACTTGGTTCCTCCATGATATCTTCACTGACTAGATTATGAACCAGGTGAAGGTCTTTTTCACAAATATTGTGACAGTGGGACAACTGATCTGCATCATTATTTTCATCAAAAGAGTTTCTATCCCAATCATTGAAGAAAAAGTCCTCAATACTGTCACCATCACTATCATATCTAGCAAAAGAAGGAAAAGGATGTGAACAAGAAACTTGTTCAACATTAGAATTTCTATGATAGGAAAACACACTATCATGACCTTCGACCTCTTCTTCTGTAGAGTCACTACAGGAGGGAAACCGTAATATACATGGGTCACATTGATCACTTTGAACATTGGCCTCATTATTAGTGTCAAAGACTATGTTAAAGGAAAGCTACAAATTAAAGTCCATAATAGGTGCATACCTTTGGAATTCTTTAGCCAAGAGTGCTGAAATCTTTTCATTTCTCAATGGACTTTGGGCCTTGTCTTGAGCTTCCTCAACTTCACCCCTATCACTGCAAACATCATCCCTGTCCAAGACAAGAATGGACATCTCTAGCCTTAGATCATCTTGTGTGAAGCAATCACTGTAGGAATCATCATGTGCATCATATCTAATTTTCTGCCCTTCACACAAAACATCATCACACTCGGACAAGAAGAAAGAAACCTGATATTGAAAAGAGAAAAAATCTGTAGATAAATTGGAAATATTATCAATCTTAGATTCATCTTCAACACTCTCATATGCACTGACCTCAATATCAGCCTCATAGTCAATACTCTCTACAAAATAAGAATCAACATCAAAAACACTGGCCTCTTCATGATCAACATAAGAAATCACTAGTCCTCGCAATCTCTTGTCCTCCTCTAACTGCCAGATCTCAACTTTTTTCTTTTCTATTTCCTTCTTGAGAGAAGCAACCTCATCAAAATGTTCTATAAACATTGCTCTCCATACATCCCAAGAAGGGATTGAACATGAAGGCAAGGACAGGAACCAATTCCTTGCACCATCAATAAATGTCTGCACAAGTAGTCTCATAGCAACATCTTCATGTTCAATATCCATTTCACCAAAAAGGCCCATGACATCATATATATGCTGGGTTGCCGAAACAGATCCATCAACCATGAATCTAGGCAAGCACTTCCCATTCTTAGTAGAAAACTCATTGGGGGCACCTTCAATGCCATCAAAACAAAAGGGCCTATATTCCTCTATGAGGAACTACCCACTAGCAACCATCCCTCTATACAGTAGTGCTAAACACTTGATAGGGACACATTCTCTTACAACTAATTTTCATAAAAAGAAGACATATGAAAACCAAAATACCTGGAAGCTCTGCAACAGGAACTTAACCTATTGATTGGAAGGCAGGGAAAATCTAGAGGTCACCATGCAGCTCCATCATGTTCTTTTCTATGTAGAGTCACCACCTCCTTAGAGAGGAAAATATTGTAATTTTCTTGTATCTTCTTCCAATCAACCAAAACTTCACCAGGATTTTACACATTGTTTATCAGGAACTGCACTGATCAAACAAAGAATTCAGAGTCACCACTCAATCACTTAGTGAGAAGATGTTGCAAATGTATTTTTTCTATCTGACTCTATACTATGGACACCAACAATTATGATTTCTTTAACAAGATTTGTTGTCCTCCCTAGTAGAGTCACCATTTTGTTGGCTTTTAAACTTTTTCCCACACAGTGTCAGGTTTACACTATGATTGACAAATTGGTTAGTCTCCACTCCAAAGTCTGACAGGGAAAAAGGGCCAATTGATGAGGACAAAGAGCATCCTCCTTCTTTGAGCTCTACATTACTCAAGTGGGTATTGCCTTATCTGCACACTCATGACTCTTCTTGATAAACAAAAGGCCTGTAGATAGATTATTGTGGAATAGTTTTCAGACTCCTTTAGGTATCCTATACCCCAATGAGATCATAACCTTATGCAATAACCTATTTGCATAGAATGAGTCTGAAACCTAGAATGGACCTCCTACTACTACTACCAACATGAAAGGAAAAATACTTCATTTGAATGATTTGATGTTGGGTTGAAAGGACCCCTGAGATACCCTAAGTCTCTCATAGACCAGTGCCTCATCCAATGGGCAACAGAGTCAAATATATCACTGCAACAGAGAGTTATGAAACAAGAAGACAATATATTCTAATATGTTGATGCCTAACATCAATCATACACCATTAATCAAACCTCACTTCAACAATCCACTTATGTACCTAGGTGTGCTATCACCTATTCAAAGGATTTTAACCCTCCACTTAGAAGAGACCTATAAACAAGCAATACATTAATCAACATCCACTGAAAGATAAGCATGAGATACCCTTGATACCCCAGCTCATACACATCTGAAAACTAATCTTGAACTTAGTTATCTCTGTGAAGAAAACTCTATTGCAGACACATAGGGAATACAAATAAAAAGATCAAACATCCTTGATGCTATAATCAACAAGTTCAAGATTGAAATGGAGACACTCTAATAACAGTACAAATATATTGAAACCTTATACATAGAACAAACAATTACAACTTATATTATCTTCCCCAAATTGGAAAGGAAAGAGGGAAAACCCTATATGTAGAGAAGAAGGAAAATATCTATAGGAAAAGGACCCTTCATGGAACTAGCTCTGCAAGAAAACTAGAGCAGAACTCGAATCCTTCTAAATGATCTTGAAAATCATTTTATAGGAACAAGGATTGCAACAAGTTACAGATCATTTAGAGTAAATTATGTCTACAACCACTACGTACAACAAGAAATGAAAGATTATAGGAAAATCCTAGAAATCTAAAAGAATCAGATCAAATCTGATGTATAGATATTTAGTTTTCATATTCTAAGCTTACTACATTTACAAATTCAACCAATTTCTTGTTACAAGAAAAACAAAATTTAATGCCAGAGCGAACCTGCAAATCTTGCATGTACACAATATGGAGACCTTTGACATCAATCAAAACCCTAGCCACTTGAATCAAATAATAGTCCTTTGTATTACTCAGCATGGCACTCTAAGCAGCAAAATCAGATTGAGACAGCTACCCAGATCCTCTTCATTATTTTCTCTAACTGCAACTGTCTAGGAAAATCAATTTTGAACAACCCTTTTGTCACACACGACCAACTGTTACAAACCCTGTAGAGAAAACCCTAAAAAGATTTGAATTTGAAAAATAATGGCTACTTTATGGTGCCAGACAACATATCAATGACCAACATTCAAATCTAGATCAACTTTATATCTCTACCATCAGATCTACTTATTTTTCACAGGTTTCAAATTTGTCTTCAGTCGCAAGGTCGTGCAAACATCTCTTTAACCACTACATTTTCTTGCGATCACACGACTGAAGAAAACTGAGCTGCCCGCCAGGTCACGAGACAAAAACATTAACTACATTCTGATCTAGAGATTTAGTGACCAAAGGAAATCATAGAATTGCTACAACCATTTGACTATTCAAACTTCTTTCTTAGACTTCGCAACAACACAGTTTCTAGATCATCGAATCCTTATAACCTCTAAGCAAGCTCTTAAATCAGATAGTGGTCACATGATTGCATGGCCTAAAAAGATTCCATACGATCAAGCAATGACCGTACATCTTTTTTATCTTGACAGATTCAGGCCCACTGACAACATCCCTGTGGCCAATGAAACACGAGCACCTTAGTGCTACATAGCAGATTGAACCCACTAAGTCCTTCTATCCTCTGGAAAATTGGATGGTTGTCATATGATTGCATAGCTTGGAAAGATTCCATGCAATCATATGCCAACCATTGATCCTGAATCGCCTATGAATGTCATTAAAACTTGGCCCCATTTTCTTTATAAGCCAGTTGATCGAATTACAAATAGCCACATTGCACAAAGTGGGCCCCCTCCTAAATTCATCTTATACTAGCCCAAACAAGCTACATGATTGGATGGTTGTCGCATGATCTCATAGCCACTAAGAATTAATGAGATCATGTGCCCACCATAGGATTAAAAAGAGATTGAGATGCTAGGCCCACCGTCACATGAATTAGCGACCAAAGAGAAGATACAAGCCGCTAGCAGAGTTGCTGAATGCTAAATTTAACTACCGCGATTTGGCAACTGAAAGAAAAGCTAACTGCCCGGCAAGTCGATAATCATGTTCTCTAGGATGTCAAATGTTAGGATCTTAGCCACCAAGAATAAGAGAATACATGAACACTGCATTCACCCAATCGCCGAATGAAAGATCTAACCACCAGAGGACCTGGAGAACAAGCGACTAACTATATTCGCTAAATCGCCGAATGATAAAGAGACATGAAACATTATTAAGAGATTTAGTGAACACCAAGAGGAAAATAGTCATGTGCTCATAGGGAAACTTAAGTGGCCTAAAAAAGTAACAAAGAAATAGAACAAGGCCAGGACATAATAGGTTTTTTCTCCCAACGGCTAGAAATATGAAATGAGACCTAGGGTTTCATGGCGAGAGGCATGGAAAACATTTGCAGAAGCCAGAGGAAAAAATATACAGCCATAAAATTTTTTGCAGGTGCTAACAGGACACTTAGATGCAAAATGACCATATTCTTGACAAGTCCAACATTTAAAAAATTTCTTACCATCTGGTTCTCTTTTCACAAGCAAGGCAATACCTTCTTCAATCTTCTTATCTTCTTCATTTCTAGATCTGCTGCTACTGGCATAATCTCCACTCACACTAGTACTTCTTGACAAAGTAGGATGAATACTAAGAGCACTGAATGTTGTCTCCAATCTAGGCAAGTCTCTTGATACCCTCAGGTTCATTTCTGCTGCTTCCAATCTTCCAAGAAGAGCCTCTCTTGTAAAGTTTGTAGTACAAGGTATAACTTGTTCAATCATCTGTGTTGTCTACTTAAATACAGGAGTCAATGTCCTTAGAATTTTCCATATCACTTCATTCTTTGTCTTTGTTCCTCCACAAGCTTTTATTCCTACAATAATTTCTGACATTCTACCAATATAGCTTCTAACAAATTCATCTTCCATCATTCTTATATCTTCAAATGCACATATCCAATTATGTAATCTAGCTCTCTTTGCATGTTCATCACCTTCAAAAGTAGTGTAAAGCTTTCCAAATTTCATGGGATTTTGTTAAGCATTTTACCTGACTGTATTCATTCTCTGAAAGTGTTGTCAAAAGTGCTTCTCTTGCAAGTATGTTACACATGAATAGATCTAGCTCATCTTTAGATCTTGTCTCAAGATTATCTTCTCCAATGATAGTCTTCTCATTCTTTGTAATCAACCAATAACCTAGTCCTAAACACAGTAGATGTGTCTTCATCCTCTCTTTCTAGCTATCAAAATTTACTCCATCAAACTTAGGGCTTTCTTTCCTAAAATTTTCCATGGATCTCCTTAAGTGGTTAAACTCTTCTTTCAAGGACTTGCTGCTCTGATACCAATTATTAGAAAGTAAAGTCCACCAAGATAACTGAGAGGGGGGGGTGAATTAGTTATTAGATAATTATAACCTTTATCAACTTCAACAACATTTAACCATGTAAGCAATGTAATTACCAACCATAGAAATATATTCATACACAATGACACAATAACACAAGATATGTTGACTAGGGAACCTCTTGATCAAAGAGTAAATCCTAGTGGGAATGATGCCCACAAAAGATGCACTAATATAAATATTCCTTGTGAAATGATGGACTCTATTAGGAGTCTTATGAAATACATTCAATACATATGAATCCCTGTTAGGAGATTTTGAATCCCTATTTAAAGATTCTAACCCTGTTAGGAGTTATGGAAGACAGAAGGACCCATTGCCCAAACAACTTTAGGGTAAGATCACTGAACACACTGTCCAAATGACCTTAATATTATTCAGAAAAATAATATGAAATATGTTACCTCCTTACTATGCCAAACCGCACTCACTACTACACTGGATCTCAATTCCAGATCTCTGTACTTTGCATGTCTTCCTTCACAATTTCGCTTTCACAACTTCATTAGCTCTTTTCTTCACTTCATGCTTACATTCGCATTCAACCATACCATGCTCACACTTCTTTCACATTACTACTACTACATTCAAATAAGGAAAAACATTCCTTCCTTTATACCACACTCAAATAATTACAAATGAGTCGGCACAAAAATACAAAATAAAAGTTTCCACACGCTACATCAAAATTACACAAAACTGTCGGCTTCCAAATATAATAACTCTTCACTCATGCAACCTCAAAGTTTGCACTATGAACCATGTCACTATCAATGTGTCTCAAACTTCCCTTTAACTGTGCAAAACTAGATTCCATCCCGATTAGGAGATATCATCTGATTTTCACAAACTGCTACTCAGGAACACTGCTTGAATACTGCTTCTACCAAAATGCTCATAACTTCTATGAATAAATAAATTATTATCTACACTCTTGACCATAGACAAATAACATATCAAAAAATATATCCTCAACATTGCATAGCTCCAACTACTATATCCCACGTGCGCTAATCAAAACACTATCTGCTTCTCTGCTAGTCTCCAAAAAATCACTGTGTTGACATCAATGACAATCATAGTCATGAATGCAACAACAACTACTACAGAATGACTGCCAACATCCAGCATTCATTCCTAGCATATATATATATATATATATATATATATATATATATATGTATATGTATATGTATATGTATATGTATATGTATATGTATGTGTGTGTATATATATATATATATATATATATATATATATATATATATATATATATTGTAAAGTCTCGTGTTTATATATTTTTGTGTCTTGAATATCTTGTAGGTGGTTGTCATCTAAAAAAATCTATAGAGCAGATATAAAATACTGGAAGAGAAGAATTCTTCATCTAATGTGTGGAATGCAAAAGTGTCTACCTTCAACCTTTTTCAATGCACAAGAACACTACCTCATACACCAAGTTGAGGAGATTGAAATGTGTGGACCTGTACACACTCGGTCAATGTGGATGATTGAGAGGCACCTAAAAATTTTGAAGGCTTTGGTTCAGCAAAAAGCACGTCCTGAGGGTTCTATGATGGAGGGATATATGGTATACTAGACTATGGTGTATGTTACTGAATATCTTCATAAGCTTGCAACAAAGATCCATATAGATCATATTTGGGATCTTGACACCATTAAAAAATTCAAAGGGGAGTACTTGGTGAGGAAAGGTAGAATGAGGAAAGTGAGAGGTAATAAATTATAAGATGTTATTGTAGTTGTTAATTAATTCTTAATCTTAAAAATTAATCATTTGTAAGTAGTCTATTTATTTTTTGTATAGCTGCTCGAGAGTGGGATGCAATACATTTGTATATTATAAACAATCAAGATTGGATGATGAAATGGATTGAATGATGTCATCATTTAGGTCACACATTAACATGGGAAGATGTGTCTTCATTGGTTAGTGAAGCTCATCATAATGGAGATCCAAATGTTACACAAAGGAAAATAGATTTAGCACATGCTTTAAGAGATTTCTAGGTATGTATAAATTTGTTAATCACTCGTACATTTATGAACTCTCGATGCATTAATTTATACATGTTTTACATATTTTTGCAGGTCAAACACCACAAGGTTATGTTTTGCAATGGTCATAAATTTTGCATCAAAAATTTAGATGACACAAATAAAACTTATGATTTTAGGATAAGTAAAGTCTTTTAGGTGACTAATATTTCATCTAGAAATGACTTACATCCTTGAGAGTTTGAAAATTGATACTATGACATTTTGGATGATATACTGAGTGTGACTTTAATTGCTTCAAATTAGTTCTCTTCATCGTCAGATGGTATAGGCTATGAATTAATCAAAATGATCTTGATAGAATTGTTATTGAACATGACAATGGATTTCCAATGATTAATACAAGGTGGTTTGAGCTAGTTGGAGATGAACCCTATGTTCTTCCAAGCCAATGTGAGAAGATATTTTACTCAAAGGTTCTACATAAATCAGGTTGGTTGTTTGTTGTTAGACATGATCCAAGAGGAAGGTTGATGAGGTATAATGCAATGGAAGAAGAAGATTATGAACAACTAGAAGATGATGTAGATGATGATCATGAATAACAGTTAGTCAATGATGTTCTTGACGCAACTTTTCTTGAAGAAGAAGAAGATGATGGCAATGATGATGCTATTGATGATGATGATGATGATGATGATGATGCCGATGATGATAACGATGATGAAGATGAAGATGATGAAAATGACGGTGGTGGTGATGATGTCGACATCAATGATGATCATGGAAATTAGTTAGATGAAGAAGAAGATGAATGACATGAATGAAATGTGCAGTTACATGATCACTTCTTAATCTATTTAATATTGATTTCTTGATAGAAATGTGCAGCTATGCAATCAATGATTAATCTAATTAATTCATGATGTACTTACTATGGGATGCTTATGGTTTTTAATGTACTTACTATGTGGTTTTGAGTATATGTATGATGAATTTTTTAGCTAACATTAGATAATTGAATTACATATGTAGGTACTCAGACTCCTTTCATGAGCATCCCATAGATTGACAGGTATAAGTCAATACACCCTATAGAGATTAATGTATTTCACAATTTGCAAAATATCTCACATTACTTGCTATCTCTTTCATTTGATGGAGTGCAGATAGTGTTAATATGATTTATTCATTTTTGCTCGGTTAAACCTACCAGTTTAGTCCTCAATCTTACTAAGATAAAAAATACATTGTCTCATCATTGTGCAACATAATCAAGTACACTTTGTAGTATCAAGATAACTCAACCTTTCTTTCCCTTCTCACCATAGATATAGTACTTTCCTAAGTAGCAATAGTCTTACCAGTTAAGGTTTGACATCAATGACAATACAACAATTATTTCAATTGCAGTTTCCAACAATCTCCCTCTTTGGCATTGATGGAAACACCATATGATATCACCTGAATAACACATGGATTACCAACCAATCCAAAAACTTATCTATCCATTAGAGAAAATTTATAATATCCTTAGCTTCATTCTGATTCAGAATCAGTAAATCTCACTTCTGTGACCGTCAGAAGTATCTGGATCTCCCTCTATCCTGATCTTTCATTTTAGTTCAATTTCCCTTACTTTTAGTGTCATGTGTTATAGTATCATTTTAGTTCAATCTCCCTCTTTGACAAAAATTCTAAAGCAACAACTCAAACATACATCCAACAGGTAGCACCAAATAGGTCTTTTTCAGATGTATCTTCCTCGAGCGAAGAAAGTGAGTCATTTGGTATGTCTAAATTAGGAAGATCAACTAGAGGTCAAAAGACTAGAAGGAAATTCAATAAACACATGAAATTTTTCCTTTCTCAAGGGGGTTCATGTTCTTATGATGATGAGAGAAAAGGCGACATCGAGGTGCCCTCTAGGTACCAAAATCTACAGAAACAATGGGCCCCCAAGGGACTTCCTCCAATAAACACTGATTTTAGTGTTAAAGGCAAGATATATTGTATTGCACCATCATCAATACATGGTTTGAGCCTATTTTCCATGGATGGCATAAAGGTCTCTTACAAAAAAGTTGTTGAATTGATGGAGTATGTTGGACCTTGTTACGATTACAAAAGTTGGATGTGAATTGTTCAATATAAAAAAAGTATGCGTAGGTATGCACTCTTGGAAAATTATATTAAACAAAAAGACAATGAAAAAATTAAAAGAGTGGCTATATACATTGACAGAAGGCCAAAAGCATCAAGGAATATTGTAGGTTTTATAAATAGCACGCGACCTCTGTCAACTATTAAGCAACCCAATTGTATATTAGGGTGCGCGAGGGAAATCATGTATTTGTATGTCCAATAAAATCATTAAGTGCAGGGGAAGAGCTTCTTGTTGATTACAATTTGAATCACATAGATATAAACAATGTCACTATCATTAGGGTGCAGGTACATACTATGTACCATTAAATAATTGAATTTTTTTGCCAACCACATTTAGAGAGTCTCCTCACCATCCACCTCATCTCCATCATCATCTTCTAATAAAATTTATTAATGTAGTCCTTTCTAATTATTGGTTAACTTTAAATAATAACACGGGACCACAATATGGAGCAATCACGTAGTGGGGACAATGATGATCGTGCATGCACTTCTTCATAGTAGGTAAAAATCTTTGTTATTGTACTACAAATTAGATAGAAGCAAAATGTTAAATAAAGTTTTTTATTATATCCCTTTCATCACCGTTTCAGATTAATTCTAATAGTGTTAGTAATATTGTTTTCATAGACAGGTGGTCAGTAGAGAAAGGGAAAGGAGCCTGTAGTCCATGAAGAGGAGTCCTTTGACGAGGACATAGTTGTTGATTTGGGTGCTTGTGATGAGCCGGCCTCTGCAACTAAAAAATGCCTCCATAAAATTGGAAAAAGATTACCTGAATTGGCATCTATATTCCCTCTGACTCTTGAGTCACAAAAGAGGGAAACTAAACTAATGCACCTATCTCAAAATTACCGAGTAAGTATTAATGTAATTTTTAATTATAAAAAAAGTTCAATAATAGCTTTTATGTTATAGTAGTCTTTTATGTCATTAAAAAATAAGTGGATGTGTTGCTTTTACAAAAAAAATTGCGTAATTTTGATCCTCACAGCCATGATGAGGGTACTATGGTTGGTTTAGGTAGATCTCATTTTGGACTATATTTTGTTTTACTCTCTAACAATATTGTCCATGCTAGTCATTAGTTTTATTATGCTCTAAAAATCTTATTCTTCAGCATGTGTCAATGATCATTTACTATTGTCGTCTCATACGATGGCACTCTCAGATGTACTGCATCCTACAATTTCGGCAACATGTAGCATGGCCATAGATGCCATGGCACCACCTACTCATACACAAATTTTATTTTCTCTATAATTCTATATATGTTTATTTCCCTTGAAGTGTTCTTTCTTAGGGCCATTTCGTAATTGATTCAATTTATGCAATAGGGGATACAACACTTGATGGTGATTTTCTTTGATGTACTAGTATTGCTAGTATGGGAATGGTGAAGGATTACATATTGCTTGTGAGCGAAGAAGGAGTTCCCTTGAAAATAGAAAAACTTCCAGGTACTTTAAAGATTGGACTTTTCTTTTACTATACAATCATATGTTAATTACACCTTGCATTCAATATGAGAAGCTTACATCTATTGTATTCTTATTTTAAACTATTATATCCTTCGAATAATAATCCCATGATTATTTTGTAGGGAATGATTTTTTTTATAGTAAACTTAATGACGAGTGTTTGCTGATATTCAAGCCTACCATCTGTACAGGGTGGAGAATCATAGACGAACTAAAACCCCAATCCACTATTTTGATTTCATATCATTGCTAGGATAGTTATCATTACATCCATTTTTGAATCTAACACTGTTTTCTTTCTTAAAAGGTGGAAAACCCAAAATCAAAAGTTAAAGGATGATCTTGTAGAGAGTATGACAAACTTTTTTGGACCTTGTGCATTTGAGAAGGGTAAGCTCCTTCAAAGAGTCGAGATATGTTTGAGGTATATTAGGGACCAGTACAGGTGTACATTAACCAAAAACCCACATTATTAGCACCCCCCTTGCATTCCTGATTTAGAGTGGAAATCTCTTATTCTGGATGTGAATGAGAAAACTGAAGTAAAAAAGGAAATACACCACCAGAGAATGGAAGAAGGTATGTGATATTGTTAAGAATGTAATTTTGTACTAAATACTCTTCATATTTATATGAACTAACATATTTCAATCTCTTCATAGATTGCCTGATACATCAAAGGCAATAAAGGCAAGATTGCAAAAGCATGGACAACACAAGCTAGGCTCTGGCGGTTATTCAAAACTTTCTCCATGAGTTGTAAGTGTTAATATTGTCAAAATTGAATGAGGAAAAATACAATCCGTAGATGGCTATTAACACTGAAAATAATTCTTTGATCTTTAAATATTTATTTATAATTTGAAATCTTTTTTTGTTTTGATGAAACAATAAAATAAAATTTGACAATACCAAGCAAAAATGTAGGGCATGGAGTTCAATGTAAGTCTCACAAAAGAGGACAAGAGAATTGGCTTCCAACAAGGCTATAAAGTCATGGTAGAAAGAATAAGAAGTGCACAAGGTTCTATTGATGGATCCATTGCAGTAAGTAAGCTAAATAGATGATATTTCAAATTTAATTATTTACTAATTAGTTTATTTGATGTTAAGTTCCAACATAAAGTGAGTAAATTTGTTTTAAGTAAGAAAATAATGATAACATGAATGCGTATAAAATTGAAATGCAGCCTAACAATTCTTGTCATACACAACCTGTGCATGTTGATGACAATGAGAATGTGCATCATAGTAATACAAGTAGACATCTTAAATTGATTGGTGTAGTAATACAAATTTAATTTCAATTGGTGTTTGGATTAATGTAATAATTTGTATTGCAACTATAGAGAGTGTAGAGGTCGTTGTTAATGAGCATGTTGAGGTTGAGGCCGAGGCCAGACAAACTAACCTTGATGTTGATGATGTGACTAGATCAAGTAAAGAGCTATATGATTATGGCCTGTAAAGTACTGAAATACTTTAAAATGTTTTTAATGTTTTTAATTATAATAAAATATTTTTAATTTAACCCTTTTATATGTTATTGCAGATGACCCCCCTTTGCATCAATAGAGAACTAAGCGTGCATTGAGATCTAATGAGAGGGTAGATGATCATCATGATGATATCAATACTCATCTTAACGATTACATCTTAAAAACTAGAAATCAAAAGAAAAAAAAGAAATGATTGTCATCTATGCACCGTAATTGATAATGACTAATTTTTATATGCTAATTAATTTAATTATGTGGTATAGAATGTTCATAAATTTTATAATGTGTTAATGAATGTTATCATGTGATAATTAATGAATGTCACATTTTATTAATGTGTGAATGAATGTTAATTAATGTTATCATGTGATAATTAATGAATGTTACATTTTATTAATGGATGAAATAATGAATGAATGCTAGATGTTAATTGGGAATTTAGAGTGATGTTAGGGGGGTGGGGTGGGGCCAAATGAGCTTCCACCTTTATGTGGTTGAATCTGTTTAGTACAGAATATAAAACTATTCTCAAAATAAAGTGAAGCTCAATAAGTTTGTTCCTTATATAGGGTCTCAAGTGTAGCTTTTATCCCACTCTCAACATTGCAAGGCTAAAAGTGGTGTTCTGATATTGGTTTCTCCATCTTCCACTGAAATCTTGTCTTTCTCCTAAGAACTCTCACCAAGCTCTGATACATGGATGGGAAGAAGATGTCCCTTACAGGCTACACATATATAATATGGTAGATCTAGGGAACTAATATACTACAACATAGAATTAGTCAACTTGAATGTATAGTTTCTTCATTCACAATGAAAATTCAAATTGTAAGCCATATTTTAGATTTAATATTCATATTCATCTTCATCATGGTCATAGCCATCATGGTGAGCATTTGGTTCAACTTCATTTGAACCACACTCCATGTTGGGTACCATTATAAGGCATGGAGTGTGGTCATACTCATGTTACCATAATAATGAGTTAGCCTATAAAATTATGAATAAAATACCTCATGTATCATATTTATAATACTACAGGTGCACCTGGGATTGGCCCAGGCACCCATGTTCCTACCAAAAGAACCCAAGTCGAACCCAGAGGATAACAAAAGTAGAACCGAAACCCAGCCTCAAAAAAAGAACCGAATAACTTGGCTTTTTTCTAATTCAAGTTTATTTCTAAATTAGATTGTCCAATTCCAACCTAATTATTCCATTTTTTTTTTCCAATTTTCCCTTGTCCTCACTCCAAATTATGTTATGTTGTTATTTCCTTTTACTAATTGTACTATTTCAAGGATCACCACCCATGACTTGGTTAAAATGATGAAAGCTATCAATGCCTTTATTACCAAGGAATCATGGCCCACCATTAATGAATATTAATGATCATTTTTTCCTAAGGGTAATCGTTATTTGTGTATGCTGACCACCCAAGTCTTTGGCTATGATTTGTATACTTTGAGGTTTATCAGAAGTGGGGGTATGGCATGCTGGTTGGATTATAACATATTGACACTTACACCATGAAGAAGAAAAATGATTAAACAGAAAGAGAGGACCAACTGAACCATCTTGTGGTCAGTCTATATCACATTGAGAAAAAATGTCAAGACTCGAGAATCAAAAAAATCAAAATTTTCTTCAAGACCATGAATGATTAACAACATTCCATCAGAAAACAAAACACTAATCTAAATTATCATTAAGCCATAAAATATGTCTTTAAAGTTTAGAAGCATCACAAAAACTTTCAAGAAACATAGTATTATCAAAAAAGAATACCCTCCAAATGATTATGATTATGCTGATGTTGATGTCTATAATTTATGTCTAATAATTATGATGAAGTTGATGTTGATGTCTATAATTTATTTCACTTACTGATGCCTGCCTAGATTTGAATTGCTAGGCTAGAGAACAATTTCAAAGTTTAGGGTTTGTTCTACATGATACTCTTAGTTACAGCTCAAATGCAACTCAACATATTTTTGATGCTGGGCAACCCATTGTAGAAACTTATCCATAGGTGAAATTTAATGTTGTGAATCTTGGCATTGTTAATGTTATTACTTTTCCTCATGTTTCATATTTGTCAAAATGTTTCTTGGCACTATCTTCTTTTTCAATTCCTATATTTGCAGCTTTTTAGATCATTAACTTAAGCATTAAATGTCTTTGTTCAAAGTTTATTCTAACACTATATTATATCTTATTCTTATTACAATGTTCTTTGTTGTGGGGCAGGAGGTCAATCTTCATTGTCTTCATTATGGGGGACAATGTATATTTCTCTGACAAATAGTAGGTCTTCTTTAGTATCTTATAATAACATGCTAAACTGATAAAGGTGTTATGGGAATTTAATCTGGAATTACTAATAGACTAAGCATATTATTAATATGCTTAATGTTCCATTAAAATGCATTTAACACATTAAATGAATTTACAAAATTGAACCAATGACATGTTTACAACAAAGATGTGCTGAGGAGATTGTTCCTTGTTTAATGTTAAATGTTCATGCACAATCCACTCATACAACAGTGAAATGCTATGTGGAAGGGATGGTTGATAGTGTTCCTTAAGGGAAGGGGGATTGTGAAAGACTTTTTATCATTGTATTGTATATTTCCAATATGTTTGGTTGCAGGGCAGACCAGGAGAATGAAGGATCACTCACTGATTGCATGATAACCCAGTTTTGAAGGGTTAATGGTTGAGGGGATAGTCAAGGTCCAGATGATTGGGCCATTGGAGGACCCTATTTCTTGGTATTAATTTCTATTCAAATTGGATGCATGGATTTCTTGTGAATTATCAGCTGCTATGTATCCTACAACTGCATCCATAAATCTACATATACTTCTCTAGGGTTGTAAGCCACTTAGAGATCAAAATAGAGAAACTAAATCAAAATCGTTCTTTGTCCTATTTCCTTTTAAAAAATTCTCAACTATCAATGATATAATACATTTGATGCCCTAAGCTATCAATACAAATGACACCTAGTTAGAAGCTCACAGGCTATCCATTTGATAACCACAATCAACATTTAAAAAAAATGGATATGCAAGCATTTGAAAACCAATGGCATGTTTACAAAAAAGGTCTAATAGAACTCCCAACAATTCTTAAACATACTTTATCTGATATGATGAATTCTTAAACAATTAAGGCTGGAGTAAACATAGTTATCACACATTTTTTTTGTGTGGTACAAGGAAGATTTGGCTAGGTCAAGTCTTCCTTCATGCTAATAGTCTACAAAATTAGACCTTTATTAACAATTGATCATATCAGATAACTAGTATATTTAATAATTATTGGGACTGGTCCTTTGGCGTGTATTAAACAAAATAGAATTTTTAGCATATTATTATCATTCTATTTCTTTGTTGTAAACATGCAATCGATTCAATTTTGTAACTTCATTGTTGTATGAGTGGATTGTGTAGGAACAGTTAACATTAAACAAGAAGAAAACTCCTCAACACATCTTGGAAACCATTGAATTCAATAATAAATGAAACCTAACACCAACTCTATTCCTTCCATTCACTTCTACCAAGAATAAAGCATTTAATCCATTCAACATTACATATAATCATTAGACAATTACATTTCCTGACTGTGTAGAGGAACACTCATGACCAAAATGATCAAAACTACTTTCACCCTTGCACAAGCTATTCCAAACTTCAAGTTAAATGAGAAATATGCTATATCAAATCATTCATATTCATAGTAACCATTCGAAGGATCATTTTGTCAATGAACCCTCTGACTGTACCCTTGTAGTAGAGAAAGGAAACCTCAAAATAGAGAAAAGAAGCTTAGTAAAACTAGTCTATACCACTATTTGTGAGGGTATAGTCATGATAAGTGCCTCTCAAACCTCTCCAAATAGGTAAGATTGTCTTTAAATACTTTATTGATCTCTTCTAAACATTAACCAAATCAAACCTACATTTGAATCCACACACAATAACCCCAAAATGAAGGGTTTTGTATCCTTTAATGAATCTCAGTCACTAGTAACACATGGATAGTTAAACCAGTAGTCTCCAAAGCATTCAATAAGTGACTGGATTGTATTTAATACACACCAAAGGACCAGTTGTATGAAATTGTCAATCACATGGCATTTCACTATTGTATGAGTGGATTCTGTAGGAATAGTTAACATTAAACAAGAAGAAAACTCCTCAACACATCTTGGAAACCATTGAATTCAATAATAAATGAAACCTAACACCAACACTATTCCTTCCATTCACTTCTACCAAGAATAAAGAATTTAATTCATTCAACATTACATATAATCATTAGATAGTTACATTTCCTGACTGTGTACTAGAGGAATAGTCACAACAGAAATGATCCAAACATTTGAAAATAGTGAATTGATATCCTTGAGCACAAGCACCAATAACATAAAATAATGGAGATAAATCACAGGCTAGGGCATGACACCAGTAGAATGCAGTCATTTCAGAGAGCATTCATGATCAAATAAAATGCCATGCATTTGAAATTTGTGGTTCGAATATGATGCCAGATGCTTGAAAGATGAAGAAATCACATACCTTCTCTCACAGTCAGCTTTCACTCCTCTATCCAATCGAAATAAAAATGATGAGGCCATTTCACTTTTTTTTTTCATAGCCAAATCTTCCTTGTACCACACTAAGAACATGTCATTGGTTCAGTTTTGTAAATTTGTTTTTTGTGTAATTAGTAATTGGCAGATTAAAAGCATATAACATTTTTATTAGTTTAATTAGCATGTTATTATCATATCAGATAAAGTATGTTTAAGAATTTTTGGGATTGGTCCTTTTGCATGTATTAAACATAATAGAATTTTCAGCATATTATTATCAATCTATTTCTTTGTTCTAAACATGCCATTGGTTCAGTTTTGTAGATTTATTTTTTGTGTTAAATGCATTTTTCATGAGGAGGGGTCTTGTTTTGAGGAGATTGATGAAGATTGTGCACCTCAAAAACCAATTCATAAGGTACCAATCATGTTTCCTATTTGCTTATATTTTTGGATTGGTAATTCTCCTTATAAGTTTTATGTCCTTTCTTTTGATTACTATGGATGAGATATATATTTTACATTTAACATTCAACTTCTTTACATTTTAGAACATATAGTATGTTTTTTGAGGATTTTACCAAATCAACTTTTAACATAAACTGAAAACACCAAACTAATATCTTCCCCTTTCAACTTGACAAAATATTTGCATTTGACCAATAACTGCAAGCAACTAAATGATAAATCCACATACCTATATCTTTGTAAAATACCTGGAACATCAAAAAGATGGCTAAGTGGTTGCCACCATGATTTTTATCTACTAAATATGGGAAAAAAAAGAACCAAAAAGAATCAAATAGAAAACATGATTGGTCAATTCAGAGAGCATTCATGATCAAATAAAATGCAATGCCTTCTCTCGCGCTCGATTAGCTTTCACCCGCTCATTTTCTCCCACTCCTTTTCTCTATAATCAAAATAAAAATGATTTGGCCATTTCAAAATAGTGAATCAATATCCTTGAGCACAAGCACCAATAACATCAACTATTTTGGTCTGTGGGTACCCTAATGTTGGAAAGAGTTCTTTTGTTAATAAGATTACTCTGCAAGCTTGAAGAAGTGGTATATTTTGGCAAATGAAGAGTGGAAAGATGATGATATTCTTGAGATCATGGATGGACACAATATTGCAGATAGAATGGGAAGACATCTTTCTAGCCTTGTCATGGATCCTTCGATAATTGGGGTAGGATCCAGACCTAGGCTAAAAAGATGTCTTCCTTTCTATTGTGGAATATAGGCTCTACTACTGCAACAATGACAGACTGCGATGTAAATATCACAACAGCTGAGAAACATAAATGTAGGCATCATGGTCACAATTTTTTGGAGACACAACATAATTGAGTGCTATTCCTAGATGATGCAAAGCAACCACTACTTTGCATCATCTGGGACAACCACTCAATTATGTTGTGTCTCCAAAAAATTGTGACCATGATGCCTACATTTATGTTTCTCAATTGTTGTATCCCAGGACCTCTTATGACCCTTTACAACCCTTTATGATCCCTAAGAATACATCTTAGAGGTATTAAAATGTCATAAAGGGTCATAAGAGGCTCCTAGGAGGGGCTAGGTGAGCTTCCACCTTCATGTGGTTGGCCCTGTTAAGTAGATAATGTTAAACTATTCTTGAAACAAAGAGAAGCTAAATAATTTAAGGTCTTAGTCCATGGAGATACTGAAAAAATGACAGGAATCAATGATGGAGAGTTTTTAGATTCTGAGAAGACGTATATGTAGTGGAGGCTAGATTGAGTACTAGTGCATAGATGATGATTCAGTAACCTACATCTATAAAACATTCATAATTATCCCTTCTTTGGCCTTCACTCATTCCTCTTCTCAAAAATGGTTATCTAGAAACTTTGGATACTATTTCTCATCCATGCACGAAATGTGCTAGTGATTGTATAAAATTACTTTAGGCCTCCAATATTGATGAGATGTACAAGTGTAAATTTTTTTTGTGAGACTGGGATCAATTTGTGTAGTGTACATAAATGCAAGGTGGTGATTATTCTTGAGGATCAATAGGTATAAGTCTTCTAGGCCTTACCCAGTAGCTAGGACTAAATATAACATAGATCAAGAGACTATCATAGGTTGTCTCTTTCTTTGGTCTATATTATTGACATAATGCTTTACCTTTCATTAGCTCATCAAATCTGGGGATTTGAAAGAATTTAATAGAAATTTTCATGACAACGTATATTATTTAAGTTGACGTTGCACTAATTTATCTACTTCACACACTTGTAGACTATGAGGACAGAAATAAAGAAGCATCTCCTCCCATGGCCATGCTTCTTTATCACCGTCCTCATAGTCTACAAGTGCATGAAGTAGCTAATTCATGCAACATCAACTTAAATAATATACATTGTCATGATAATATTCTATTAAATTTTTTCAAATCCTTGGATTTGATGAGCTAATGAAAAGTAAAACATTCTATCAATAATATAAACCAAAGAAAGAGACAACCTATGATGGTCTCTTGAGCTGTGTTATCTTTAATGTGCATATCCATTGATTTTTTGACACTTTATAATTCATTCCAACAGAAGTGCTATACATTCGACATCATTTCCCATCGGAATATAGGCCAACATGTTGCCTATCTAACATATAAAATGTCAGAGAAAAATACTTTATGACAATTCTTGTGATAGTAATGCTATACGTCTGACAAGGAAACCTATTGAAGATAAACTGCCCTACCATCACTCTTCCAATAGTTAAAATGTCCCAGATATACAATTTTTGACAGGCTGTTCTGATAGTAATGCTATGTCACCGACAGGTTTATCTATTAGAAGTGGGTGGCAGATCTGTCGCTATTCCAACAATTCTAATGTCAAAAAGGATATCTTTTCAACAGTTAGTTCCAAAAACAATTGCATATTTTTGATAGGTCTTTGTGTCAGAATTTTGATAGATGGACCGTAGGAAATGTCATAACAAAGTTGTTATCATATGAAAGTTTTTGACGTAATGGGGTGTCGGTAAACTAACAGATGTCTCTTCCATCACAATTTCCAACACAAAAATGGTGATGGACACATGTGTCAAAATGCTGACAAATGAGCGTTGCAAATCTGACAAATGGCTGTCACAATTTGACCTCAAATGTACTAGTGCTTCAACACTTAACTGATTTCTGATCTTCTCATCAAGTGCGCTGACTCAAAACTACTATATGACTTTGTTTCCATAATGAAAACACTATATTAAGTCATATATATCAGTATAGCCAACTTTCCAACAATCTCCCCCTTTGTCATTAATGGCAACAAAGGAATATGGCCAAGTTGCTAACTGTCCTTAATACAAAATTTTTTTTGTCTTTTATACATGCACTTATATCTCCCTATACATATTATGATCCATATTCTATACACAACTCCCCCTTTGACATTAATGAAAAAGGTGTTTCAAAAACTATATCTACACATACTCACTAAGGGAAAACATCCGGATATGATATCTTTAGGTTTTGGATCTCCTTCTTCCAAAATGTGATCAAAGAGTTTACTATCTGGAGATGGGTGCATAATGCATACTGTAGCTTCTCCATCTTCTCCAAGTCAGTGCTAGGACTATGATTATATGTTACTATTGTGGCATTTATGTTCTTGATGTTCTGATTGAGTATATCTAATGAGGACGCAAGAGCATTCCTGAGCTGTGTTTGCCTTGCCCTAATCTTTGACATTTCTTTTTCTGCCTTCTCAATCTTATCTATTTTCCCTTTGTATACATTATTACACATGTTTACATATGTGGATGTGTCTTTCACTGAACTCTTGACTTGCCCAATCATAGCTTCTGCCTCTTTTTTTTTCTTAAAATGGGCATCAGTAAGCTTATCCTGATCCATGCATTCTGCAATGACTCTTCTTCCTTAATCTACAAACTCTTTAAAGGATGCTTGAATAGTCTTGAGTGAGCTTAAGTCAAGTGCAAATTTTCTCATTAATTCACTCAACCTCTTCTTCAAGTACCTTTCTTCTACAACTAGGGATGCGGATTATTCAAGGCTTGAGAAATTACTTTTGAAATGTGATATGACTGTACTTACATCATCAACAGAGTGTATCTTTGACACTTTCTTGTCCTTCAGAAACAAATTGTTCATAATGTTTATTGATTCTACTAGGAGGGGATTCCTCATCACTTGTTTTTCTTTGGCCTTTTCCATGGCTAGGACGCTGAATTTTATTAGATTTTCTTCTCTCCATGAGTCCAAACTAGATGTGTCAGGTGTCAAAATTGACAACAATGCTACTGAGGGAGTGTTAGCCATCACTTCTTGTTTTACCTTGACTAGATGAATTGATGGTTCGTTACTCTCTACTTCTTTTTCTATCTCTTTCTTTTCTTCTTTTTCTTTTTCTTGTTCTTTCTTCTCTTCCATCTTTTCTTCTTCTTTTTCTATTTTTTCTTTTTCTTTTTCTTTCCTCTCTTCCATCTTTTCCTCTTCTTTCTCATTCGTTATATCTTTAATCAATACTTCTTTTTGATGAGTGGGAGGTGTGTTGCTGCATAAAATTTCAGCTTCTTGTGTGCTCACAAAATCTTCTTCAAACTTATCCAACTCGATGTTAGTGGCCGCCATGGCTATCTCTACATTATCAATAATAAAGGTGCTATACTTGAGTGACTCTGTCATGGGTGCAAACTTATCTACCTCTGATTGTGTTTCTACTGTAGGGACTAAATCTTGAGGACCTGTTATTGATGCATTAATGGGCTCTGCCACCTTGACTTCCTATATGGATACTTGTGCTTTGGGTGCAGTAGGTGGATACATGTTCCTGTTCATAAAGACCTTCTCAAAGGATTTCTCTATTTCTTTGGCAACTAATTCATAGTTTTTATCCATTATATTCAATGTTCTTGTCCTGGTCCTGAGGTGAGGCTTCACCAAATCTAATAGTAACTTCTTCTCTTCTAGCTCACATACAGGAAGAGTTTCATCTAAGATCTTCTCTCTTATCCATATATCTTCTTCAATAGCCTATCTCTTTTGGAATTCTAGGATGTTCCACACATTGTCAGGGATCATAGTCTTAAGTTCCAAGACTGTCTTCTTGAACTTTAGCATGTGTTTGATTATCATACTATGTATCTCAGATTTTTCTATTTCACTATATTTTTCATAAAACTTCCCTAGTTTATCAATTCTTCCCTCATCAATTATTCTTGCACTTAGCACACTGAGACTAGGTTTGAAACTTACTTCAAGAGGTTCTTGTGAGTTCCTTCTATTTCTTGTGACTAGTGAGGATGGATGACTAGTGCTGATCTATTTCTTCCTCTTTGGAATTGCCTTATACTCTAGAGGAGTAGTAGGGTCAATGGTTTCCTTGGGCATAGAGGGAGTATCATTAGTTTTATCCTTCTATTCATCAGATTTATCTATCTTTACCTTCTTCAACTTGGGATCATGTGATTCTACCTTTGCTGCATTTGCGCTTTCTAATTCCAAAGCAATCTTTTGTTCTTTTTCTTTGTCTAGATCTTCTTGAGACACAACATGTATTCTCAAGATCTCTGAGGTCACTTTAACAATCTTTCTTTTTGTTGTAGCATTCTTAAGTTTAGCATCTATCTCTCTTGTCTTTACCTCATAAGTTCCCCACCTTGGCTCATTAGGGTCAGTAGGAGCTGAAAGTAGTACTTGAGAATATGCTTCTAAAACTTGTTCATCTACTTCATATCCAAGTGGATGAATCCACTTTTCTCTAGGTACAATTGCCTCCATGCCTATTATATCTGTTTCAACCATAAAACAAATAGTATCCTTGTATTTCTCAACAATGTTT
This sequence comes from Chamaecyparis obtusa, assembly GCA_027943335.1. NCBI lineage: Eukaryota > Viridiplantae > Streptophyta > Pinopsida > Cupressales > Cupressaceae > Chamaecyparis > Chamaecyparis obtusa. The sequence goes on from BSBK01001913.1 coordinate 5,443,358, forward strand.
TCTAGAATTCTATACCTCATTTGCATCTTGGCCTTGAAGGTCTTCAATTCCAATGTTATGTAATCTCTCAATGTACTCTCAGTGGATGCCTGGCAAGATATTTGTGGCATGGTTGGAATGGACATGTCTAAATATGAATCTAATACTTTCCCAACTATATGAAGGTACATGTAAATGATCAAAGACCGAAACCTAAATATCTTGGTCTTATCATGCTTAATTTCCTTGATGTTCTCAATCAACTATGCGTGCAAGATCTCACACAGGTTGAACTCTCCATCTTCCTTCACAAGTCTAATGGCTGCTAGAATTGTATCCATAGACACACTATTCACCCTGCTGGTGTGTTGAAATCTATATCCAAGTATCATGGACATCAATTTGATGTCATCTTTCTCAATAGGCTCAATTGTCATCCCGTGCCTATCACTCCTTGACTTACATGTTTGATCAATAATTTTTCTAACATCCTTTCCCATAGGAAGGACAACGCTAGTCTTAGATAGGCCTGTCATCTCATATATTAGGTCACTAGTGATTTTTACTGGCACATCACCTATCCAAAATAGGTCATCATGAATTCTGCTCAGAAGTATTTTAATCCATTGTCTCATAGAACTCATATGTCATAGCATACTCCACTGTAGGGTGATCATTCCACTTCGCATATTCATCCAATAAGGTTTTTTTTGGTTTTAGCATGGTTTCCATTTGTGCCCTTAATCTTTCCAATCCTACTGGTTCCTTCTTACATGAATTGTATTCCCTAATGTCTTTGACATGCATAATGCCCATAGGTGTGTGGGAGAATGCTCCCTCTAAATCATCTAGGGTAGACTTAAATGGATGCTTCTTAAACACATATCTTTTCTTTTCTACAACATCAAATAATATGGGAGTGGCCATCACTTTCTTATTTTATCACTTTCCAAATATTCTCTGAGATCATCTGAAGAATATTGAATCGGCACGATGAACTAGGGTTTCTGCAACTGATCAAATGTACTACTAATCACTAATAGATAAATCTAAAAGTCTTCTCAATAACTTCTAAATCTCTTTCTGCTCTCCAATCTCTCTGAATTCGAATGCAATGAGTAATCAAAAATCTTTTTATGTACTTAAAGTGAAAATTCCACCATTAATGCTTGCCACATAAACAAGGTTATCACTTGAAAATTTCTATCTTTCATTTTGCAAATAATCAGCTAGTGCACTCTTGCATGAAGGTTTCTTTAGTTTCCAAAAGCTTAAGTCCAAAGGCATATACTCTGAGATTGAGTATACTAGCCACACAGGGGTTTAAAGCTAAATTAGCTCCCCTTATGACCCTGAGGGCCATTCATCCAGATGTAGAGGGTGCATCCACTATGGATGCATCCAATACATACTCATCAACCTTGTCCTTCTTTGTTTCTGACCAAATCAAGTGTGCATCCTCTGAAGCTTTCACAAAATTGACTTCTCCTTTAGGATCCAAAATTGGTTCTTTGGGCTTTTTGAGGCTTTCCTGACCTTGTGTCCTTGATCTACAAAACTTTGAGATGTGTCTAGCTTTGTTACAAGAGTGACAAATGACTGGAGGCCTTATATTCCTCGGTGCATTGACATGGGTCACCATCTTACATTGTTTAGCTGAGTGACCATTATATTGCATATTTAACATGTAACATTCTGAGAGCTTTTACATTTGATTGATTCTAATTTCTTTTATTATGAGTCTTGTTCTTTTGGCTTGTCTTTCTATTCATAGCTCTATGACCAAATTTATTGCATGAATAATAGTAACCATTGAAAGGTCTTACCTCTGTACAGTTCCTTGCTATGTGTCCATGCTTGTTACAAGTATAACAAGTATGGTCTATAGGTTTGCACTCATTATTAGGTGGTTCACCATTATCTTTGGTTTGATCTTCAGTCTTCTTAGTATGAGTAGATTCTTTTTGTGCATTCATTCTTACTCACATGTTGCCAATCTGATTTTGTGCTTCATTGTATCCAATGCAGCTAGTATCTCCTTTGGCTCTTCTTGCATACAAATGAGATTCTATTAAATCAGAATTGGTGTGTAATTTATCAATGTGATTCTTAGCCTCTTTCAATTTAGATTCCAAGATTTCCTTGTTGTTTCTTCGTTCCAATATTTCCATGTTCCCTTACATTAATTCTTCATTCAGTTGAAGGTTCTCTTTGACCTATTCGTCATAGACTTCTTGATTGTTAGTTAGCTTATCATCAAATTCTTCAAGTTGTTCTTTTAAGGATTTATTTTCTTCATTTAGCTTCTTGACCATTGTCCCTAGATCACTGGTAGAGCATTCTTTCAAATCTTTCCTTAGCCTTTTGATGACTAACTGAGCATCACTGAGTTTTTCCCTTAGTTCTTCAGTTTCTCTTTCAGATTTGTCTAGGTCTTCAAGAGAAACTTCCAGATTTCTTTTCAGATGTTTCATTTATGTTTTTTCTATGATCTCCTCAAGTGGTTAAACTTCTTTGCTAAGGACTAGAGCTTTGATACCAATTGTTAAGAATTGGAACACTGAGAGGGGGGGGTTGAATTAGTGTTCACTATATATTTATCTTTTCACTTAATCTTTAAACTGAAATTAAATGCTTAAGTACTGAACTGAACATCCACATGAACATGAAACATGAAATCAACACATAACACCAATATGGTTATGGGGAAACCCAAATAGGTGAAAACCCCGGTGGGAATTGACACCCACTAATATTATGTACTAGTGTTTAGTGATCCTTGTTAGAAGATCCTTAACTGTTAGGAGTTTCTTTATAATGTATTAAGTATAGTAGACCTTGTTAAGGGTCAGAACCTATTAGGAGTCTCTTACAATAGTCCATGTTAGTGGAGTGGATGCACTATCCTAGAGCTCACTGCTCAAATGGTGAAGGCTGCAACCTTCTGATCTCATATATACACTATATCTGCTAGATGAACTGTCACTGTGACACTGCTTGTTAGATCAGTTCCTTTGATGTGTTGATGCTTTGACCCCTTGCAAATCTCTAATAAATCTTATAGTCTCTTTACACACTTCTTCTCTGCTTACTACAACTCTATATCAACTTCCATGCTAATTACAATGGGCACATCTCATATTTATATGCACATACAAAATAAACAACTAGGTCGGCCCTTAAACCTATTACATACAATGCTTCCAAATGGATTGGCTTAAGAGTATTTACAATAAAACATATATACATGTTGAAAACCTAATTACAATAGGCACATAGCCTTTACATCATTAGAATATAGCCACAACTCGAAATGATAATAGTTGGCTACTTACTCTGTTCTTCACTAGCACACACTAGTTGTGCAACTTCAACTACTTGTATCTTTCTCATACTTGCATATCTGATCATGCACTCATAGAATAAGCATGGATATAGTCCAACCAACTTAAATTCTAGGGTACACACCATAATCCTATCATACGCATGTGCGTTGATACTCTGAGCTGCAGGAACTCTGTACATTGTCCAGTCTTCAACACTTAATCGATTTCTGATCTTCTCATCAAGTGCACTGACTCCAAACTACTATATGAATTTTTTGTCATAATGAAAACACTATATTAAGTCATATATATCAGTATAGCTAACTTGCCAAAAATTTTGTATACAATTGAATGCATATTCCTAAAACATTACATTAAACTAAGCAATTTGATCAAATGAAAGCTATAACATACTAATATACTCGAATTGAAAAGCATAAAATTATTCCATGTCTCTCTAACTAGGAAGCTATATAATGCTCTTAGATTTAATACTCTTTAGTGAAAATCCTAAAATGATAAATTAAGCTAAGATGAAGATGCAAAGCTAAGATGTGAGATAATTTCCCTATCAATGCTTAATTACTATCAATATTCTATCAAATTTCCTAGGATCTAGAACTAAATTCACAATAGTATTGATTATATGCAAAAAGGAATAATTTTCACTTAGAATCCCTTATATTTATAGTAATTTTCAAGGGTAGGGGGTAGAGTGAAGATTGACCATGGTTAGCTGAGAGTTGAGTTGTTGGTTTCAAATGTTGGAACAAAGAGACAAATTAATGGCCAAGATTGTAAATATAATTTTAATGGTTGAGATTAGAAAAGGCTTCCTTGATCCATGTGATCAAAGTACTCTCACCACATTGGTTGTTTGATTTTTGTTCATATGTGGTGGGTGAGAATTATTGGATTTTTTAATTGATTTAGCCATGTCTCCTATTTGAATGGGTTGGATTAAATTTAATTGAGCTATACAATTAATTGATTAAAATCAATTTCTTTATTATTTGATCCTTTTGATTTAATTAATCATCTTGACTTTGATTTTCAATTAATTCATGGTTTGATCAACAATTACTTGGTTTGACTTTTCTTGACCAATTTTGTGTGTATACACATACATACTACCATTTCATATTGCATCCTTTATAAGAATTCATCATTATCATAAATATCATTGAATATCTATAATAATTGCATAAGATCATTGCATTACATGTCAAACATCAGAAAAGTATAAAAATAGTGCATACATTGCATTGTCATATTATAAAAGAGAAGTGCATTCATCCACGGCATAAAAATCCTAATCAAAGCATACATGTAACATGAAAGAAATAAAACATCACATAAACACATGTGGCATTCAAAAACATGCATTTAATATATCATAAATCTATCAATATCTGAGTACAATAAGATAAAAAGAATCAATGTCTTGAGGTGTATCAAAATGTATCAGGGTATATCAAACTATCATGTACATCAATGAATGTGTCAATACATAAAAAAATTAATTGTACATTGTCAAAATATTAGGAGATCATATATCTCAAGACTCACTCCTACCCTTAGGATTTGGATGAGGGGAAGGGGTGGTACATCAACCCTAGTAGGGGTAGGTGAAGGAATAACACCCTCAAACTATGTAGCAAATGAGGAATAAGAAGGTTCTCTACAAGTAGGATTAGGAACAACACCAATTTGAATAGCATAGTAATAAGCATCTCAGTAATCCTAATGAGTAGCATCCCACTATGCTTGGTCTCTCTCAGTAGTAAGCTCAAATACAAGTCGATCTCTCTCAGTGGTAATTTTAGAAACCTGTTTATCTTTCTCAATAATCAGCTCCTTAATATGGCAACCCTCTCTTCTAACTGTGGCTCAAGAATATGTACATGCATCCTCAACTATCTACTCTCATGTTGACATTGTGCAAGTGCATCACTAGAACCACCCTGGCCTCTATGTGCTGGTTGTCTCAGTGGAGGGGCATCTTAATGCTATCTTTACTATTGTGGGACATCCTATTGTTGTCTCTACTATAAACCTTGTCCCTCTCCCTATCTCTATCTTTTCATCTATTTACAGGGCATCAAAGGTCCAAGATAAAACCTAAATAAAACTTTCCTAACCACTCTGCCACCTCCAACACCACCATCAAAATATCCTCCACCTCTATCTCCATATCCTCCTCCTCTCACTTCACCTAAACCTCCTCCCTTAGCTCTCTATTTTATTCCTTCGACTCATCATCATCCTTCTACTCCACCAGTAGAGGGAGGATCCTCTGGGTCCTCTATGGAAGGAGAAATATCTATGGGGTCATTCAGGCATGGGAAATGGTGATCATGTAAATACTTCCTATGTGCATTAGTGATCCCAGCATCTGATACACATGGTAAATAATCAAAAGAAAGAGGATCTAAACCTAAAATCTCCTGGATAGCTAAGGAATAGGAAATACAAGGTCCCCAACCATATCTCTCCTTATTAGAAAACTAAACATATGTGGTCATCTCGACAGATATATCCCATGTCTAAACATACTATTGCCAAATAAGAGAGATGACAAAATAATCTACTACACTGATAAAAAAATTAATCAATTACCTTCTATAAAACATGTGTGATAACTCAAGATGGGTATCAGACTAATCTTCCTCATGGTCCCTATATGGTCATGACTCAATATCAGTACAATTGTCTAATAGTCGGTGCTAGTAATTATTGGAAAGTTAAGGTGCTGAGAGTGCAGGTGAATTAGAACCCTGTAAAATTTTTAACCTTCAATAACTATTTTATCCCCTTTATCTTTGCATGCATAAAAATTAACAAACTATTTATTGAATGTAAATCAACTAAAGTAAACTCATTCATCCATCACACATAACACATTTAACACATGATTTTGGTCATACAAAAACCCTTAGTTAGATGGGAAAACTGTGGTGGGGATGACACCCACAATCCTTCACTACTAAAACATAAAGGTTCCTTGGTTAGAGCACACAAAATATCACTTCTATTGATTTACCCTATTTGGATTAATATAGAATAAGACCCACTAAAGTCTACCTAGTTATAGGATTTTAAAACACTCATTAAGTGTGCACTCTGTTAAGAGATTTACAATAAAAAACTTGCTAAAACTTACCCACTATGTGGGATTTAAGAATACAAAGACAATAATATATTCTAGTAATAAATGATCTATAATAATACAACTACATGTATTATAATTCAGATCCTTTATGCTCTCTGCAATAACATTACCTTTCTCTGATGGATTTCACTAAAATCATTCACTTTCTCTACTCGGTAGATTTAACTTCTTTGTCTCTCCTCTGATTTATCTTCTACACTTTCTTCTCTCTCTCTCTATATATATATATGTCTCTTTCAATCCATCCTTATATATTTGATGAAGGGTGCTCCCCTTAATACCACAAACACATAACAGAAATAGAGAAACAACAACAACAATATGCAAGAACAAAAAATTGGCTTCTTATTATCTCCACAAATGTGGAATTACAAACTTTCAGAATTACAATATGCAAAGCCGCATGGGCATTCCCTTACAATATTTAATAGGACAAAGCCTCCAATCAATACCCAGATCTACTACCCAGAACTGCCCTAGACAACACTACGAGCCTTCTTTATATAGGCATTTTCCATCGCCCGAGAAGGTTCCAAAAATTTATCCCTTAGGGCCAACCAAACTTAGAATTATTTTATTTTTCAATTTATTACATCAAAATCGGCTCAAAATAACTTTTGAAACCCGAAAATGTTTTTTGAAGGAAAATTATTTTCTGCCATTTCAGGTGGCTCGACTTCCAGAGACCATAAGGCATCACCAGTTGACCCAATTGACTATTATAACCCCATTCCAGAAAGGTCACAAAGCACTCTACAGGCTTGACTCATGCAAGCGCTTGTCACCCAAATTTTTGACCTCATCTAAGGCCTCTAAAGCCTTCAAAACTGAGTTCAAAGTTTTTGTACCCTACTGCCAATACCGAAAATCTTCAATATCTTCAAAACTAGACCTGATCTAGCCATGAAACTTTACTGGTAGGATGATATGACTAAGATGAACCTCCGCATGTAAAATTAGAACATTCTGAGATCATATGACCAACTTACAAAAAATAGCAAGTTCCCATAAATAGCAGCTCTGCATAAGATAGCCCTTATTGAATACAAAAACATAAATATTTTTGGGTGATGCAAGATTGCTCTTACACCCAGGATGCTCCTGCATCAATATTATTTCTATAGCTTCTTGATTACTTGATCTAATTAGGGTTTTGATCCTTCTAGAAATCTTAGTCAAATAGATCAACAATCCATATCTATTTCTATTTTTCAATAAATATTTTCTTTAGTTTAATTGGTTCAATCTGTACTTTGCAATCATTTACAATCATTTTTCATTCCCAATAAATCTTACCTAATGTATACCTCAATCTTTGCAAACTATTTTCTTTCTCGGTACAATATGACCAATCATTAATATTCATCCTATATCACACAGTATTCATTCATGTTCTACTTAGTTAATATACTATTCATGCTCGATACTTCCCTTCCTCGATTACAATACTTGTTCGGTACTCTTCTTGTTCAGTAACCATTGTACTTGGTTAAGCTCATTTGTTTGGTGTCCATTCTTCTCGGTATACACTATTGGGTATATGCATTTCTTTGTGCTTGGTCTTGTTCTACCTTGACTTTACTGAGTGAATTTTCTTTCACTGACTTGATCATAACTAAGTCATAATTTTGATATCTCCAACATATGATAACTCAATAATAAATCTCCCTCAACATATACTTCTCATTTTTCAAAAGTTCTCAAAATCTCCCTTATTTCTCCATATATGTACATAGTAAACTATCAACTATCCCTTTTACTATCTCATGTTTGTATATCTACTATCCCCCTTAATTGACAATAATGCCAATAACAAAATTGTAATGTACAAAGAATACTCACACTTTATCAAATAGCTATTTGAAAGTAGATTTAGCACTGTCATATATAGTGTTCCATGTCTCCTGTAATGCTTCAAGTGCTAATAGTTGAGCTTGCAGTTGCGATGAAAGATAATCCATATGATCCATAACTAACATCTCAGGTGTGGCAATTAGCTCCTTTTCTTTCTCTAAATTTACTTGAATGACCTCCAAATGAAGTATGATTTGTGCCTATAATTCAAGTATGTGTTCTCTAATTTTCTCCTCTTCCTTCCTTAAATCTAGTTGCAAACTCATAACATGCTTAATTTTGGAATAATGACTTTGGAGTGTCTGAGAGTCATCAGTCAATTTATTTGCACTGTCCTTGAGATCTTCATCTATCTTCATCATCTTATCTAGGACTTTGTGAATAAATTGAGAAACATTGCATAGCTATTAGAGTAATTTAATTATTATCTTGATGGTGTCTTCCAACTTGATAGAAACTATAGAAAGGGAAACCTTCAGTTCTGCAAATCTTTTGCATTAGTTTTTCAATCAATTTTTTCTCAACCCTTTGCTCGGCTATCTTCAACATTCTCTCATCTGCATCAATGTCAAATTCATTGAGTTGACTAACAAGTGAGACTAACTGATCAATTATGGATGCATTCTCATCAATTGAAGTCTTGGGTGTAATCTATAGTGGGATGTCTTTAACATGTGATAGTACTTTCTATTGTTTTGTTTCATCTTTTTAACTTGTCTTGTGTTTCTTTTCTTTTCAACAATTCACCATACTTCATCATTTCATCAGGATTCATTTTTTTGGGATGACAAATGAGAATCACTATTTCTTCATCTAGTGATATCTTTTCCTTTTTTATTTTCTTCTTATTCTTGGTATGAGAGATAAGTGTACTTTCACTAGGTGAAATGGGGCCTTGATATGTTACTTGGTAGGTTCTTCAACTTTTTCTTTCTCACCTTCCTTTTCAGTTTCTTTTTATGTTTCCTTTTCATGTGCTTTTGTTTGCATCCTTGTAGTAGAAGTATATGTTGTCTCTATAGTTGTAGTCTCTTTTCCTTTCTCGGTGGCTATGGGTTCATCACCCTTATCCATTTCATTATGCTTCTTAGTATCCGTAATTGTTTCCTCTGCACATATTTAGGTACATTTGAATCAATAGTATCATTTTCTTCAAGTGTCACCTCAATAGGTGTAGGATCCAGATATGCATGTACTTGTTCCAAAATTGTTTCCTCCTTCATTAATTGTGTAATAGAAGGCTCAACAATTGATACATCTTCAAGGTTTTCCTTGGTAGTGTCCATGACATCTTGATCTTTTTAATAGTTTCAACTGGATCCTTTTTAATGATGTCTTCAATTATAACATTTTCATCTATAGTACTAATCATATGAGGAAAATCATCAAGTACTTTTTTATAGTATCCTCGGGTTTATTTGCCAGATTTTCAAATTGTGCATAAGTAGGAAGCTTGGTATCTAATATTTAAAATTTCTCAGGTTAATCCAATTGAAATATCTTTCTCCATTATTTTTTTGTTTCTTCTTCCACCTCTTGTGCTTTGCTTGTCAAGATGCTCAATGATCTCTTCTTAATCATAAATCTCTTTTTGTAATTTGTTAGGGATTCATCAATTTATTGTTCTAATAAGGTTGGTAATAGTATGACCAGTGATCTCTCCCTTATCATTCTTTCACTATCAAGTGTATATTTCCATCTTGCACTAATTCTTTCATACAATTCTTCACGTAATTTCCCTACAAGTTCCATAGGAGAAATTATGAATGTGTACATAGCATCAATAGTTTCCTCTTCAATCTTCAACTTGTCCTCATCATTTAACTTATGAAATTTTATTATATGCATTGAACGAAAGTGTACATGTTGTCTTAGAGCTTCAACATGCTCATCAATTATTTTTGGTACAAAATTCTTGACAACTCGGAATTGATCTTCATTATCTGATTATATTCTCACTATCATCATTCCTTTGTTTTTGCATTACTTTGGGTGGTACCTATTTTGTGTTTTTCCTCTTTTGATATATTTTGTTTTAGGTTTAATTTCCTCAATTATGTCGTATTTACCTCTGCCTTTCTTTGTAGGTGGTGTGGGGGTTGATGTTTCTTTAATTCTTGACCTAGTAGCCTTCATACTATCATTTTCTTATGTTAGGACCTTCCTAACCCTCTTCAATTTGTATTTTTCTACTTCCACTTCCTCAGCTTCTTCTCATGAGGTCTCTTCTTCAAATGACCTATCCTTCTCTTCCTCAAATTTCTCTTCTAATGTATTTAACATTTTTCTTGACTTCTTTTGAATCTTAGGACCTAGGATTTAAAGTCTTATTTTTTGGCTTCTTCAAATGTTCCAAAACTTTTTGTAGTCCTATCTACTAGTTGTTTTAACAAATTTTCTATGGCTAGAGTATATTGGTCAATATATATCTCATAACCCTTTGGTTTTAGCCATGATGTCCTCAGTTCTACAACTTTGATTAAACATGTATTTGTGTCAGCTAGGAAACAAATTGAGTCTTTTTAGTTTTCAACTAGCTATGGGGGTATCCTAAATCTTTGATGCATCCTATTCTTTAATTGTTCAAAGTATTCACTCATCACCTTATCAAAATTTTCTCCTAGACCATTGATATAATAATTAATTTTGATAATTAATAGGCCTATCTATATTCTAGTTTACATCACCGATTGTAGGAAAGAAGTTCTGCAAGTAGAAAATGATACATACCAATAGTGAGCCATACTTAAAAGTATTTGTCTTGGAAAATTAGATAGTGTACATATTGTCTTCTATTTGCTTTAGAGTATCTCGGATAGGTCAACTTTGAAACCTTTCTTCATAATTTTATTTGCCAAATCTATTACTCCGCATGGTACACTGTTGGACCTGCTCAATTGATTAATTTTGTAGGCTATGACACATGTAGGAAACCTTGTCTAAACATTATTTATTGTGGACACTCAGAAACCATGAATGTCCCATGTCACTTTGGTGTTCTTTTCTATTTCATCCTTCAATGCCACCCTTACAGCTTTAGCTTTCTCGACTATCACATAACCAATAACCATATGTATAACATCCTTAGTGATCTTGATAGGATCATCAAGCCACATTGATTTCTCATGTACTCAACTAAGAACAATTTGTATCCATTAATCCATTAATCCTTGAAAACCTGATATTGTATTGAATAAATTACCTAATGTATCAAACCAGTAAAACCCTCTGAGGCAAAGAAGAAAGTGCTATGGTCTCATCAGGTTTTACAACAATCTCTAGATATAATTGTAGTTAGGCTCTTTGTATCTTGTACTTTTTATCAAAAAAGGTTTTGAAACCTTGGGTGCCTTGGATTGTGCTGAGGTAGATGCCATTTTGTGTTTCTTGATTAGGGATTCTTCAAGTAGTTGTTAAATAGCTTAGGCTCGCTCAAAATTTATTTTTAACCAAATTTCTTAGATAGCTCAAATTACTAACAAATTCACTTGATTCATCTCAAAGATCAAATGCTCATTCAAATCACTCAAGTCACTCTTCAATGATCTTCAAATGCAAAGTGACAAATTAAATCTTTGACCTTATATTTATATTGAAAAATATATTTAGGGTTTGGTGAAGTGCAATAAATTCTCTTTAATCGACCAACAAACCAATAGTCATACCAACCACCGATCATTTCTCAATAACCAAATACCTCTTTACCAACCACCTAACTTACTAGGTTATGCTTATTGACCAAACTAACTTTCATAATTGTAGAGTTATCCTATTGCATCTTACTATATGTTGATTTGGATATCAATTCATGATTATGAGGAGCTAATGTATCATAAAATAATTCAAATGTAGTTCCATACCTACATGTATGGTTTAGTTTGTAGTGGTGGAGTCACCTAATCCAAGGGATGAGGTGTCACTAACTGGTCCAGCTCATGTTCCAATATCTTCAGTCTTCCTTCTCTATATTATGTTCATCTAGTTATGAATTTCATCAACATTTATTGTACCTTTTCCTTGAGATTCTTCATCATGTCATGCCCATAATTTAACTAACCAAAAATGCAACTAATTTTTTTTTTAACAGGTGAAATGTTAGAGAGTAACATTCAAAGGTTAAGTGTAAGTTGACTACAGTTAAGTCAGCCTCAATCTAGGATCAAGTTTTGGAGAGTGTTAAGCTAAGGAGTTATAATATGACAATGTGGGTCTAGCGGATAAAATTTCATAACTACTGTCAAAAGAGTTAGATCTTGAATAGTGGAATCCTAGTGTGTACAATTTCACTTTGAATCTTTGGTTTGATGTATTCAAGATCCCTAGGGCATAATCATCTATCCAATTAGACTATACCCACAATTAATATGCCTACCTAAGTTATAGCTTTCGATAAGGTTTGATTCACTAATAGATAGATTAACCTATGATAAAGGTTCATGAATCATCTACCTTAACATTTTAAATCAATCCTACATTATAGTCCAAGGGATAACTTCACTGATAATCAATTTTTTAAATAATAATATGACAATGGACCTAATAGTGTTGACTAGAACATATTGTTATCTAAACGTATCAAGAAGTGTTAGCTATACTACCTCCTACACTACATACTAATCACCTTATAATAAAATGATTTAATTATATCCAATCAATTATATGTAATTAGGTTTCATCTATTGAGCATGATTTATTTGACGTATTCGATAATTTGTCCACATTATTAGTTCATGAGTTAACCATGCTATTAAATGAATTATGTTTGACAATAAACCTAATAATGTGAGCTAGCACAAAAATTTATCTAAAGATTAGAATATAAATGTTTTACTAGCCTTTTAATTTATAATAATATCCCTCTTAAACATTAATTTAATTTGAATGGTTCAATACATTAGGTCATAAACTTATTAGCTACTTTCAAGCTAATAATCTAAATTAACCCAAATAATCTATTAAATGATCTCATTTTAATTAATTAATAATTGAATGCAATAAACTATGATTTTAACAAGTTATTTTATCATTGGTTAAATCTAAGACATGTTATCAATAAAATCATTAATTACTAATTAATTTAATACATTGAATTTTAATCACAAAATAACATTAATAACAATAAAGTAGAAATTAGACTAATAAATCAAATCTTCATAAGATGATCCTAACCTACTAACCATTCTACTAATCCTACTAACCTATCCTACTATAATAGCCTACTAGACTATCACATCACCCCCAACCCCCCATTATTTCCAAGACCCACTTGTCAAAAAAAAGTTGAGGTGATGACAAACCCAATGCTAAACAAACCCCTGCGAAAATTCCCAAGGAAAAAGTGCAGATTTTGAATCATGCATTTGGGCCCACCAAATGGTATCCCATTTACCCCAAGAAAGGATTCATGCAAGGGAAGAGGGAGGATAGGTTGACTTGACATGGTAAGTACTTATGACAGTTTGGTGAAGGTTTAAGTCTCCTAAAAATTGGGCCCACTTTAATGTCTCCCCACTTCATTGCAAGGAACTTACACATGGTAAGAGCATGCTGTCATGTCAAAGGTTACATTAACTATGTGTGCAGCAATGTGCACATGGAAGGGAAAGGATATGGCATAGGTGTAGGTGAGTGGGGCTTTGCCAAAGCAAATAAATGACACCAGCAGGTGGGTACCCTTCCAAAGATATTATACAAGTGAAGTTTCCTTATATATTTTAATATGTTTTGCATTAAAATGAGCCTTCTCTTTTTTGTGCCATTTTTGGGGAAAAAGTGTATGTGTGTGGGGTCCATTAGAATATAGGTGTAAAAGAAAGTCATGCAATAAATTTCTTGAGTTAATAAAGAAGTTGATTAATACTAACAATGTGATTAATGTATAAACTCCTATTAGGAAAAGTATACAGGGAAGGGAATATTCTTTGTGGTAAGATAATTTAATTCTCTTCCCATACAAATTTCAAAGAGCATTTTTGCTCTAAAATCTGGAAAGTGTCATTTGTATGGTTTGATATTTAAAATTCTAACTTGTATATTTTTATGCAAATAAAATCAATTCTTTGCAAATATAATAGATTGAAAACTTTCTTTCCTTCATAGTTTATTAATATGAATACAAAAGTTTCTATCAAAGAATAAACAACAAAGTTCTCACAATATAAATCCTACAACATCTTTATTTTCTTTCCATTGAAATAATACATCGTTCATTTACAATCTAAAATATCTCTTTTACAATGAATATACCAATGAAAAACTCAAGAGAACTAACATACATGGTTACAATTTTATTCCTTGAAGGGCATTCAAAATAACAACATAATACATTTCCAAACAATATCTCTTTCTCATGGATTTATCACCTATTACAACCATTCTCTCAAGTACCTAAATCAATTAACTTTATTACAAATGCACAAATACATTTTCACATACTCCTTGATACATAAATCTATAATTACCAAATACAATACAACATGGAATGTTTATCATTCCAAAAGATCAACAAAACAATACATTGGCTTTCAAAAAACACCATAAGAGGTCACTCCCATGCTTCTTCTTCTTGCAACAAGACCATCAATTCATGCAAATGAAAATGAAAAAAGCCATGGGATGCTCACCTCCCATCCTAGGCTTCTAAGAAGCCAACCCCGAGCTTGGGGAACCATCACAAAGACAAGGAGACAAACAAGCAATCCACAATAACAGCATACAAACAAATACACAATGAAAACTCCATTCCAAGGCTAACACAAAGAGTCTCAAATGACTCAAATATTGGGGTGAAGGTGGAACCAACTCAAGGGGAGAAAACACATTTCATGGAAAATAAAAGAAAAGCCTTCTCTTGGCTTTCTCAACACACAAGATGCCATAAAATCCCACACAATGAAACTCCTTATGACCCCCATGGCTTCAAGCCATACAAGCCTTATGACCCCCAAATACAAACAAGAAATGGCTACATGGAGACCATGTTGGTTCCCCTTCTCTTTCTACTTGCAGGTTTACACTATGATTGACAACTTAATGTCACTAACTCTATCACCACTCCAAAGTTTGCAAGGAAAAGAGCCAATTAACAAGGATCAAAGAGATCCTCCTACACTTTGAGCCTAGATGCTCAGGCGGGTGTACCCTTGATTCACTTCTTAAAGGAATCACTAAATATTACACATTTATATCCTTCACAAATTGATTTAAAGATTTATCATTTATATTTGTGATTGATGATGATGGATTGCTTCCAAAAGATAGACTAGTGTCTTCTCCTAGGGCATAGAGTTATAAACAACGTACATCAACTGAAGTCTTAACTTGAATATAATTATATTTAGAATAAGTGCTTTGCCTATTATTCCTCTCACTCAGATACCTAGGCATCAAATTCCTATTTCACCTTGAATTCTCTTATATTATCTTTAAGGATTTAATCTTGACTTTGGCAAGAACTCAAAGACAATCTCACAACATACTTTGTATACCATATACTAACTTACTTTGTAACATTAGCATATAAGAACTCAAGATCAGGACAATAAGACATACACAAATATGAGACTGGAATCTAAGTTTATTCTCATTAAAATTTGTAGAATCAATACATTGCAAGACAACAAAATACTCAGGAAACAATACTAAGTCCAATCCCTCTCTTTAGTTTTTAGATTAATCATCAACAACCCTAAAAATCAAAACTACAATATATACCACTAGCCATCTTGAAATCCCAAAAGATTAAGATGCAACAAGCTATGGATGACTAGGGCATAATTAGGGTTTGTAACCACTCCACCAACCAGATTCAATCAGGAAATCAATGCAGCGAGGGAAAACCAAGAGTACTCTGGCAATCAGAACCCAAAATGATCTTTATTGATAGTGAAGGACCGATCAACTCGCAAGAAATTTGAAACCCATCAAGTAAACCTCTTTGCAACCTCAACTGTAATGCTCATTAAAGCTCCATCCTACCAACTTTCACGATGTGGATGCCACCTACAATTAGTCACACCTTTGGACCATACTATACCAGTAATCACAAAATCTTTCCATGTAGATCAGCCACCCAAGCATTGAAAACACAGTCCTTTGTCACTAAAAAACCCTCAAGGTATTTAAATTTGAACTGCAACGATTCATCAAAAAATTTAAAATGTAACTGTTGATCTCTTTCTTTTCAGCCAAATCAAATGGCTCCTATAAAACCCTGATGAAACTTAACTTTTCAATTTGGCGACTAAGTGACCACCATTATCTCAAGGTCTCCAAATGCTATCTCTAACTGTCGCAACCTAGTGACTAACCGCAAGCAGGGTCATGAGATGTCAGCCCAAACCACCGTGACCTAGTAGCTAACCCCAAGTCCTAGTCACTCAACAAAAGGGAATATTTAGACTTCATTGGGAGACCACCTGACTAAAGAAAAATCACAGTCATAGAAAAGAAAGGAATATTCGATTTGGGTTATGCAACTAAGAGACTGAGCTCAAAAAACTTGGGCCCACCTAGACTCGTGGCAGCTTATGATTTGTCTATCAATCCATCTTATCGCCAAGCTATATCTCTTGAACACCTCACTGCCATGTGTCATACTCTGATTGATCCCACAAACTGGCTACTCCAATTCATTTATGACCTCAACCAATTTGGAGATCTAGCGACTATGTAAAATTGACTATCTTGAAACCTTTTACCTTCTATTTGGAGATTGCGCAACTGAGGCAAATCCTCAGTCATTGGACACATTTTCTTTTCCTCTCGATCTGGTGATTACAAGAGGCCTTCAATTTTTTATATCTGGCAATCGGGTAACTATAGTCATTTTTTAGTCACGATAGAAAAATCTATCCTTGCACGATCATGCGATTGAGCACTTTATCATCTGATTTTTCATATCCTAAGATCATGAGACTAAAATCTCATAGTCATGAGAACCATATTCTTTATTCAGCGAACTCCTAATCTAAAGATCTAGTGACCACCTAGGAGTCTCTTAATCACTGAAACTTCTTGACTCTTCAACTTTCTTTCTGAGATTACGCGACTGTCGTTGATCTTCTTCTTCATTCCATCCTACGGTCCACATTTAATCACTAGATATTTCATGGCTTAACTATTTGATCTAGTGACCAGGAGATAACCATGTCACTGGATCACTGAAGGTTTATCATTTAACTATCAAGAACCTGAGATTCTAAGACCACACAGTCCCTGAATTGCTAGATAAGAAACTTAACCATCAGGCACAAACATGATGTTAACCTTATCTTTAACCTGAGCATTATCTAGAGAGTTAGTGAAAAAGAGATTCGCTGAGTCTCATAATATTTTTTTCAACTAGGGTTAAACCCTGAGAATATGCGATTGAGACAAATCTCCAAGTCACGAAAAGATTTCTTAACCTTGAGTTAGATTCAGAGACTAAAAAATTCCTCAGTCACTGAATCGCTGAATACATTATAAACTCTGAGCTCACTTACAATCTACCACATCATACTCCTCCAACCAGTAAAAAATAGACACATTAGCTCCCTCTAACATTAGATCTACCTATACCATTCCTTATGACATGGGCCTACCATCTCGTGATTTAGTGACTATAGAGAAAATACAAGCCGTGTGCAAAGTCACTAAATGCCATGGACTTAACTGCTAAAATCAAGAGATCTCGTGATTGAGGCAAAATCCAAGTTGCTAAATGAAATCACTAACTACCCGAGGAATAAGAGACTTGGTGAACACTCACTCATGGGATCGCTGAACCAAAAGCATAACCACCTGCGAACCTTGAGATCTAGCGACTGAATAGAAATACTACCACTACCATTTAGAGATCTAGCGACTGAAGACAAATCATAGAGTCTCTAAAGGATAAAGAATATTCCTATGGCTTAGAGAGACTGCACGACTAAAGCATTTTGGGAAGTTGCCAGATAAAAAGGAATATACTATTATTATCAGGAGATTAAGTGACTAACTGGGAGGGAAAAAGTGCACATGCTTTTAAAAAGACTTTAGTGGCACAAAAAAGGTAATGATAGAATAGAACATGGCTAAGATAATTTAGGGTTTCTCCCCTCTAATGGCTAGAAATATGAATAAAACCTAGGGTTTTAAGGACCAGGGATAGAGAAATATGCAGAGACTAGGGAAAGAATTCCTACAGTCATAAAATTTTTGCAGGTGCTAACAGTGGCTCTGTCTGGGGATGTATGCCTCTTGCAGGCATAGCAATAATTTCAAATTTCTAGTTTCACGGACCACCAACAAGACAAAACTTGAATAGTAGAGAGCAACAGGACAAAACCCTACCAGCTAGCCAAGAGAAAACTAGATAGAAAGAAACACATTACTATATACAAACCTAACTACTATTCATGGAAAGAAAAATACCTTCAATTGAGGTATTTCTTCAAGAATTGTCCATGAACTAGAAATTCTTGAATATCACTATTTAGTTCTTTGACAATATAAGAATCTTGTCCCTGTTGGGAGTTCCCTTTGATCTTCAACTTATAGATTTATACTTTGATGGATAACTTTAATATAACTTTGACTCTATCACCACTCCAAAGTCTACAAGGAAGAGGACCAATTAACAAGGATTAAAAGAGATCCTCCTACACTTTGAGGTCTAATGCTCAGGCAGGTGTACCCTTGATTCACTTCTTCAAAGGAATCCAAAATATTATAAAACTATACCCCCTTACTAACTAATTGAAAGATTTTATCATTTAATTTGTATGTGTGTGGTTGATGATAATGAAATGCCTCCAAAGGATGGACCAATGCCTTAACCTAGGGCAAAGAGTCACCCAATTACATACATCAATTGAAGATCTTAAATCAAACACTCTTGGGCTCAGGATAAGTGCTTTTCCTATTACCCCTCTCCCTCAAACACAAGGACATCAGATTATTATTTGGTTACAAACTCACTAAATTCACCTAAAAGACTTTAATCCTAACTTTTTTAGGAACTCAGAGATGACTTCACAATACTCATTGTTTACCATATGCTAATACACTTTGTGACACTAACATGTATGAGCTCAGAATTGAAATAGGAAGACATACACAAATGCAAGATTGGAACTCAATAGTATTCTCATTAACATATTCAGGATCAATATACAATCAAAGCAACACAAGGATAGGAAAAAGACCCAAAATCTAGCTCCTCTTTCAATATAATACCATCAACAACCAGGGACCAAAAAGAAAGTTTTGGAACCCTTATTCAGTAAAAAATGCTGCAATATATACTCCCTAGTCATCTTGGAATCCTCAAAGAGAATGCAACAAGCTACAGATGACTAGGGTTAGGGTTTCACCCACCAGACCCACTAGAAATGGGCAAAAATTTAAATGCAAGGGATGAAAACCAGTCAACCATGCCTGAGAAAGATTTTCACTTATGATAGATCTCTGGGAAAGCATTGCAAATCATGAAAATTTGAATTTTTCAACCCGTTTGGCCACCTGTAGCATGCCTCGAGCACAAAAAACATAGTATAGATCCCTGCAGATGATCATGGAACACCCTGGCCCACACTGCAACAACAAACACCACCAAAAAAATCAAATCCGGTCATGAAAGCATTCAATTTTAATCCTTCTGGTCGTAGGAAACCCTTCACAAAATTTGAATTTGAAATCAGATCAACTTTATATCACGACCGTGAGATCTCTTTATTTCATGTGCTTTATGTCCTTAACCCATCTAGATACCTTAGGTTTACCTCTAGTGAACATGTGAAAAAGCATTTCTTATTTACAAAATAAAATCCTTAACCTGAGCTCAACCCTACAACTTAGCGGTCAAAAGGAAACAACTAACCCTAGTCCTCATTTAGTGAACTGGTGACAAAAGGTAATCTCCCATTCATAGAATACTTTATACTACCGCTAGATATTTTAGTGATTATGCAAACTCTTGTTCACTGAACCACCAGCTTTTTTAGAACATCACTATTTAACTGCATGAATGAGAAAACCCTTGAAAATTTGTCAGGACCACCAAAGCTTTATCCAAACCGCCAAAAAACTGAGAAAATTTAACTGGGCCCACATCAGGAAGATCGATGATTGTCTCATCTTTGCATAGACCTCCAAGATTCTTCTAGATCATAAGACAACCATCTATTGAAGAATCTTACCCTGCTCTGACAACCTTCTGACACCGAGAGAGATCAACTACTGTCTTATGATCACAAGTGTCAAAAAAAACCCATCAGATTACACATTGACCATTGATGCTCTGTCACTATCAAAACCACTAAACTTTGGAAATCCCCAGCCCCACTGACAACATTCCTAGTCACACTACATGGACTAATCATGGCCTGTCATATCAACTCATTTGGCATGTGGACCTGCAATACTTTATCCCCTCTGAGAAAGATTGAATCGATGGATGACACATGATCTAAAGCCTCTGACACATCCCATAAGATCATGCACCCATTTTTGATTGTCTGACAAGGTCAGGACCCTTTGATGCATCTGAAAACTAGGTCCCATTGACAACTGCCACTGTATTAATACATGGACCAATGAGAATCTGCCATTTGTGCATACATGTCACTTTGGACCCACCTATTTGAAACACTATGTCATAAAGAGAATCAATGGTCATCGCAAAAGCGCATAGCTCTAACACATCTCATGAGAATATATGACCACATTAGATCGAGATGGTGTCAGAGCTAGGTCTAGGAAAGAAATGAAGGCCAAAAACATAGGAAAAATTAAACGCTGAGACTTAGGAAAAATATGCGCTGGGACTTAGGAAAATTAAAGGCCACTGGGGAAAATAAAAACTTTAGTCGCAAGATCACGTAACATGAGAAAAGTTCACACGATCATGTGACAAAGGGGAAAATCATTTAGCACATGCGCTTAAAATTTTTTTAAGTGACCCAAAAAGTAATGACAAAATAGAACAGGGCCAGGGCATTCTTACCAACGGCTAGTTTTTCAAAAATTTGAACTAAGGGTTTGTGCCAGGGGCCTAAAATCAATTGTAGAGACTAGGGGGAAAAAGCTACAGCCATGAAATTTTTTTCACGTACCAACATTGGCTCTATCTGGGGATGTATGCAACCTGCAGGCATAGAAAGGATCTAGAATCACTAGTTAAAGCAGACCATCCCACTGATAAAAACTAACAGCAAAGAGCAACAGGACCAAAACCCTACAAAGCAGGACAAAATAGGACAGGGGCAAGCAACTTTTTATAGAAATTTATAATTTTTACAGACCTAACTACTGTTCATGGAAAATAGAATACTTCAATTGAAGTACTTCTTCAAGAATTGTCCACGAACTGGCAATTCCTGAACATCACCATTTAATTCCTTGACAATATATGAATCTTGGCCCCATTTCTCATGAATTAGATATGGCCCTAGCTAGATTGGATCAAATCTACCATGCTTTCCTTTATCCTCCAATCTGGCATTCCAAATTAACACCAAATCACCAGGTTCAAACTTCCTCTCAACAGCCTTCTTATCATATAAATTTTTAACCTGCAACTGCAACCTAGCATTTCTTGCAATTGATTCTCTTCTTGTTTCATCTAGCCTAATGAGGTCCTCAATTCTCAATTGCATCTCATCTTCTATGTCATCATCATATAATTGCACAAACTTATACATTTCCAATAAGTTATTCTGAGGCATTCTTGCATGTATTCCATATACTAGGTCAAATGGTGCACAACCAATTTCCCTCTTCATAGTCACCCTATCAGCCCATACAACTAATGGTAGTTTCAAATTCCATGCCCTCTTATTCCTTTCAAGAATCCTCTTTAGGATTTTAATCAAACTCTTATTAGTAGATTATGTCTGTCCATTTCCTTGTGGATGATAAGGTGAGGAATAAGAAGTCTGAATTCCTAAACCTTTGCAAAAGTCCTTATATTCAACAAACCTAAAGCACATTGCATTGTCACTTACTATTCTCTCAGGGCACCCAAATCTTGTAACAATATTGTTTAATAGAAAATAAATTACCACCTTACTAGTTGTATTT
Source organism: Chamaecyparis obtusa (assembly GCA_027943335.1). NCBI lineage: Eukaryota > Viridiplantae > Streptophyta > Pinopsida > Cupressales > Cupressaceae > Chamaecyparis > Chamaecyparis obtusa. The sequence goes on from BSBK01001913.1 coordinate 5,465,735, forward strand.
CTTGTAGGTATAGCCTCTACCCACTTAGTAAAGTAATTAGTGGCAACCAAGATCCATGAGTGTCCTCCACTTGACTTATTTGGTATCTCCCCTATGAAATCAATTCCCCACTATTGGAAAGGAGCCTGCACTTCTACTGGCTTTAATGGCATGTTGCCTGAAAATTCAAGCTTACCAGAGAACCTTTGGCAAGCATCACATCTCCTTACTAGCTATTTTGCATCCTTGAAGATTGTGGGCCACCAGAATCCTTCTCTCAATATTTTTTGAGTAGTTGTTTTACCCGTATAATGTCCACCACAAACCCCCTCTTGGATTTCCTTCAACAACTTGTTAGCCTGATCTTGATCAACACATTTCAAAAGTATGCAATCTAAATTCTTTCTATACAATTTGCATTTCACAATCACATACTTGATGGCATGTAATTTCAATGTCCTCTGATTATCATTCATTCCTACTGGACACTTCATATTTCTCAAATAATAGATAATATCCTGATACCAGATACAATCATCCATATCACATGTATAATCAACTTTGGAATGATTTACCTGATTTGCATCAAGATTGGATTGAGCCATCAGTTTTTCCAATCCCTATCCTCTAACCAATTTAGTAATTTGGACATCAATGTTGAATTCTTGGATCCTCTTGATCCATCTGCATCTTCTTCCAGACACCTCCTGTTGTGAGAAAATATCCTTCACAGCTGCACTTGGGACAAAAGCAATCACAACTACTCCCATCAAGTAACACCTAAAAGCCTTGATTTCCTTCACAAGTGCATATGCCTATTTCTCATTTATGTCATACTTCAATTTAATAGCCTACAAAGATTTACTAAAAAATGCAATAGGCTGCTCAAAACCATCCTTATTCTTTTGTAACAAAACTGCAACAATAGTGTGAAAAGATGCAAAGGAAAAGATATGCATTAGGGTACTATAATTAGGTGCCTTAAGCACTGGTGCATCTTTGATAGCTTGCTTGATATTTTTGAAAGCCTCATCAGGCTCACCCTCCCAATTGATTGCAGATCCTTTCTTCAACATCTTAGAAATAGGTCTAGTAACCTCTACAAAATTTGTTACAAACCTCTTTAAGAAATTGACCTAACCAAAGAAGGACTAAATCCCTTTAATATTCTTTGGTCTCTAAATTTTATCAATGGCTGCTACCCTCTCAGGGTCAATTCTCACTCCTTGCTTCCCAACTAAGTGGCAAGAAACTTACCTTCAGTGACACCAAATGCACATTTCTTTGGGTTTAATGAAATGTCTTATTCCAAAGCCCTCACAAATATTTTCTCTAAATGAGTACAATGGTCTTCTTCCTTCTTGGAATAGGTAGTTAAATCATCTTGATATACAACAAGGAAATCATTAATGAAATCTGAAAAGGCAACATCCATTGCCCTCTGAAAAGTAGCACCAGCATTTGTGAGACCAAAAGGCATTCTCACATAAACATATGTCCCCCAAGGTGTTGTGAAAGTGGCCTTGAATTGCTCTGATTCTTTGACAATTACCTGATTGTAGCTAGAGAAACCATCCATCATAGACATCAATTCTGATCTAGTCACTCTCTACAACATAGCTTCCATATTGGGAGAAAATAGTTATCCTTTAATGAGCTGATGTTCAAATTCCTGAAGTCCACACAAAGCCTGATGTCACCATTCTTCTTTCTCACAAGAACAAGGTTTGAAACCCAAGAAGAGTGCCTAATAGGCTTGATAATTCCAGCATCTCTCAACTTCATTAATTCTTCTTGCATCTTGGGTGCCAAAGTAGGATTAATAGGCCTTTGTTTCTACCTGAAAGGTTTAGCATCTTCTCTCAAAGGAATAATATGCTAAAATAAGTCTTCTCTATAAACCTTTAGGTCATCATATGACCATGCAAAGACATGCCTAAATTTTCTCAATAACTCAATCAAAGATTTTTTTACCTTTTGAGATATATCTCTACTAATGTATACCTTCTTAGGTGTCTCATGTGTTCCAAGATTTATCTCCTCTAGATCAGCATGATCCTCTCTTTTGATATTATTTTTAACTCTATCCTAGTTATCAAAGATAGTCTCCAAAACAACTAGCCCCTTGGGCACCTTGTTAGTTCTAAGCTGAATAACCTCATTGCCAAAGACAACCTCTTTTCCTTCTACTGACTCAACCAAGGCTGAACAATCAAATTCCTAACCATGATACTAATCCTCACAATTCATAAACTTCAAGATACCATTCTCATCATAAAAAACTTGCCAATTTTCAATATTGTCTGGTACACTAGGTCTAGCCTAAATTTCAACTTTAGAGATACCAGCAAAAGTAATATCACTGGGATTGATTGCAATATTGGCTAACAAATCAGCCATCTTATTGTTACTCCTATCCTTCCCCTCAATATTGAAGGCATCAAAACATTCAATCAAATCCCAAACTACATTCCTATATTGTTTTAACCTTTTGTTCTTGGAAGCATATACTGACATGACTTGGGACACCACCAACTCAGAATCACTGACAACACTTATGCATTTAATACCATGTTTTTGTGCTAACCTCAGTCCTAACAACAATGCCTCATAGTCTGCTATATTGTTGGTACAAAAGAAATTCAATGTGAAAGAAAATTTGTAGGTGTTTCCACCAGGAGAAATAAGTAAAATACCTGCTCCTGCTCCATCCTTGCAATTTGCACCATCAAAGTACATTACCCACAAATCACCCTTCACAAAATTAACACTTATCTCAATAGAGATAGGTGACAAAATAGGTTCCTTCTCAAGTTCAGGGATCTCTACCTTAAAAGAATTGATATCAGTATCCACAAAACATGTAGTCTCATTATCAATATTCCTTTCAATCATGTGGCATACTCTTGGCTCTCAATCAATCTTAACAAACTGATCATCAATCTTGAAAGTGGCATAGGATAGATCACACTATAAACTTCCACCCATGGCAGCACTCCATCTTCTAGATAGCAGCATCCCATAATGAGGAGGGATGTCCACCACCAAAACACTCATTGTTAACTCTTTCTATGGATATGCTTCCAACATATATGGCATTGCATTGATAGTCCCAATAACTGGTACCTCCCTCTGATCCATTGCACAACATCTGCCTTGAACTATATCAACTTTAAGGCCCAACTTCTCCATGATTTTCAAAGGCATGATGGTATTAGAGGCACCACTATCAATCATACAATTTCTTAGTTTCATTCCATTCACAAGGATACTTAAAAAGAATGGATCAATGTTTTCAAGGTTGGCATTGATAGAACTATCCAAATATATAGGAGGAATTTGAGATATAATTCCCTAAGCAACAACACCTTTCAAAGCTTTATCTTGAGATCCATTGCATGCAACATCATTGTTATGAACATTATCTACCCATGCAATAGCTCTGTCTTTGTGTTTAGGGATCCTCAACAATTCTGACAATGGAACCTTAACTATAATTTGGGACAATACAGATAACATATCAACAGGAGTAGAAGAAGGAATTTCAATCTGCATTGCCTTAGTATCTCTTTGCTTATTTGATACATTAGGTGTATTGGCCACCCTCATTTTTTCAACCTTAGCCATTGTGTTAACTGGCTTCTCAATCTCACTAGAAAATTTTTCAACTCCAACTCCCTTAGGCTCACAATTCTTACTTTTTATACTCTTGAATTTCACCATGTGATCACATTTTGATTTGTTCTCATTAGGCTCTCTGGAGTTGGTACTCTTTATAAACATTCCTATAGCCTTCTCATTTGTATTCCTTGCCACCATGCCTCTGGTTTGCACTTGGGAAATCATTTATGTAGTAATCCTATCCATCTCTTCTCTAGAAGGTCTTCTTAAATTTACTGGCTTAGAAGAAGAGTTCATGTTACATGTCTTCTTATCAATGTCTTCATTATCAGAAAAAATCTCTTGATGAAAAAGGGCCTGATTGTGTCTCTTCACATTTACATCTACTTCCTCATCAAGATCAGAATCATCTTCATATCCTAGATATAGAGTAGCCATGTTTCATCCAATATCATCTTGATCTTCTTCTTGATCTATCTCCTCATTGCCACCATCTTGATTTGCAGCCATAGAATGTGCAACCACACAATGCTCTGCCAGAATGAGGGCACTGGCATGCAACACACCAAGGTATGTCCTCCATGACATTTATTGAAGCTTTTTGTAGAGGGTCAGGGACACCTTTGTCATTGTTATTTCTTGTAGCAAGGACAATAGGCTTGCCATCCATCCATTGGGTGTTGTAGGGGTAGTTCTGCAATCTATTCTGCTTATTGAAATTGTTGCTGAACTGAGGTCTTTCATTGGTAGGAGTACTGATGTTCCTATTTGTAGGTGCTTTCAAATCTTTCAATGCATTGAGCACCTTATCCAATTTATCTTCTTCTTTCCTCTTAGTTCTAACATTCTTATCATTTTCTTTTTTGTATTTCTTGTCCCCAAACAACTTAGGGTCATCTCTCTTCCCACCCAACTTCCCTGATATCTTCATATTGTTCTCAATATTGATAGCAATCCTAAAAGCATCTCTAACAATTCTTGGTTCTTTGTCCCTCAACAAGTATCCCATATTTCCATCAAATGCATTGAAGTATGTAGTTAGACAAACATTGTCATCTAATCACATAACTTGGAACAACTTATGCATACCCTTCTAAAATCTCATGTTGAATTCAGCTAAAGACTCATTCTAATTTTTCCTTATGGTATTGAATTCATTCAACATGAAACTAGCATTAGTCCTATCACCATACTGCTCTTCAAAACATCTCTCAAAAGAATCCCAAGTATCAATACATTTATCAGGAAGTCTCTTAAACCAATCTCTAGCATCCTCCATTAGAGATTGAAGAAATAATTTCATGACTACATCCTCATGCTCAAACTCATAATCATTAAGCATATCAACAAATAACCTAAGATTCTCCTCACAACTAATAGGATTATTACCAACAAACTTAGGTACCTTATCTCTTATATCATTTGGAAAAGCATTCGGGTAGCCAGGAATTCCTTCAAAACTAATTTGCCTATAGCCTTCTAATTGCATAGGTCTTCTTTGAAAACTTGAACTAGTGTTAACCCTAGGATCAACATTTGCATTTACATTTCCATCTACTTGTGCATTTGACTGCTGCCTAGGACCAGCACCTATCCTAGTAGATGAAGAAGTAATTGAACTAGTAGTAGCATTACTAAGTGGAATGGTAGTCATAGATGGCATACCTAGTTCAGTAGCAGATGGACCAAGAGCATTTGCAGATGAAGCCTTCAAGAACTAGATCTTTCTTCTCTTTTCTACAATGGAGGCTTCAATTTCAGCCTTCTCCAGTTCTCTTGCAAGGTCCTCATCTTCTTTTCTTCTTCTTTCTATCTCTATGTCCTTATTTGAATTGGGTGGTGGGACCCCTGGTATTGTCAATGATCTACTTGTTTGATGTCCCACCATCTTTTGCTTTCCTTTCTCACTACTGGCAACAACAAGCCTAGTGATCTCATGCCCATCCTTATCTTTAGGTAGGGAAGCATAACTTTGAACCTGTCTAACCACAGTGCCCTCCTTATCAAACTTATGATCTTGCAGTAAGCACTCTTGCTCACTCCTCAAAGCATCAAGATCACCAAAGACATCATGTTGCAAAGTCTTAGGAGCAGAAGCAAGTATCTTGTTTCTCTCCTTCATTTCATTAATATTTCTAAGGAGAGACTGTCTTTCTATCAGAGCATTCACCTTTTTAGCCTCTCTCTCCTCTTGTAACCTCTTATGTATGACATCCTATTCTGCCAACTGTAACCTTAGTGCATTTAAATCATCCAGGTCTACCATAATGTCATCAGAACCTAATGTCACATCCATATCAGTGAGATTTTGATATGGTAAATGGACTTGCCTTGGTCTGATGGGCTCCCTTCTAAAATTGTCTTCATCAAGATCTAAATCAATCTCCAAACCCATCTCTTTGGCTTGTTCATCTTGACCTCTAGGCAATGGACCCTTGTCTTGAAATACAACCTCTGGGGTATCATAAAATCTATCCTCAGAGTGACCACCATCTGATCTAGAAACTCTATCTTGTGAACCTTCCTCACTTGAGGAAACATGTGGTGCTCTACCTCTGGTATTTCTTTGTTCTCTTATGGGAGCACTGGTAGACTCACTAGTCCTTCTAATCCAACCCTTCTTCTCTTGTCTAGGCAATTTTGCTAGAGTGACCTCCGAATTTTTTCTGACAAAGGACCTAGTATTCCTTCTCCTATCCATGATTTACAGTATGACACTGGTTCTAACCTCTTGAGTCACCACCCACCAAAGTGGGAAATCTTTAACTGAATACAATAGAAAAACAAGAGTGCACTTTGAAAACCTTTATCTCTAGACTCTCCCCAGTAGAGTCACCATTTTTTTGGGAGTTCCCTTTGATCTTCAACTTGTAGATTTATACTTTGATGGATAACTTTAATATAACTTTGACTCTATCACCACTCCAAAGTCTACAAGGAAGAGGGCCAATTAACAAGGATCAAATGAGATCCTCCTACATTTTGAGCTCTAATGCTTAGGCAGGTGTACCCTTGATTCACTTCTTCAAAGGAATCCAAAATATTATACAACTATACCCCCTTAATAACTGATTGAAAGATTTTATCATTTAATTTGTATGTGTGTGGTTGATGACAATGAAATGCCTCCAAAGGATGGACCAGTGCCTTAACCTAGGGCAAAGAGTCACCCAATTACATACATCAACTAAAGATCTTAAATCAAACACTCTTGGCCTCAGGATAAGTGCTTTTCCTATTACCCCTCTCCCTCAAACACAACAAAATCAGATTCTTATTTGGTTACAAACTCACTAAATTCATCTAAAAGACTTTAATCCTAACTTTGTTAGGAACTCAAAGATGACTTCACAATACTCGTTGTTTACCATATGCTAATACACTTTGTGACACTAACATATATGAGCTCAGAACTAAAACATGAAGACATACACAAATGCAAGATTGGAACTCAATAGTATTCTCATTAACATATTTAGGATCAATATACAATCAAAGCAACATAAGGATAGGAAAAAGACCCAAAATCTAGCTCCTCTTTCAATATAATACCATCAACAACCAGGTACCAAAAAGAAAGTTTTGGAACCCTTATTAAGTCAAAAATTTTGCAATATATACTCCCTAGTCATCTTGGAATCCTCAAAGAATGCAACAAGCTACAGATGACTAGGGCTAGGGTTTCACCCACCAGACCCACTAGAAACGGTAAAAAATTTAAATGCAGGGGATGAAAACTAGTCGGCCATGCCTGAGAAAGATTTGCACTTATGATAGATCTCTGGGAAAGTACTACAAATCATGAAAATTTGAATTTTTCAACCTGTTTGGCCACCTGCAGCATGCATTGAGCACAAAAAACATAGTACAGATCCTTGCAGATGATCATGGAACACCCTGGACCACACTGCAATAGCAAGTGCCACCAAACAAATCAAATTCCATCATGAAAGCATTCAATTTTAGTCCTTCTAGTCGTAGGAAACCCTTCACAAAATTTGAATTTGAAATCAAATGGTCAATTTCAAGTGCCATTAGCAAATCGGTGGTCGACATTTGAATTTAGATTGACTTTATATCACAATCATCAGATCTCTTTATTTCGTGGGCTTTATGTCCTTAACCCATCTAGATACCTCAGGTTTACCTCTAATGAATATGTGACAAAGCATTTCTTATTCACAAAATAAAATCCTTAACCCGAGCTCAACCCTATGACTTAGTGGTCAAAAGGAAACAACTAACCTCGGTCCTCATTTAGCAAACTGGCAACAAAAGGTAATTGGCCATTCACGGAATACTTTATACTACCGCTAGATATTTTAGTGATTACATGAGCTCTTGTTCATTGAATTTCTAGCTTTTTTAGAACATCACTATTTAACTACGCGAATGAGCAAACTCTTGAAAAAATTTTAGGACCACCAAAGCTTTATCCAAACCGCCAAAAGACTGAGAAAATTTAACTGGGCCCGCATCAGGAAGATCGACGGTTGTCTCATCTTCGCATAGACCTCCAAGATTCTTCTAGATCATAAGACAACTGTCAATCAAAGAATCTTTCCCTGCTCTGACAACCTTCTAACATCGAGAGAGATCAACAGCTATCTTATGATCGCAAGTGTCAGAAAAAACCCATCAGATTACACACTGACCGTTGATGCTCTGTCAATGTCAGAACTACTAAACTTTGGAAATCCTTGGCCCCACTAACAACATGCCTAGTCACACTACATGGACCAATCATAGCCTACCATATCAGCCCATTTGGCATGTGGACCTGCCGCACTTTATCCTCTCTAAGAAAGATTGAATCGACGGACGGTGCATGATCTGAAGCCTTTGACACATCCCATAAGATCATGCACCTGTCATTGATTTTCTAACAAGGTCAAGACCCTCTGATGCATCTAGAAACTAGCTCCCATTGATAACTACCACTATATTAATACATGGATCAATGAGAATCTACCATTTGTGCATACGTGTCACTTTGGACCCACCTGTTTGAAACAAAATGTCATAAAGACAATCAAAGGCCATCACAAAAGCGCATAGCTCTGACACATCTCATGAGAATATATGATCACCATTAGATTGAGATGATGTCAGAGCCGGGCCTAGGAAAGAAATGAAGGCCAAAAATATAGGAAAAATTAAATGCTAAGACTTAGGAAAAATATGCGCTAAGACTTAGGAAAATTAAAGGCTGCCGGGGAAAATAAAACCTTTAGTCACAAGATCACGTAACATGAAAAAGGTTCATGCAATCATGTGACAAAGGGGAAAATCATTTAGCACATGCGCTTAAAATTTTTTTAAGTGACCCAAAAAGTAATGACAAAATAGAACAGGGCCAGGGCGTTCTTACCAACAGCTAGTTTTTCAAAAATTTGAACTAAGGGTTTGTGCCCAGGGTCTAAAATCAATTGCAGAGACCAGGGGGAACAAGATACATCCATGAAATTTTTTTCATGTGCCAATAGTGCCCATCTTTCATGAATCAGATATGGTCCCAGCTAGACTAGATCAAATTTTCCATGTTTCCCTTTATCTTCCAATCTAGCATTCCATATTAATACCAAGTCATCAGGTTCAAACTTTCTTTCAACAGTATTTTTGTCATACATATTTTTAACCTGCAATTGTAACTTGGCATTTTTTGAAGCTAGTTCTCTTCTAGTTTCATCCAGCCTGATGAAATCTTCAATTCATAATTGCATTTCATCATCTATATCCTTATCATATAATTGAACAAACTTATAAATTTCCAATAAGTTGTTTTGAGGCATTCTTGCATGTATCCCATACACTAGGTCAAATGGTGCACAACCAATTGCCTTCTTCATAGTTACCTTGTCAACCCATATAGCTAATGGTAACTTTGAATCCCATGCCCTTTTATTCTTATCAAGAATCCTCTTAAGGATTTTTATTAAACTCTTGTTAGATGATTCCGCGTGTCCATTTCCTTGTGGATGATAAGGTGAGGAGTATGACATCTGGATTCCAAAACCTTGATAGAATTCCTTGTACTTAGCAGACCTAAAGCACATTTCATTATCACTGACTATCCTTTCAGGACAACCAAACCTTTTAACAATATTATTCAATAATAAATCAGTTACCACCTTGCTTGTTGCATTCCTTGTGGGGATAGCCTCTACCCATTTTGTAAAATAATTAGTGGCAACTAAGATCCAAGAGTGTCCCCCACTAGACTTGTTTGGGATTACTCCTATAAAATCCATTCCCCATTGTTGGAATGGAGCTTGCAGTTCAACTGGCCTCAAAGGTACATTTCTAGAAAATTTGAGCTTACCAGAGAATCTTTGACAAGCATCGCACTTTCTTACCAGTTGCTCTACATCTTTGAAGATTGTGGGCCACCAAAATCCTACTCTCAAGACCTTTTGAGTAGTAGTTCTACCCATATAATGTCCTCCACAAAATCCCTCGTGAATTTCTTTTAACAACTTGTCAGCTTGATTTTCATCAACACATTTCAAAAGTATGCAATCTAAATTTTTTCTATATAATTTACATTTTATAATCACATACTTGATGGGCTTGTAATTTAAATGTTCTTTTCTTATTGTCATCCATCCCTACTAGACACCTCATGTTTCTCAAATAATAGATAACATCTTGATACCAGATACAATCATCCATATCACAAGTATAATCAACCTTAGTCTAGTTTATCTGATTTGCATCAAGATTGGATTGAGCCATCAATTTTTCCAATCCTTGTCCTTTGACCAATTTGGTAATCTAGATGTCAATATTGAATTCTTGACCTCTATTTATCCATCTGCATCTCCTCCCGGACACCTCTTACTATGAAAAAATATCTTTTACTGTAGCACTTGGTACAAAATCAATCACAATTGCTCCCATCAGATAGCATCTAAAAGCCTTGATAGCCTTCACCAGTGCATATGCTTGTTTTTCATTGATATCATATTTTAGTTCAGTAGCCTATAAATATTTACTAAAAAATGCAATAGGCTGCTCATAACCCTCATTATTCTTTTGCAGCAAGATTGTAGCAACAATATGAAAAGATGCAAAAGAAAAGATGTGCATTAAGATATTTTAATCAGGTGCTTTAAGCATAGGTGCATCTTTGATAGATTTCTTGATATTATTGAAAGCTTCATCAGGATCACCCTCCCATTTGATAACAGATCCTTTCTTCAACATCTTGGATATTGGCCTAGTAACCTCAACAAAATTCATCACAAATCTCCTCAAGAAATTTACCTGGCCAAAGAAGGATTGAATTCCTTTAACATTTTTTGGCTTATAAATTTTTTCAATAGCTACCACCCTTTTTGGATCAATTCTTACTCCTTGCTTCCCAACTAGGTGGCCTAGAAACTTGCCTTTAGTCACACCAAATGCACATTTCCTTGGATTTAATGAAATGCCATATTCCAAAGCTTTCACAAATATTTTCTCCAAATGAAAGAAATGATCCTCTTCCCTTTTGGAATATGCAGTTAAATCATCCTGATAAACAACAAGGAAATCATCTATAAAATCTACAAAGGCAACATCCATTTCCCTTTGAAAAGTTGCACCAGCATTTGTAAGACCAAAAGGCATCCTCACATATACATAAGTCCCCCAAGGTGTAGTAAAAGTTGTCTTAAATTATTCTAATTCTTTTACAATTACTTGATTATAGCCAGAAAAACCATCCATCATAGACATGAAATCAGACCCAGTCACTCTTTGCAACATAGCTTCCATATTAGGCAAGCAGTAGTTATCCTTCAGAGAAGAAACATTTAGATTTCTAAAATCCACACATAGTCTGATGTCTCCATTCTTCTTCTTGATAGGAACCAAATTTGACACCCAAGAAGAATGCCTAATAGGCTTTATAATTCTAGCATCTCTTAGCTTCATTAATTCTTCCTGCATTTTAGGTGCTAAGGTAGGATTTATAGGCCTTTGTTTTTTCCTAAAGGTTTTGGCATCTTCTTTCAAAGGAATAATATGATAGAACAAGTCTTCTTTATAAACCTTTAGGTCATCATATGACCATGCAAAAACATGCCTAAATTTTCTTAATAACTCGATCAAGGACTTCCTTACCTTGTGAGATATTTCTCTACCAATGTAGACCTTCTTAGGTGCTTCATGTGTACCAAGATTTATTTCTTATAAATCCATTTGATCTTCCCTTTTAGCACCTATCTGAACTCTATCCTGATTATCAAATACATTTTTTAGAACAACAAGTCCCTTGGGAACCTTGTTAGTTTTAAGTTGCAGGACTTCATTACCAAGGACAACCTCTTTTCCTTCTACAGTCTCAACCAAGGCTGAACAATCTAACTCTTGACCATGATATTGGTCTTCACAATTCATAAATCTCAAGATATCCTGGCCATCTTCAAAAACTTGCTAGTTCTCAACATTATCTAGTATACTAGGCCTAGTCTGAATTTCAACTTTAGAGAGGCCAGCAAAAGTAATGTCACCAGGATTGATTTCTATATTGGCTAACAAATCATCCATCTTGTTATTACTTCTATCCTTCCATACAATATTGAAGGCATCAAAATGCTCAATCCTATCCCACACAACATTTCTATATTGTTTCAACCTCTTGTTCTTTAAAGCATACAGTGATCTTATTTGGGACACCACTAACTCAGAATCCCCAATAACTTTTATACATTTAATTCCATGTTTGTTTGCCAACCTCAATCATAGCAATAATGCTTCATATTCTACTATATTATTGGTACAAGAGAAACTTAATGTGAAAGAAAACTTTTAGGTGCTCCCACTAAGAGATATGAGTAGAATACCTGCTCCCAATCCATCTTTGCAGCTAGCACCATTAAATTACATCACCCACAAATCACCCTTCACAAATTCAGAACCTATCTCTTCAGCAATATAGGGAAATACATGCTCCTTCTCAAGTAAAGTGACCTCAGCTCTAAAAGTATTGACATCAGTATCTACAAAGCAGGTAACCTCATTATCAATATTCTTTTCAATCATATAGGTTACCCTTGGTTCCCTTTCAATCCTAATGGATTGACCATCAAACTTGAAAGTAGCAAAAGACAAATCACACTACAAACTTCCACCCATGGAAGCACTCCATTTCCTAGATAATAGCATCCCATAATGAGGTAGAATGTCTACCACCAAAACACTCATAGTTAGTTCTTTCTTTGGATAGGCTGCCAATCTGTATGGCATTGTATTTATAGTCCCAATGACTGGTACTTCTCTTTGATCCATTGCACAACATATGCCTTGGATTGTATTAACTTTGAGGCCTAACTTTTTCATAATTTTGAAAGGCATGATAGTATTGGAAGCACTTGAATCAATCATACAATTTCTTAATTTCATTCCATTCACAATGATACTTAGAAAGAATGGGTCTATGTTTTCAAGGCTAGCATTGATAGAGTTGTCCAAGTATATAGGTGGTATGTGAGATACCAATCCCTAAACCTCCACTTCTTTCAAAACTTTAACCTGAGGTTCATTGCATGCAACATCATTATCATGGACATTATCTACCCATGCAAGAGCCCTATCCTTATGTTCAGGGATCCTCAACAATTTTGATAAAGGAACCTTGATAGTTATTTGAGATAACATAGCCAACATATCAACAGGGCCAGAGGGAGGAAACTCAATCTGCACTACCCTAGTGTCTTTTTGTTTATCTGATACATTAGTTGTAGCTATGATTTTTATTTTTTCAGCTTTAGCCATTGTGCTAACTAGCTTTTCCACTTCATTCTGATGATTTTTGTCTCAAACAGTAGAAATCTTTTCAGCTTCAACTCCCTCAGGTTCCCACTTCTTACTTTTCACATTTTTGAACATTACTAAATGATCATCCTTTGATCTATTTCCACTGGGCTCCCCAGAGTTGGTGTTCTTTATAAACATCCCTACAACCTTTCTAGTAGTGTCCCTTGATATCATATTTATAGTTTGCACTTGGGCTATCATTTCTGTAGTAATCCTATCAATTTCTTCTTTTGAAGCTCTTCTCAAATTTACTATTTTTGAGGAGTTCATGTTACATATCTTTTCATCAATGTCATCATTATTAGAAAAAACTCCTGATGGAAGAGTTCCCTATTGTGTCTTTTCAAACACACATCTACTTCTTCATCAATATCAAAATCATCTTCATATCCCAAATATGAAGTTTCCATATTGCATCCAATGTCATCATGAGTTTCTTCCTGATCTAGCTCTTTAGTACTATCATTTTGGTATGCTGGCATGGATTGTGCAACTACACAATACTCTACAGAATGAGGGGATTGACATGCTATACACCATGGTGTATCCTCTATGAAATTTATAGAAGCCTTTTGTAAAGGATCAAGAATAGACCTGTCATTTTTTCCTCTTGTAGAAGGGATAATAGGCTTGCCATCCTTCCATTGGGTATTAAAGGGGTAATTTTGCAGTCTATTCTGCCTATTGAAATTATTGTTGAATTGAGGCTTTTCATTAGTAGGAACATTATTATTCCTATCAAAAGGTTCTTTCAAGTCTTTCAATGCATTCAACACCTTATCCAAATTTTCTTCCTCTTGCTTCACCTTTCCACCATTTCTTTCATTATCCCTTTTGTATTTTTTATCCCCAAACAACTTAGGATCATCTCTTTTTCCACCCAATTTTTTGATATTTTCATATTGTTTTCAATATTGATAGCAATCCTAAAATCATCTCTGAGAGTTCTTGGTTCTTTGTTTCTCAACAAATATCCCATCTTTCCATCAAAGGCATTGAAGTATGTGGTCAAACAAACATTATCATCTAACCTCATAACTTGAAATAATTTATGCATACCTTTCTGAAATCTCATATTGAACTCAGCTACAGATTCATTCTAATTTTTTCTTATAGTGTTGAAATCATTCAACATGAAACTAGCATTAGGCCTATCACCATATTGTTCTTTAAAACATTTCTCAAAAGAATCCCAAGTGTCAATACAATGGTTAGGGAGTCTCTTGAACCAATCTCTAGCATCCTCCACCAAAGATTGAAAAAATAATGTCATGACTACATCCTCATGCTCCACCTCATAATCATTTAGCATATCAACAAATAGCCTAAGATTTTCCTCACAACTAATGGCATTTTTACCAGCAAACTTAGGTACCTTATCTCTTATATCAATTGGAAAAGCATTTGGGTAGCCAGGTATTCCATCAAAACTAATTTGCCTATAGCCTTATAATTGCATAGGTCTTCTTTGAAAACTTGAACTAGTGTTCCCTTTAGGGTTAATGTTTACATTTACATTTCCATCTACTTGTACATTTGAATGTTGTTTAGGGTCAATATTTATCTTGGCAGATGAAGAAGGAACTAGATTACTAGTAGTAACATTACCAAGTGAAACAACACTAGAAGTTGTAGATGGCATACCTATTTCATTAGTAATGGATGGTATAAGAGTATTTGTAGATCAGGCCCTTAAGAACTGGATCTTTCTTCTTTTTTCTACAATGGAAGCTTTCATTTTAACCCTCTCTAATTCTCTTTCTAGGTCATCATCCTCTTTTCTTCTTCTTTCCATCTCTGTATCTTTATTTGAAATGGGTGGTGGGACCTTTGGTATTGCCACTGGCTTGCTTATTTGGAATCCCACCATTTTTTGCTTTCCTTTTTCTCCAATAGAAACAATAGGTCTAGTAATCTCATGCCCATCTTTATCCTTGGGCAGAGAAGTATAACTCTGAACCTATCTAATCACATGACCCTCTTTATCAAATTCATGGTTTTGCAGCAAATGTTCCTACTCACTTCTCAAAGCATCAAGATCACCAAAAACATCATGCTGCAGAGTTTTAGGAGCCAAAGCAAGCATCTTGTTTCTCTCCTTCAACTCATTAATCTTTCTAAGAAGAGATTCTCTTTCTATCAGAGCATTCACTTTCTCAGCCTCTCTTTCTTTTTGTAATCTCTTGTGTATGGCATCCTTCTCTGCCAGTTGTAACCTCAATGGACTCAGGTCATTTGGGTCTATCATGATGTCCTCAAAAATTGATGAGACATCCATATCAGTAGGATTTTGATATGGGAAATGGACCCGCCTTGGTCCCATGGGTTTCCTTCTAAACATTTCCTCATCAGGATCTAAATTTGGTCCAAAACCCATGTCTCTAGCTTGTACATTTTGTCCTGTAGGTAATGAACCTTTATCCTAAAATATTGCCTCTAAGGTATCATAAAATTTGTCTTCAAAGTAGCCACTATCAGACCTTGAGCTTTTATATTGTGACTTTTCCTCATTAGAAGATGCATGTGGTGCTCTATTTCTAACTTCATTTTGCTCTCTCATGGGAGCACTAGTAGATTTTCCATTTCTCCTAATCCAAATTTTCTTTTCTTCTCTAGGCAACTATTCCAGAGTAACCTCTGGATGCTTCTTGACAAAAGACATAGTATTCCTTCTTTTGTCCATGGTTTGTAGTCTATAACAATTGTTCTAACGCTTTGAGTCACCACCCACCAAATATTGGAAATCTTTCAATTTTTTCAAGAAAACAACTGAGTACAATAGGAGAAACACAAGAGTACTCTAATAACTTTTATCTTTAGATTCTCCCTAGCAGAGTCACCATTCTATTGGTTCCCCTATTGGCATTAAACAGAATTGCCACTAGTGACAACACTTATTTGCATTCTGAGTGCAAACTGAGTAGAATAGTGCAAACCAAGCAAAACAGTGCAAACCGAGAAAAATAGTGCAAATGAAGCAGAAAAGTGCAAACCGAGTAGAACAGTGCAAACCAATCAGAACAGTGCAAATCGAGCAGAACAGTGCAAACAAAGCAAGACAGTGCAAACCGAGCAAGATAGTGCAAACCGAACAAGATAGTGCAAACCGAGCAGGACAGTGTAAACCGAGTAACATTATGTCTACCGAGTCACCAGTATTTACCGAGTTCAAAACCTACTGAGTGGTTAGTATGAACCGTGCCTCCACTTCTACCGAGTGCATGACGATGCCGAGTAATGCAGTGGATGCCGAGTATCAAAAAATCACCGAGTTAGTTTGCAGGAACTGTGTAACCATACTTGGGCCGACTTAGTGGCACTTATGTTTATTTGTCAAGCCGACTTTGTAATTGTAATTAATTGTTTAGACTTGTATATAAACAATGTTGTAAAAATGTCAAGATGTAATAAAATGAGTATGAATGTGAAAAAGAAAGAAAGGCAGAGATAAGCGAATTACAAAGGGCTACAACAGTATAGGGAACATCAAAGACAAATTCATCATAGAAGGTGACCAGTACATCATAGAATCTCAATCAACAATCCAGTTGCAAAGCAAGAGATCTACTATTTCATCCTAACAGGTGAATCAGTACTAGAATCCTTTAACCAGGTAGACTTAACAGTCTTTTGTAAAATCTCTTTACCGAGTGCATACTTCATTGTATGTTTGTAAATCCTTTAACAGGGTGGATTTAGCAATCCTTATTGCTCCTAGCAGGGCAGATCATCAGAAGTGATCAAATTGTAAGCCTTAACCGGCCAACTTTATTCTACAGTACTAAAGCTTTGTGGGTTTCATCCCCACCCCAGTTTTACTTTCTTTTTGGAAGGTTTCTGGGTAACCAAATCTATGTGTCATTGTTTTGAATGCTTTTAAGTTTCATGCTTTCTATATGCATGAAGAAAAAGTGAACTATATGTTAATACATCTGTAATTGTAAGAAAATTTGGAGTTACTGATTCACCCCTCCCCTCTCAGTAACTTGGTTAATTCTTGAATATTTCTAACAATTGGTATCAGATCAGAGTTGGTTCTCAAGATAAAGCTTAACTAGCTTGAGCAAAGATCCAGGACAATGGAGGTATTCAAACTGAACAAGGTGATTGAAAATGAAAAGCTAGATTTGGAAATGGCCATAGCTAAACTTAAAGAAGAAAAAGAACATCTTTCCCAATCCCTAAGAAGAAGGAAGGAACTTGCAAATCAGATGAATGATCAGAATTACATTGAAGAAAAGATTGAAGATCTTTTTCCCTCAAATAGCTCAGATGAAGCAAACAATGCTGTCAAAGAACTCCTAGAAAAGAATGGGTCTCTGCAGGAAGAAGTGAGAAAATTAAAAAGAGAACAAGAGCTACACTCAACAAGATTTTGTGAGATCTTAGAATAAAGAAACAAGTTGAAAGATGAATTAGATGGAAGGAACAATGAAGTCCAAAATAAAACCCTTCAGCTAGAAAAACTAATTGATCAGATCTCCCATACAAATGAGGAAATTTTGAATCTAAGATCAGAAATAGAAAGCACAAGAGAAGAACTAAGATCTGAAAAGGAAATCAATCTAAGATTGGTGGATGACCTAAACGTTGAAAAACAAATCAATGAAGGAATGCTAAAAAGCCAAGAAGACTTGAATCAGTTGTATGAGTGAAATCTTCATAGGTAGAAAGGAAAAGCAAGACTTGGATACAAAGGAGAAGGAGAATCTTCTAAGCAAGGTACTCAAAGAAATCAGAAACCTACTTGTAATCATTGTGGTAAAATAGGACATACTTCAAATAAATGTTGGAGCAATGAAAAAGCAGAATTCAATGGAAAATGCTACAACTCCAATCAACATGGTCACAAAGCAAATGAATGCAGGGAAAAACCAAGATTCAGAGGTAATTGTCACAAATGCAACAAACAAGGTCACAAAGCATCCGAGTGCAGATCCAAAACATTCAATCCAGTAGAACAAATTATGAAAGCAATGTTTGGATGGGACTACAACACCTGGTGTAGATGTCATTACTGTGGAGAATATGGACACATTGGCATGAATTGCATAAAACATCATCTAAGGAAAAGAGATACTACCATAAGATGCTTCAAATGCACTAAACTCGGTCACATAGCCAGAAACTGCATGAATGCTAGTGAAGTTGAAGATGGAAAGAAGAATGAAGCAACTAAGGTCAGGAAATAGGTGAGACAAAAGTGGATTCCTAAATCTACCGAGCAAACCAGTCCAAGTAATGGAATGGGTGGCTCTACCAACTCAAACTAAATTTCCAAGAAAGCACTGGAACTGTATTCTCATAGACAAACTTCAAGCAGTTCCAGAACCAAATTAAAAGAAAGATCTAAATCAGCATACAAGATGCAGTAAGATCACAAGAAGGTCGGTATCAGTCTTTACCGAGCAAGGTCGGTATTAGTTTTCACCAAGCAAGGTCGGTACCAGTCTTTACCAAGCGAGGTCGGAGCAATATGAATTCTCGAGTTCACCGAGTTGCGAAGTCTTTACCGAGCAATTAATTCTTAGTGGGTGACAGTCTATCAGAATTCATACCCTAATTTGTACTAAGCATTAATGACAGAGTTGTAAACAAAAGGCAAGAAATCAAACTCATTCCTCACCGCGAACTTTAGCACTTTGAGAGCAGAAAATTTCAAGAGCAATCCAGCGATTCAAATACTTTTGTGAAAAGAATTTTCTGTGAGCTACCATGGCATCATCCAGCACTTCAGCAAAGAAAGGATCAGAAATGATAGTCCAAGGGGAATGGAGAGCACTAGATTTCAAGATCGTGCCTGCAATTGCAGCAGCCCTAGACCCGAACGGAGCTCAATCTCAGATTCCTCCTAAGGTACTACTTATTAATGATATTCGCAATCATTTCAACTGTGCAATTCAAGAAATGGGAAACCTAGAGCTAGATATTGTGTGTGAAGAACTATGTGTGGATGGTATTCTAAAACCCGAACACAAACATCTGGAAGATAAGGGATTAGTTCACATTGCACATTTACCTCGAAACTTTCAGGAGAAATGGGTTAGATACATTCTCAACCGTGTACATGATGGCAAGATTTGGCTTGAGCAACCCATAGAGATCACCAAGAAGATGATTCATCAAATCATGAGTCTTCCCATGTTGAACAAAGCAAAAACTACCAAAACCCTAGGTCGGTCAGAACTGGAGAAGAAAACCCTAGCCGAGTGGGATGGTAGAGGCATGAAAGTTAGCAGCATTACCAATGCTGAACTGAAGTTTGGTACACACATAATTGCCCATAAAATATACAGTTCTAGTTGATAGAATAGTGTCTCCTGTGAAGCTATTGACCTAGCATACAAAGTGGTCAAGAATAACTTATCATTTGACCTTGCAGATTTATTGTTAAAATAGTTTAACAAGAACATGGAAAGCATTCAAACTTCCAAAAACAATCCATGTAAGTTTGGATCTCTACTGGTCTGTTTATTCTTCTATGTTCAGAAATTCTTCCCTTCCAAAGGAAAAGTTGTATGGAGAAAAGATGTGCCAGTCCTTTATGAGATAAATGAATACATCTCAGAAATGGGTGAAAATTTTGAAAGCATCATGGATAGTTATTTTGAGTCTTTCAAAGAGAAAATGAATGACAGATTTCGGATTCCATAGAAGTTGGTGGAAGATTATAAGGATGACATTTGTTTCATGGTAGACTGTGACAATGTATATATTCAAGCAGCTAAACCAAGGATTGTATATGTAAAACCTCTTCCTTATGAGGTAAATATTGATGAAACCAAGAATATCATTGAAGCCCTTCTTAATCAGCCTGTTAATCCCAAAGCTCCATATTTTGGAACATATGATGAAGCAAAGGTGAGAATTGAATTAAGCATAAAGCTTCCACAGGCGGTAAACAAAGGAAAGAAAAGGATAGCCAAAATGAAAATGCTAACCAAAGACAAAGGAGAAAATGATGAAGAAAAAGAGGAAAAAGATGAGAAAACAGAGGAACTAGAACCTGCAAAGAAGAAAGGAAAGGTATTCATCACTAAGGCACCTAAGCCTCCCACTACTGTATTTACAATGAGAAGTGTAAGAGGTAAGGCAGACAAGGCAGACAAAGATATAGTATTTAAAAGGCCTCCTCTAAACTTTCAAGAGAGGATCAAACTTTTTAGAGAAGGATCAGGATCTGGAGTAAGTAACATAAAATCTTTTAAATATGAAACCAGATCAGAAATAGAATAGAAGGAAATAGAAGATGCTATTATTGAAAAGATGGGACAGTGGAAATACTCTCCTGATGAATTAGCCCCACAGGTTCTAGCAGTCTTATTAGATCCAATAAAAATGAGATGGAGCAATGCAAAGAAAACTGTAATAGACATATTTGATCAAACCCTAAGACAGTTAATGCCGAGCTTGAAAAATCATGAAATAAAGAAGGCATTAAAGGAAAATGAAAATAAGATGACACTAAAGTTCAATACTTGTTTGATTCTGATCAACAATATTGAATCAATTGTGAAGGCTGTAAATGCCACATGGAAGAACATATACCATCTTCACCAATCGAGTATTGAAACAGTAATAATAAAAGATATTGAAGATGACAGTGATGAACAAGAAGAAGCCACTGAGGTAGATGATACTGTGAGGATAGCAGCAGAAGTCATTGCATCACTTCCTACCTCTCCAGTAAAAGTTTCTACATCTAGCCCGGAGACACTTTCAAGCATGGTTGTGACAACTTCAACTTTTGTCCAATCACCTATAGCAACAATAGAAGCAACCACCATTTGTTCTACCGAGTTGTAGTCTCCCACTTCATCAAGTTTTCCAACAGTAAGTATTCCAATTTTTGATTCTACAAGTGTAAATACTTTAAGTTCTCTAGTAGACAGTATGCAAGTCTCTATAGCCAGTCCTACTATGTCTACTGTCACTACTACTAAGGCATTAAGTACAGATAAGCCTAAGGCTCAACCGAGTATAAAATTTTTGGGTAAGAATATAGTAGAGGATATAGACCTAGATGAAGAAATAGAGATTCCAACATTAGATTTTGCAAATCTATCAGTGGACCAAATGCAAAATATAGGTGAAATCCTCCAAAGGAAAGCAAAGCAAAAGAAGCTTAAAGAGGAGAGAGACAAAGAATATCAAATCATTAAGGATGCTAAAGACATTTTGTCTGATGCATTAGGTATTAAAGTAGACTCCTCTCAACATGTTTTGCTACAATTAGCAGAAGCAGTAAATAAATACAATGATGATTCATCTGGGATAGAAAAGTTAGTTGAAAGAGCCAAGAAGAGATTCAACAATAAAGTGCTTGAGCACATTGCTCAGCACATAGCTATTAATCAAGTGGAATTGTCTTAAGTTTTGTCAAACATTGAATCTACCTATTCAAATGTCACCTCTCTTTTGGCCAGACTGTGCAATATTGCCAAGTTCACAAAGGATGTCAAGGATAAAATGAATAAAATGGATGAGGATATGAAGATTAGCATACAGAAGCTGCAACTTGAACCAAGTTCAAGCTTTGCTCATCACATGAAAATCTCATACCTATCAAATATGCAGTCAGATCTACTGAAAGAAGACACAAGGATCCGGTCCACACTGCTAGACATCCAGAACATGATCCTTCCCATCATGAATACAATGTATAAGCACATTGAACATTCCAAAACATTGATTCATGACAATCAATTCTCTATAGCAGATCACATGATTGAACTCTCTGCAGAAGTCCAAATTGCAATCCAAACATGCAAGATTCTGCAAGAAAATTGGGACAGAACCCTGGCACTAATAATGAAGGTACATTCTAATTTTCTATCAAATTTTGGATTCTCTCTGTAAATCACTTGTATATACACCTTTGGCATTATCGTCAAAAAGGGGGAGATATGTATAGAAGGAGATATGTATAGAAGAAGATTTGTATAGAAGAAAAAGTTAGCACATTGAAAGGGGGAGATAATGTATAAAGCCCTATGACAAAGACAAATTTTTTATAAAAAAAAAAAAAAAATCAAAAATAAATCTCAGCATGATTCATGTATATAAGTTTTGGGCAATAAGTGTTTTTGTCACTAATGCCAAAGGGGGAGATTGTTGGCATTAAGAAGAATTGCCACTAGTGACAACACTTATTTGCATTCTGAGTGCAAACTGAGTAGAACAGTGCAAACCAAGCAGAACAGTGCAAACCGAGCAGAACAGTGCAAACGGAGCAGAACAGTGCAAACCGAGCAGAACAGTGCAAACTGAGTAGAACAGTGCAAACCGAGCAGAACAGTGCAAACCAAGCAAGATAGTGCAAATCGAGCAAGATAGTGCAAACCGAACAAGATAGTGCAAACCGAGCAGGACAGTGTAAACCGAGTAACATTATGTCTACCGAGTCACCAGTATTTACCGAGTTCAAAACCTACCGAGTGGTTAGTATGAATCGTGCCTCCACTTCTACTGAGTGCATGATGATGCCAAGTAATGCAATGGACGCCGAGTATCAGAAAGTCACTGAGTTAGTTTGCAGGAACCGTGTAACCATACTTGGGCTGACTTAGTGGCACTTATGTTTATTTGTCAAGCCGACTTTGTAATTGTAATTAATTGTTTAGACTTGTATATAAACAATGTTGTAAAAATGTCAAGATGTAATAAAATGAGTATGAATGTGAAAAAGAAAGAAAGGCAGAGATAAGCGAATTACAAAGGGCTACAGCAGTATGGGGAACATCAAAGACAAATTCATCACAGAAGGTGACCAGTACATTAGAGAATCTCAATCAACAATCCAGTTGCAAAGCAAGAGATCTACTATTTCATCCTAACAGGTGAATCAGTACTAAAATCCTTTAACCAGGTAGACTTAACAGTCTTTTGTAAAATCTCTTTACCGAGTGCATACTTCATTGTATGTTTGTAAATCCTTTAACAGGGTGGATTTAGCAATCCTTATTGCTCCTAGCAGGGCAGATCATCAGAAGTGATCAAATTGTAAGCCTTAACCGGCCAACTTTATTCTGTAGTAATAAAGCTTTGTGGGTTTCATCCCCACCCCAGTTTTACTTTCTTTTTGGAAGGTTTCTAGGTAACCAAATCTATGTGTCATTGTTGTGAATGCTTTTAAGTTTCATGCTTTCTATATGCATAAAGAAAAAGTAAACTATATGTTAATACATCTATAATTGTAAGAAAATTTGGAGTTACTGATTCACCCCTCCCCTCTCAGTAACTCGGTTAATTCCTAAATATTTCCAACAATAGGAGAAACACAAGAAAACAACTGAGTACAATAGGAGAAACACAAGAGTCCTCTAATAACTTTTATCTTTAGATTCTCCCTAGCAGAGTCACCATTCTATTGGTTCCCCTTCTCTTTCTACTTGAAGGTTTACACTATGATTGACAACTTAATGTCACTGACTCTATCACCACTAGAAAGTCTGCAAGGAAAAGGGCCAATTAACAAGGATCAAAGAGATCCTCCTACACTTTGAGCCTAGATTATTAGGCGGGTGTACCCTTGATTCACTTCTTAAAGGAATCACTAAATATTACACATTTATACCCTTCACAAATTGATTTAAAGATTTATCATTTATATTTGTGTTTGATGATGATGGACTGCTTTCAAAAGATAGACCAGTGTCTTCTCCTAGGGCATAGAGTTATAAACAACGTACATCAACTGAAGCCTTAACTTGAATATAATCAGATTCATAATAAGTGCTTTGCCTATTATTGCTCTCACTCACATACCTAGACATCAAATTCCTATTTCACCCTTAATTCTCTGATATTATCTTTAAAGATTTAATCCTGACTTTGGCAAGAACTCAAAGAAAATCTCACAACATACTTTGTATATCATATACTAACTTACTTTGTAACATTAGCATATAAGAACTCAAGATCAGGACAAGAAGACATACACAAATATGAGGCTGGAATCTAAGTGTATTCTCATTAAAATTTGCAGAATCAATACATTGCAAGACAACAAAATACTCATGAAATAATACTAAGTCCACTCCCTCTCTTCAGTTTTTAGATTAATCATCAATGATGCTAAAAATCAAAACTACTACAATATATACCACTAACCATCTTGAAATCCCAAAAGATCAGGATGCAACAAGCTACGGATGACTAGGGCATAATTAGGGTTTGTAACCACTCCACCAACCAAATTCAATCAGGGAATCAATTCAGGGAGTGAAAACCAAGCATACTCTAGCAATCGGAACCCAAAATGATCTTTATTGATAGTGAAGGACCGATCAACATGCAAGAAATTTGAAACCCATCAAGTAAACCTCTCTGCAACCCCAACTACAACGCTCATTGAATGTCCATCCTACCAACTTTCATGATGTGAATGCCACCTACAATCAGTTACACCTCTAGATCATACTGTACCAGTAATCAAAAAATCTTTCCATGTAGATTGGCTGCCCAAGCATTGAAAACATAGTCCTTTGTCGCTGAAAAACCCTCGAGGTATTTAAATTTGAATTGCAATGGTTGATCGGCAAATTTAAAATGTAGCTGTTGATCTCTTTCTTTCCCTGCAAATTAGACAGCTCCTATAAAACCCCAGTGAAACTTAACTTTTCAATCTAGCGACTGAGTGACAACCATTATCTCAAGGTCTCTAAATGCTATCTCTAATTGCCATGACCTAGCAACTAACCACAAGCAGGGTCGTGAGATGTCAGCTCAAACCACCGCAACCTAGTGATGAACCCCAACTCTCGGTCGCCTGACAAAAGGGAATATTCAAACTTCATTGGGAGACCACCTGACTAAAGCAAAATCATAGTCACAAAAAAGAAAGGAATATTCAATTTGGGTTACGCAACTAAGAGACTGAGCTCAGAAAATGTGGGCCCACTTGGACTCATGGCACCTTATGATTTGTCTATCAATCCATGCCATCACCAAGCTATATCTTTTGAACACATCACTGCCACGTGTCATACTCTATTGATCCCGCAAACTAGCTACTCCAACTCATTTCTAACATTAGCCAATCTAGAGATTTGGCAACCCTATGACATTGACTATCTTGAAAGCCTTCACCTTCTATCTAGAGATTGTGCAACTAAGGAAAATTCTCAATCATTACACGGATTTTCTTTTCCTCCCAATCTGGGGACTACAAGAGGCCTTCAATTTTTTACATCTGGTGACCAGGCGACTATAGTCTATTTTTAGTCATGGTAGAAAAATCTATCCTTGCGTGATCATGCGACTGAGCACTTTATCATCTAATTTTTCATATCCTGAGATCATGTGACTAAAGTCACATAGTTGTAAGAACCATATTCTTTATTTAGTGTCCTCCCAATCTGGAGATCTAGTGACCACCTAGGAGTCTCTTAATCGCTGAAACTTCTTGACTCTTCAACTTTCTTTCTGAGATTACATGACTACCGTTGATCTTCTTCTTCATTCCATCCTACGGTCCACATTTAATCACTAGATATTTCATGGCTTAACTATTTGATCTAGCGACCAGGAGATAACTGTGTCACTGGATTGCTGAAGGTTTATCATTTAATTGTTAGAAACCTAAGATTTTGAGACCACACAGTCATTGAATCACTGGATAAGAAACTTAACCATCGGGAGCAAACATGATGTTAACCTTATCTTTAACCTGAGCATTATCTAGAGACTTAGCGACAAAGAGATTCATTGAGTCTCATAATCTTTTTGTCAACTAGGGTTAAACCCTAAGAATATGCGATTGAGACAAATCTTCAAGTCACGGAAAGATTTCTTAACCTTGAGTTAGATTCAAAGCCTAAAAACTTCCTCAGTCGCTAAATCACTAAATACATTATAAACTCTGAGCTCACTTACAATCTACCACATCATACTCCTACAACTAGTAAAAATTAGACACCTCAGCTCCCTCTGACATCAGATCCACCTGTACCATTCCTTATGACGTGGGCCTACCATCTTTCAATTCAATGACTATAGAGAAAATACAAGCCGTGTGTAGAGTCCCTGAATGCTATGGACTTAACTGCTAAAATTAAGAGATCTTGTGACTGAGGCAAAATCCAAGTCACTGAATGAAATCACTAATCACCCGAGGAATAAGAGACTTGGTGAACACTCAGTCGTGGAATCGTTGAACCAAAAACATAAACACATGAGAACCTTCAGATCTAGTGACTGAATAGAAATATTGCCGCTACCATTTAGAGATCTAGGGATTGAAGACAAACCATAAAGTCTCTGAAGGATAAAAAATATTTCCATGGCTTAGAGAGACTACGTGACTAAATAATTTTGAGAAGTTGCCAGATAAAAAGGAATATACAATTATTATCAGGAGATTAAGTGACTAATCAGGAGGGAAAAAGTGCACATGCTTTTAAAAAGACTTTAGTGGCCCATAAAAGGTAATGATAGAATAGAACATCGGCAAGATAATTTAGGGTTTGTCCCCTCTAATGACTAGAAATATGAATAAAACTTAGGGTTTTAAGGACTAGGGATATAGAGAAATATGCAGAGACTAGGGAAAGAATTCCTATAGTCATAAAATTTTTGCAGGTGCTAACAGACCATACATCTATGTTTCTTCCCTCTCCATAGTAAGGAGAGACTCTACACCCATGATTGTCCAAAATTCCCTCCACCCCCAAGGCTACTCTTCCCTCCCAAGGGTGAGTGTGGCCTTGAGAAAACTCCCTTGACAAAAACAATACAAAACAACAAGGAATTCACAAGAATCAACTAACAAGCATCACATATACAATACATGGAAAAACATGCTCTACAACAAGCTCAAGAATTAACATAAGAAAAACTACTCTCATGCAATAGAAAGATTCACAAACACAAATACATAAAATCTCAAAAAACTAGTTTCTCCATGCAAGAGATGAAATAACCTTGAGAGCTCATACACTTGAAAACACAACAAGTAAAAGAATGATTGCCACCAACTTAGAATCCATGCTTAAGGAAGAAATTTGATGAAGAGCTTTCCACTTTCCTAAGTCTTCTCCCAATTAGCAATCTCTAAATCTAGAGAGTGGGTGTCAACCCAAATATCCCCCCAAATATCCCCCCAAAATTCCTACTAAAAGAGGTCCCCTCACCAAACTTCCAACTAACCTTCATTAATAGGTATGGCTCAAGGAGATTTTCCATCCATCCTTGTCTCCTTTCATAAATGAGATGGAGACCAAGAATGGGGAAAGAGGAATGGGCTTGTCCTCATTTGCCAACCCTTCATTTTCGAAATTTCACTTCAGAAGTACTTTTTAAGGACCATAAATGAGTTATGGGCTCAATATTGACTAAAATTTAGCACCCAACCAAAGGTACATCAAGTGGGGTGGCTAAAAAATACCCTAACTACTTCCTAGGGGCTCATTTAACATCCCTAAAATGCACTTGAAGTTTGAATTCGGGTTCAACATGGATTGACTTACTATAAGGCTTCCTAACCAAAGGTTTACATGGGAATCCTAAAGTAGGTACCATCCTAGGTTAGTGGCATCCAATCCCAAGTGGACATGACATGGCCACAAGCATACACACATGTGTCAAGTGACACAAACAAGAAAGACACATCACAAGCCATGTGGCATGCACAACATAAATTACCTTAACAATTAAACATATAAATTAAATACATTCATGTACATTACTTTCATGAATAAAATATGATACAATGAGGTTTTTGGCTTCACTAGAAGCAACCTTGGTTTGAACTAATTTTCACATTGGTCTCTGTGATGGTTCCTCAAATTTACCATGGCCTATTTCCCTGCACACTCAAGTCCAATATCAGTAGTCCAAGGAAATATACATGTAAATTCCATAACTTTCATAATCAAATAATTCTCAAGAAATTAATCATTCACATGGCATAATTCATTCATTTATAACTTACATAAATCTCATCATGAAATATACAATTCATCACTAAATTAAATTTGAAACATAATCATTGCATACATATATAATTTAATTGCAATTAAAATTCATCATGACATCACAATCATTCATAAAATCCATTTAATTTCATAAAAAGGTTCCAAATAGATATCACAGTTTCATCAAAATAACATAATTGAATGAGAAACTAAACCCAAAGGTGATAAAACCATAACATAAAGTATTAGTAAATCCATAGAGCATCAAAATATAATCATCAAATATGACTATCACAAATGCAAAACTGAATGGCTATGGTATGCTCAAGGTGAGGCCTCACATCCTCCCCTCCTAGGCATGAACTTCCTCCTGGAGTTCATCAAAAAGATGGGGATACTAAGCTCTCATCTACGTTGCATCCTCCCATGATGTCATAACCTTATCATAGAAATCCCACTAGACCCTAACCTGGTCCAGCTCTTGGCCTTGAAGTGCTAGCATCTGGTGAGCCAAAATGCAGATGGGCTCCAAAGCCAGTTGGCCATTTGACTCCACCTGTAAGGCATCTCAATCTATGATATGAATCTCATAAAAAATATACTTCCTCAACACTTACACATGAAAAACATCATGGATATGTGATAGGCTCAGTGACAAAGCAATACGATAGGTGACACGACCTATCTGATCAAGTATCTCAAAAGGGCCAACAAATCTGGGTACAGGCGTAGAGCCTTTTCCAAATTGGATTGGACTCTTATGAGGTTGCACTCTCAAAAAGACCCTATCTCCAACTTGATAACTATGATCTTCCCTCTTGGCATCTGCATACTTCTTCTGCCTATCCTATACCTCCTTTAGATGTTGTCTGATCAAAGTCACTTGTTTCTCTAACTCTCACACTAACTCAAGACCTAAAGAAACACTATCCTCAATATGGTCCCAACTCAAAGGTGTTCTACATGGTCTGCCATATAATGCCTGATAGGGAGGCATTCCTAGAGAAGTGTGATGCCCATTATTGTAGGCAAACTCAACCAAATGAAGGTACTCCTCCAACATAGTCTGATGATCCATGACATACATGCGGAGCATATCCTCCAACACTTGATTTACCCTCTTAGTCTGACCATCGGTCTCTAGGTGTTAAGCAGTGCTAAAATTGAGCTTAGTGCCCAAAGCTATTTGTATTCCTCTCCAAAAGGATGATGTGAAGAGAGAATCTCGATCAGAAATAATCTTATGAGGTATGCCATGAAGTCCAACAATATCCCGTAGGAAAACTTGAGCTACTGTTGGGGCTGTAAAAGTGGTCTGAATGGGTGAAAAGTGGGCTACTTTGGTTAGTTTGTCAACCGTCACCATGATGGCATCATGATGTCGAGATGACATAGGGAGACCAATGATGAAGTCCATGGAAATAACATCCCACTTCCACTCTAGTATCTCATGAGGCTAAATAAAACCACCAGGGTGATGATGCTTTGCCTTAACCTTGTAACACTCAAGACATTGTGCCACTATCTCATCCCTGGCCAATGATATAACCGTCTCAAATCTTCATGCATCTTCTTGACTCTAGGATGTACTGCATAAGGGGCCCTATGAGCCTCTAGCATGATGAAAACTCACAAGTCTCTGAAGGATGGGATATAGATGCATCCTCTATGGCATAAAAGCCCATCAAAATCTAGGGAATATCCTAAATATTTACCCTCGAGAGTACTTTGTGATCGAATGATCTGACTAACCTCTGCATACCAAACATCCCCATGCAAGTGATGTAGTATCTGATCCCTCAAGTACCTACAATCATAGAGTAGGCTCCATGGCCTCTCCTACTCAAGACATTGACAACCACATTCTCTTTCCCCTTGATGTAGTGGACATCAAAATCATACTCACAAAGGAATTCCATCCACCTACACTAACGTGCATTCAAGTTTGGCTGAGAGAAGATATATTGTAAGCTCTGATGATCTGAATGGAGCTCAAACTGATGACCCAAAAGAAAATGCTGCCATCTCACTAAAGCATGAACCACTGTAGCTAACTCAAGGTCATGAGTGGGGTAATTGAGTTCATGAGTCTTAAGTTTCCTAGACTCATGCAATGGCTCACCCATTCTACATAAGAACTACTCCCAAACCATCTAAGGAAGCATCTATGCATACAACAAAATCCAATGAAGGATTAGGCACTGCTAGAATAGGTGTGCTGGTAAGTGCCTTCTTGAGTTCCTAAAAGGCCCTCTTGCACTTCTCAGTCCACTCAAATTTCTTCCCCTTACGCTGAAGAGAAGTAATGGGATGTGCCACTCTAGAAAAACCTTCTACAAAACATCTGTAATAACCTACCAATCCCATAAAGGTCTTGACCTCGGTCACTGAAGTAGGTGTAGGCCAATCCATGATGGCTCTAATCTTAGATGGATCTACTAAGATGCCATCTCCAAAAATAACATCTCCAAGGTAATGAATCTCTGTCCTATAGAAAGCACATTTGGACAAATTTCCATACAACTGATTGTCTCTAAGACACTGCAATACCTATCTCAAGTGCCCTTCATGCTCCTCTTCATCTTGTGAATAAATTAGGATATCATGAAGGAACACAATTACAAACTTATCAAGGAAGGTATGGAATACCCCATTCATAAGGCTCATGAAAATTGCTGGAGCATTGGTGAGTCTGAAAGGTACAACTATGAACTCATAATGCCCATATCTGGTATTAAATGTAGTCTTGGAAATGTCACTATCAACAATCCATAGCTAGTTGTATCCTGACTTAAGATCAATCTTTAAAAACACTTTAGCACCCTTAAGCTGATCAAACAAATCATCAATCATGAGGAGTGGATACCGATTCTTGATGGTAAGCTTATTAAGCTATAGGTAATCCATACATAACTGCAAGGATCCATCCTTCTTCTTAATGAAGATAATAGGCACACCCCAAGGTGAAACACTAGGATGAATGTGACCCTTCTCCAAAAGTTTCTCTAGCTGAATCTTGAGCTCATTAAGCTCATTAGTGGTCATCTTGTAAGGTACCCTCAAAACTAGAGTAGCTCCTGGCACAAGATCAATATGGAAGTCTACTTCTCTTCGAGGAGGCATGCCTGGAAGCTGAGTAGGAAACACATCTGCATACTCCTAAAGTATAGGATAATCATCAAGAGATGTTTCCCTTTCCTCCTCATCCTCTCTATCATTGATGGTAATAGCAAAAAGATGACATCCTTTCCACATGCTCTACTTAAGCTGCATGGTAGAGATCATACGAAGAGAGATGCCTCTTAGAATCCCACAAATCACAATAGGTGTACCATGATCATCAAGGCACTCAATCCTCTTATGTCAATAATCTAACTTAGCTCTATGGGCATAAAGCCAATCCATGCCAAACACTATGTCATAAGAACCAAGAGGTGTGATATGAAGATCCACAATTGTGATGAAATCGCCAATCTACACCTAGCTATCCTTCACTAAAGAGTTGACTGACACTCTAGACCCTAAGGCTAACTCTACTTCCTAACTAATTTCCTATCTTGCTGCCACAAGCCCGCAAAGCCTGCAATGCTCGACAAAAGATGGAGATATAAAAGAATTAGTAGCTCCTGAATCAAACAATATAGTAACACTAATACCACTGATCATACCTACAGCCTCTATCATTGTGGCCTAGTGCTTGGCCTAGTGGTTGTTAACTACTGAAAATACTCTGTGAGACTTTCCAAAGTCTCCAACTGTATGCTCTAAAGCTTCCATATGCTGATGGCCTGACATCTATCCTTGAGGAAAATCATGAGCTAAGTGCCCCATGGGACCACATGCATAGCAAGGACCTCATGTGAAAGTCTATACTCCCTGTGGCCTAGAGAACTGCTGACCACCGGTCCTACTAGAACCATTGAAACCCCCCGAGAGGACTGTTGAGTCCATGCTAGGGGTGCATCTATATATTGTTGTCACTGATCCTTCCTCTATCCCTGTGCCTACCACTGTTTGGGCTTAGATCCCTTCTGTCCCTATGGTGGCTTCTATTTCTAATTTTTTTGGGTTTTCTATTGTGGGTTCTTGTTAAATGATCCTAAGAAGTGTTTGTTATTACCCTTCCAGTGACTCTTTTGGTGCCCCTATGATTGTGATGCAAATTTATAGTTTTGAGATTTGTCATGAGCATCTCTAGACTTACCCTGAATCTCTTTTGCAACCAAGGCCATTTCTATAGCCTCACAAAAGGTCTTTGGTGAGGTCATGTGAACCTATCCTTCTATCCAATCATTGAGTCCCTTAACAAAATAGTTGATTCATAGCTTTTCATCCTTCGAGTAGTCTACATAGGGTAGAAACTCAAGGAATCAGGTCTCGTACTGTAGCACTATGAGTCCCCTCTGCTAGAGCTCATGGAACTCATCAATATACCTCTATCTATAGTGCTCTGATATGTATCTATCTCTAAACCTTTCTAAGAAGGTATCCCAAGTCATAGTGTCCATAGTGGTGTTGTTCTTATATTCTTCTTATTTACACCATGTGGAAGCACCTCCTCTCAAAAGGAGTACTACAAATCGGGCCTTGGCATTGCTATCATACTGACACAACCCAAAGCACCTATCCAAAAAGCCATGCTTCAGCATCTATACCCTCTATAGAACCATGATACAAAGGTGATTGTAATCATAGGAGATCTCTAATATGATCTCCAGCATCACGGGGTGCCCTTTGAACAACCCTAGGTGGTGATTCTAACATGTGAACTAAATCCACCTCATGTGCCCCCTTCCCTTCCTCTCGATCTCATGGAGGACTCCTAGTCCTCTCTCTAACCTATGATCTATATCCTCCAACCAGCTAGTGTTTTGGCTGAGGATTAATTGGAGGCAACCTCTCCTTAATAACCTTGATGAGGTTTTGCAAGGCTAATAGGACCTCCTGATTAGGGTCTGGTGGTGGTGGTGGTGATTGATTAAGTACTAATATCTCAGCCCTTTGTTCAACTTACTTGTGAGCTGAGGGAGCTCACCTAGCCCCTCATCCTCTAATACATCTTCGAGCTTGATGTGTAAGGGGAGGCATCCTAACAATTAAAAAGGGGTTAAAGTTAGCTAAGAAATGTAATGGGTTTAGGTTCCAATGTTGAAACCTAGGCTCTGATACCAAGTGTCGTGCCCATAATTTAACTAAACAAAAATGCAACAATTTTTTTTTTTAAGGGTTAAATTTTAGAGAGTAACATTCAAAGGTTAAGTGTAAGTTGACTATGGTTAAGTCAGCCTCAATCTAGGATCAAGTTTTGGAGAGCATTAAGCTAAGGAGTTATAATATGACAATGTGGGTCTAGTGGATAAAAGTTCATAACTATTGTCAAAAGAGTCAGATCTCAAATAGTGGAATCCTAGTGTGTACAATTTCTCTTTGAATCTTTAGTTTGATGTATTCAAGATCCCTAGAGCATAATCATCTATCAAATTAGACTATACCCACAATTAATATGGCTACCTAAGTTATAGCTTTCGATAAGGTTTGATTCACTAATAGATAGATTACCCTATGATAAAGGTTCATGACTTAGCTACCATAACATTCGAAATCAATCCCACATTATAGTCCAAGGGATAACTTCACTGATAATCAATTTTTTTTAATAATTATATGGCAATGGACCTAATAGTCTTGACTAGAACATATTGTTATCTAAACGTATCAAGAAGTGTTAGCTATACTACCTCCTACCCTACATACTAATCACCTTATAATAAAATGATTTAATTATATCCAATCAATTATATGTAATTAGGTTTCATCTATCGAGTATGATTTATTTGACATATTCGATAATTTGTCCACATTATTAGTTCATGAGTTAACCATGTTATTAAATGAATTATGTTTGATAATAAACCTAATAATGTGAGTTAGCACGAAAAGTTATATAAAAATTAGAATATAAATTTTTTACTAGCCTTTTAATTTATACTAATATCCCTCTCAAACATTAATTTAATTTGAAAAGTTCAATACATTAGGTCATAACCTTATTAGCTACTTTCAAGCTAATTATCTAAATGAACCCAAATAATCTATTAAATGATCTCATTTTAATTAATTAATAATTGAATGCAATAAAATATGATTTTAACAAGTTATTTTATCATTGGTTAAATCTAAGACATGTTATCAATAAAACCATTAATTACTAATTAATTTTATTACATTGAATTTTAATCACAAAATAACATTAATAACAATAAAGTAGAAATTAGACTAATAAATCAAATCTTCATAAGATGGTCCTAACCTACTAACCATTCTACTAATCCTACTAACCTATCCTACTATAATAGCCTACTAGACTATCACATCACCCCGCCCCCCCCCCCCCCCCCCCCCCCTCCCTCTTATTTCCAAGATCCACTTGTCCAAAATAAGTTGAGGTGATGACAAACCCAATGCTAAACAAACCCTTGCAAAAATTCCCAAGGAAAAAATGCAGATTTTGAATCATGCATTTGGGCCCACCAAATGGTATCCTATTTACCCCAAGCAAGGATTCACACAAGGGAAGAGAGAGGATAGGTTGACTTGACATGGTAAGTACTTATGATAGTTTGGTGAAGGTTTAAGTCTCCTGAAAATTGGGCCCACTTTAATGTCTCCCCACTTCATTGCAAGGAACTTACACATGGTAAGAGCATGTTGTCAAGTCAAAGGTTACATTAACGATGTGTGCAGCAAGGTGCATGTGGAAGGGAAAGGATATGGCACAAGTGTAGGTGAGTGGGGCTTTGCTAAAGCAAATAGATGACACCAGTAGGTGGGTCCCCTTCCAAAGATATTATGCAAGTGAAGTTTCCTTATATATTTTAATATGTTTTGCATTAAAATGAGCCTTCTCTTTTTTGCACCATTTTTGGGTAAAAAGTGTATGTGTGTGGGGCCCATTAGAATATAGGTGTAAAAGCAAGTCATGCAATAAATTTCTTGAGTTAATAAAGAAGTTGATTAATACTAACAAGGTGATTAATGTATTAACTCCTATTAGGAAAAGTATATAGAGAGGGGAATATTCTTTGTGGTAGAGAATTTAATTCTCTTTCCATACAAATTCCAAAGAGCATTTTTTCTCTAAAATCTGGAAAGTGTGATTTGTATGGTTTGATATTTAAAATTCTAACTTGTATATTTTTATGCAAATAAAATCAATTTTTTGCAAATATAATAGATTGAAAACTTTCTTTCCTTCATAGTTTATCAATATGAATACAAAAGTTTTTATCCAAGAATAAACAACAAAGTTCTCACAATATAAATCCTACATCTTTATTTTCTTTCCATTGAAATAATATGTCACTCATTTACAATCTACAATATCTCTTTCACAATGAATATACCAATGAAAAACTCAAGAGGACTAACATACATGGTTACAATTTTATTCCTTGAAGGGCATTCAAAATAAATACATAATATATTTCCAAACAACATCTCTTTCTCATGGATTTATCGCCTATTACAACCATTCTCTCAAGTATCTAAATCAATTTACTTTATTACAAATGTGCAAAGACATTTTCACATACTCCTTGATACATAAATCTACAATTACCAAATATAATACAACATGGAATGTTTCTCATTCCAACAGATCAACAACACAATACATTGGCTTTCACAAAAAACCATAAGAGGTCACTCCAATGCTTCTTCTTCTTCCAACAAGATCATCAATTCCTGCAAATGAAAATGGAAAAGGCAATGGGATGCTCACCTCCCATCCTAGGCTTCTAAGAAGCCACCCCCGAGCTTGGGGAACCATCACAAAGACAAGGAGACAATCGAGCAATCCACAATAACAACATATAAATGAATACACAATGAAAACTCCCTTCCAAGGCTAACACAAAGAGTCTCAAATGACTCAAATATTGGGGTGAAGGTGGAACCAACTCAAGGGGAGAAAGAACATTTCATGGAAAACAAAACACAAGCCTTCTATTGGATTTCTCAATACACAAGATGCCACAAAATCCCACACAATGAAACTCCTTATGACCCCCATGGCTTCAAGTCATACAAGTATTATGACCCCCAAATACAAATAAGAAATGGCTACATGGAGCCCGTACATCCACATTTCTTCCCTCTCCATAACAAGAAGAGACTCTACACCCATGATTGTTTCAAAATGCCCTCCACCCCCAAGGATACTCTTCCCTCCCAAGGGTGAGTGTGGCCTTGAGAAAACTCCCTTGACAAAAAAAATACAAAACAACAAGGAATTCACAAGAATCAACTAACAAGCTTCACATATACAATACATGGAAAAAAATTCTCTACAACAAGCTCAAGAATTAACATAAGAACAACTACTCTCATGCAATAGCAAGATTCACAAACACAAATACATAAAAGCTCAAAAAACTAGTTTCTCCATGCAAGAGATGAAATAACCTTGAGAGATCATTCACTTGAAAATACAAAAAGTAAAAGAATGATTGCCACAAACCTATAATCCAAGCTTAAGGAAGAAAGTTGATGAAGATCTTTACACTTTCCTAAGTCTTCTCCCAATTAGCAATCTCTAAATCTAGAGAGTGGGTGTCAACCCAAATATCCCCCCAAAATTCCTACTAAAAGAGGTCCTCCCACCAAACTCCCAACTAACCCTCATTAATAGGTATGGCTCAAGGAGATTTTCCATCCATCCTTGTCTCCCTTCATAAATGAGATGGAGACCAAGAATGGGGAAAGAGGAATGGGCTTGTCCTCATTTGCCAACCCTCCATTTTCGAGATTTCACTTGAGAGGTACTTTTGAAAGACCATAAATGAGTTATGGGCTCAATATTGACTAAAATTTAGCACCCAACCCAAGGTACATCAAGCGGGTTGGCTAAAAAAGACCCTAACTACTCCCTAAGGGCTCATTTAACCTCCCTAAAATTTACTTGAAGTTTGAATTCGGGTTCAACATGGATTGACTTACTCTAAGGCTTCCTAACCAAAGGTTTACATGGGAATCCTAAAGTGGGTACCATCCTAAGTTAGTGGCATCCAATCCCAAGTGGACATGACATGGCCACAAGCACACACACCTGTCAAGTGACACAAACAAGAAAGACACATCACAAGCCATGTCGCATTTCCACTTGAGCATGCAGAACATAAATTACCTTAACAATTAAACATATAAATTAAATACATTCATGCACATTACTTTCACGAATAAAATATGATACAACAAGGTTTTGGGCTTCTCACTAGAAGCAACCTTGGTTTGAATTGATTTTCACATTGGTCTCTGCGATGGTTCCCCGAATTTACCATGGCATATTTTCCTGCATACTCAAGTCCAATATCAGTAGTCTAAGGAAATATACATGTAAATTCCATAACTTTCATAATCAAATAATTCTCAAGAAATTAATCATAATTAAGTCAAAGTTTCACATGGCATAATTCATTCATTTATAACTTACATAAATCTCATCATGAAATATACAATTCATCACTAAATTAAATTTGAAATATAATCATTGCATACATATGTAATTTAATTACAATTAAACTTCATCATGACATCACAATCATTCATAAAATCTATTTAATTTCACAAAAATGTTCCAAATAGATATCACAGTTTCATCAAAATAACATAACTAAATTTTCAACTAAACCCTAAGGTGATAAAACCATAACATAAAGTATCAGTAAATCCATAGAGCATCAAAATATAATCATCAAATATGACTATCTCAAATGTAGAACTGAATGGCTATGATAGGTTCGAGGTGAGGCCTCACACATCATTAGGTGCACACTTTCGGTACCTATAGTCTTTTTTCAAGTGATTGATCTTGTGACAATGAGAACATGTCATGCAAGGTGTCTTCCAAGTACCAATATTTCCTCTCATGTTGAATCTTATATAGTTTGTTGCAATGTAACCATATCTTCCACAAGTTGTACAAGTATGTGAGGCCTCACCCCGACCCATCATAGTACTATTAATACATTCGCATTTTGATACTTTATGATTTGATACTTTGATACACTTTCTGGTCATTCTGACAGAGACTAATGATATTATGTTTTATGATGATGATTATATTATGTGAATTATATTTTGATGTGGATTAGAACCTAGAACATATTGTTGATTTTGGTTATACATGCTTAGAAATGTGATTTGATGAGAAAGGAGATTATATTTTGATGTGGATTAAAACCTAGAACATATTGTTGATTTTGGTTATACATGCTTAGATATGTGATTTGATGAGAAAGTTTTAATCATAATTGGATTTGATTATTTCATGGATTATTCTTTAAAGTTAGGAAATAGCATGGATAATAGGTCATAATGTTAAATTATGAAGGTACTTTGTTTGAACATTACTTTAATGAAAAGTGAAATTAGGGATGGAATTATGCATATTGAATAATGTTTGCCAATTATGAATTGTATATATATTTTCATGTGATTTTATTGCCTTGGACTACTAATGCTCAAGTTTAGTGTGCAGGAAAGAAAACCATGGAATTATTTAGAGAATCATGCCTAAACATATGTACAATTGAGTAAGCCAAGGTTTAATCTAATGAAGAGATTGAAACCTTGTTGTAATGTGATTTCTATTTGTAAACATAATTTGTATGTATGTTAATAGATTAAATTCATGTTGTTAATTGAACATGTCATTTGTGAATGTGATGTGTATTTTATGGTGTCACTTGACACTTGTAATGTCCACGTTAATAGTAACATGTCAATTAGGGTTTGGCAAGGATCACCCACCCTAATAGGATATTATAATAATCCCACTTGCATGTAGATGTCTTGTAGGGATCACATCAAGTTGGAATTCGTATTTGAGCTTAAGTGGTACTTTAGAGGGGTCAAAAGTGACCCTAGAGTGCATTTTTAGCCAAAATTAGCTAGCCCTGGGGGTACCTTGAGTTGGGGGCTAGTTTTTACCTATGGAAAGGTCTAGATCACCATTATGACCCTCCAAAAAGGCTACTCTTCAAGAGTGGTGAAAATGGAGATGGCCACATGCATTTTAACTTGTTCCACACTCCTTGCTAAAGTCACCATTAATAAGGGGGACAAGAGCTAAGGCCAAGGACTAGAGGTCATGCCTTATTAATTTCTTAATCATAAGTAAGATTTTGGAGGTCTTTTTAGAGGGCTTGGAGAGACTTAGTGGGTGTTCACCCACTCTTTAATTTTAGAGACAC
This sequence comes from Chamaecyparis obtusa, assembly GCA_027943335.1. Taxonomy (NCBI): domain Eukaryota; kingdom Viridiplantae; phylum Streptophyta; class Pinopsida; order Cupressales; family Cupressaceae; genus Chamaecyparis; species Chamaecyparis obtusa. The sequence continues at coordinate 5,505,303 of BSBK01001913.1, forward strand.
TTAGGGTTGGAGAAAGGAAAAAGAAAAGGAAAAGGATAAGGGCTCTTCTCAACCTCATTCTTCCATTTGCATTGGACCAAGGTTGGTGGTCTTTCCATGAAGGAGATTTCTTATTGTAAATTCATGTTGAAGATATTTTGTGTAGAATGTATATGTAGAAATGCATGATTTCTTGCTATGTAAATTTTTTTTTGTTGATTGTTGTTGAGTATGAGTGACTATGGATTGAATATCCTTTTGTTTTTCTTTGTGTTGATATGCTTGTTCATGGGAGTATTAGGACATCACTCACCCTTGGGAAGGGAAGTAGTAGCCTTGGGTGAATGGGTTAGTTGGACTCTCCATTGTAGTTGAGAGTCTCTTGTCTTGGATAAGAGGGATAATTTCATGGGGTATGGGCTCCATGAAGCCATGTTGTAAATCCCTATATTTTGGGGATGGAAATGACAAAATCTTGTGTATGGAAGAAAGGAAAATGTAGCCTTTGAAAGGAATGGAAAGACTCTTGTTAGAAATTGTAAATTGTTTGGCATTATCATCCTTGAAAAAGCCCACCTTCACCCTACTTCAATGGGTTTTAAACAATCAATTTGTGAATCCATGGTTGGGAGTTTTATGTAGTGTTGTGTATGTATGCTTGTATGCATTTTTTTTGTATATACCCATTTATTCTTGATTTTCCAAGCTTGGGGGCAGTCTCTTTGAGACCTTGGATGGGAGGTGAGCTCTCCATGGTTTTCTCCTTTATTTGTAGGTTATGAAGGCATGTTCTTGGGGAGAAATCTTGGAGGGAGTTTCTATTGGCAAGTTGACTATACTGATGTATATGACTATGATTTAGTGTTTTCATTATGGCAACAAAGTCACATGAAGTTTTGGAGTCAACACATAACTTAGAAGATCATAAAAATGGCTATGGAAGACTAGACAGTTAGTAGAGCACCAGATGAATAGAGCATCAACACACGTGCATATGAACAAGTTATGATATACACCCTTGAAGATAAGATTTTGAGTATATAATCATGATAATTCTAAAGGTGCATGATCAGATGAGTTAGTTTGATGAACATAGAGGCAGTTGAAGTGTCAAAGATAGTGAGTGGCAGAATAGAATAGAGCATAGAGCCGACTGTTGGTATTTTGGTTAACGTGTATAATATTGTTTTGTAAAGGCTATATGCCTATTATATTTAGGTTATAGACATGTTAATATCATTGTGTGAGAACATGCTTGAGCCAATTCATTTGGCAGCGTTGTATGTAATAGGTTGAAGGCCGACCTAGTGAATAGTTTTGTTTGCGCATATAAATAAGACATGCACCTTTGTATTTGAGCATGGCATCAGAGATAGAGTTGATAGAAGTAGAGAAAAAGAGTGCAAAGAGAAGTTAGAATTTTGTAGAGATTTACAAGAGGCTAAAGTATTAGGGCACATAAGGAACTAATCAGACAAGCAGTGTCACAACAATAGTTCATCTTACAGATATAGTATGTATCTGAGATCTAGAAGGTTGTAGCCTTCACCACTTGAGTAGTGAGCCCTAGAATAGTGTGTCATCACCCCTAATAGGGTTAATTGTAAAAGACTCCTAATAGGGTGTGACCCTTGACAAGTTCATTATACTTAAGCATTCTAATGACAGCTCCTAACAGGGTTAAGGAATATTAACAGGTTCATAATACACAAGTATAATTATTAATGGGTATTAATTCCACTAGGGTTTCCCCGTAACCATATCTGGTGTTATGTGTTATGTGTTGATTACTTTACATGCTTTAATATTTAGTTCAGCAATTAAGAAATTAAGTTAAGTTTCAAGATATCAAAAAAAGTAATAATATATAGAACACTCATTCACCCCCCCCTCTTAGTGTTCCCATTCCTAAAAATTGGTATCAGAGCTTTGGTCCTCTGAAGATAAGTTTAAAAACTTGAGGAGATCATGGGTTCAGAAGAAGTGAAACATCTAAAGAAGAATCTTGAAGTAGCTCTTGAAGACCTTGATAGACTTGAAAAGGAAATTGAAGAACTGAAACTAAAGGTTAGTGGTTCTCAAGTATTCATCAAGAGACCGAGAAAAGATTTAAAAGATTGTTAAAACATTGATTTAGGGAAAATGGTCAAAATTTTGAATGAGGAAAACACATCGCTGAAAGATCAAATTGAAGAGTTGGATGAAAAGCTATTTAACAATCAAGAAGCCTATGAAGAACAAGTCAAAGAAAACAAGCAATTGGATGAAGAATTGAGGCAAGAAAACATGAAAATCTTGGAGTTAGAGAACATCAAGAAGCAAGTGGAATCTGAATTGACTGAAATTGAGAAAATATTTAAAGGATTGTTAAAACAATGATTTAGGGAAAATGGTAAAAAATTTGAATGAGGAAAACACTTCTCTGAAAGATCAAATTGAAGAGTTGGATGAAAAGCTATTTAACAATCAAGAAGCCTATGAAGAATAGGTCAAAGAAAACAAGCAATTGGATGAAGAACTGAGGCAAGAAAACATGAAAATCTTGGAGTTAGAGAACATCAAGAAGCAAGTGGAATCTGAATTGACTCAAGCAAAGAATCATATTGACAAATTGCACACAAGAAAAGATCTAATAGAATCATAGTTGTATGCATAAAAGATTAAAGGAGATACCTGTTGGAAATATTCAGGAATTAACCGAGTTACTGAGAGGGGAGGGGTGAATCAGTAACTCCAAATTTTCTTTCAATTACAGATGTATTAACATGTAATTTACTTTAACCTTTGCATACAGAAAGCATGAAACTTAAAAGCATTCACAATAATGACACATAGATTTGGTTACCCAGAAACCTTCCAAAAAGAAAGTAAAACTGGGGTGGGGATGAAACCCACAAAGCTTTAGTACTGTAGAATAAAGTTGGCCAGTTAAGGCTTACAATTTGATCACTTCTGATGATCTGCCCTGTTAGGAGCAAAAAGGGATTGCTAGATCCACCTTGTTAAAGGATTTACAAACATACAATGAAGTATGCACTCAGTAAAGAGATTTTACAAAAGACTGTTAAGTCTACCCGGTTAAAGGATTTAGTACTGATTCACCTGTTAGGATGAAATAGTAGATCTCTTGCTTTGCAACTGGATTGCTGATTGAGATTCGCTGATGTACTGATCACCTTTTGTGATGAATTTGTCTTTGCTGTTCCTTATACTGCTAAAGCCCTTTGTAATTCGCTTATCTCTGCCTTTCTTTCTTTTTCACATGCATGCTACTACATACATCTTGGCATTTTTACAACATTGTTTATATACAAGTCTTAAACAATTAATTAAAATTATAATTACAAAGTCAGCTTGACAAATAAACATAAGTGCTACTAAGTCAGCCCAAGTATGGTTACACAGTTTCTGCAAACTAACTCCGTGACTTTCTGATACTCGGCATCCATTGCATTACTCGGCATCATCATGCACTCGGTAGAAGTGAAGGCACGGTTCATACTGACCACTTGGTAGGTTTTGAACTCAGTAAATACTGGTGACTCGGTAGACATGATGTTACTCGGTTTACACTATCCTGCTCGATTTGTACTAACTTGCTCGGTTTGCACTGTCTTCTCGGTTTGCACTGTCTGCTCAGTTTGCACTGTCTGCTCAGTTTGCACTATCTGCTCGATTTGCACTATCTGCTCAATTTGCACTCAGAATGCAAATAAGTGTTGTCACTAGTGGCAATTCTGCTTAATGCCAACAATCTCCCCCTTTGGCATTAGTGACAAAAACACTTATTGGCCAAAACTTAAATACATGAATCATGCTGAGTTTTATTTTGATTTTTCAAAATTTGTCTTTGTTATAGGGCTTTATACATTGTCTCCCCCTTTCAATGTGCTAACTTTTTCTATACAAATCTTCTTCTATACATATATCTCCCTCTATACATATCTTTGATCTTCTATACATATATCTCCCTCTATACATATCTCCCCCTTTTTGGCGATAATGCCAAAGAATCATATACAAGTGATTTACAGAGAGAATCCAAAATTTGATAGAAAATTAGAATGTACCTTCATTATTAGTGCCAGGGTTCTATCCCATCTTTCTTGCAGAATCTTGCATGTTTGGATTGCAATTTGGACTTCTGCAGAGAGTTCAATCATGTGATCTGCTATAGAGAACTGATTGTCATGAATCAATGTTTTGGAATGTTCAATGTGCTTATACATTGTATTCATGATGGGAAGGATCATGTGTTGGATGTCTAGCAGTGTGGACCGGATCCTTGTGCCTTCTTTCAGTAGATCTGACTGCATATTTGATAGGTATGAGATTTTCATGTGATGAGCAGAGCTTGAACTTGGTTCAAGTTGCAACTTCTGTATGCTAATCTTCATATCCTCATCCATTTTATTCATTTTATCCTTAACATCCTTTGTGAACTCGACAATATTGCACAATCTGGCCAAAAGAGAGGTAGCATTCGAATAGGTAGATTCAATGTTTGACAAAACTGAAGACAATTCTACTTGGTTAATAGCTATGTGCTGAGCAATGTGCTCAAGCACTTTATTGTTGAATCTCTTCTCAGCTCTTTCAACTAACTTTTCTGTCCCAGATGAGTCCTCATTGTATTTATTGACTGCTTCTGCTAATTGTAGCAAAACATGTTGGGAGGAGTCTACTTTAATACCTAATGCATCAGACAAAATGTCCTTAGCATCGTTGATGATTTGATATTCCTTGTCTCTCTCCTCTTTAAGCTTCTTTTGCTTTTCTTTCCTTTGAAGGATTTCACCTATATTTTGCATTTGGTCCGCTGATAGATTTGCAAAATCTAATGTTGGAATCTCTATTTCTTCATCTAGGTCTATATCCTCTACTATATTCTTACCCAAAAATCTTATGCTCGGTTGAGCTTTAGGCTTATCTGTGCTTAATGCCTTAGTAGTAGTGACAATAGACATAGTTTGTAGTACCCCTTGCATCTTACTTTTGCTGATACTATGTTTAGTTTGACACTGTTTTATCTTGGTTGTTTAGATCAGACATATATTACATGTTATATTTATATTTTGGTGTGTGATTAAACAGTTATAGTTTGGATGTTAATTGTCATGTTGAACCTGAAACAAAACTTTACATAATGGTATAATCTAGTAATGATGGATTTTATATGATGTTTCAAATGCATGTATAAATTGAAGTAATTAGATGATGATTATATTTGGTACTTACCCCATACCCGCATGTGTATGGTATCATGTTTGTTATCATATATGTTTTCTTTTCTGTTGACATGCATGTATGGTAGAGGAGGAGGCGTAGTTACCTGCATTTAGTCGGGTCCACACGTCCTAGCCATCCCTACCATTGTCTGATAGTATGTTATATTTGCACATGTACATGCAATGGTTCTTATGCAGGTTGCAGGTACCGGGCATCGACTTCCCTGGCTTGACAGGATGAGCGTGCCATTATTATGTCTCAATGGCGGAGAAGGGGAGTTAGCACCTAGGCCAATTCCCTAACCTAACCTAATCATCCTAAAATCACGGATGAGACCTTACTTGACTTACATAAATTGAATTCATCCTGGTAGAACGAATCTGATATATGTTTTCCCGGTTGAGCATGATATTGTCTTAGGTTTTGTTTCATGTCGGTGTTGCATTTTGACCTTGTAGATCTCATGTATGATCTCTGATGGTTATTTAAATTATGTTGACGTATTAGTAAGTGTATTTTTTTATAAGTATCATAATTAGATAAATATATCTTTTATATGTTTATGGATATCAATTATTTTATAATTAAAAAAAAAAAAAAAAATCTTGAGTTTGATATATTCTAAATTGAAAGAAAAGATTTAAGAAGATAATAAAAATGTTTTTTTTCCATGTCACCTTAGGAGTAGGAGAAGTGCATTTAATAGGTTTGGGGAAGAAATAAGATAAAAAGGGAGTCATTATTATGTTATTTTTGGATGCTAAATTTAGAGGATTGAAAACTGGTTATGAGGATTTGGAGATGAAAGTTTAGAAAAAGCTTGGAAAAGAGGAAGAGAGCAAGAAGAGGAGGATTGATTTTGTGGAGCACATTGGAATCACAGTTGAGAGGTTGGCTTCATCAACCTGCTTTGAGAATCAGGTAGGTTTCAAATTTCCCCATAGTATGTTGTCATGTTGGTTTCAGATTTCCATTAATAAGAAAGTATATCTACCTTCTCTAAATGTGGAGTGAGGAAAAGAAATAAACAGAATTATAGTTTATATTGTGAGATTTCATTGTTTCAATTTGTAAACCTTCTTAATTCAACGATAGATGAAAACCACTGAAACTATATTGAAAAACAAGAGAGTTTGATGCTTCATAATCTCCATGAAAACCACTATTTTTAGAACCATTTATTTGCCATTTATTCATTAAATTTATCATCTATGTATATATCATTTTGATTCAAGAATCCTATATTTTGTTTTGGAAATAAATTTGGAAACTATACTTCATCCCATAGATGACAAATTAACTAAGTCCTTATGAAAAAAGAGGAAACAAGCACAATATGAACTTAAAACTGGGAGCAAACATACATTCTGGAAAATATATGGGGACTCTTATTTTTCCCAAGCCTTACACAGAGAATATTCTCTCTTTGATTCCCTAAAATATCTATTAGTTTATATGTTTTCCTCTTAATATTATTATAAACATGTTTTAAGGCCTCTTATGTCATTCCCCACTTGTTGAGGGCCCCACAAGGATATTAGGCACAGGTGTTGGGAGTTTTTAAAGAGTTCTATATTTAAAATTTTTGCCAAATCCTATCCCCCACGTTGGCTTAATGCATGAGGATAGACTTAAACAATAAAAAGTTTTAAAAAAAATGCTATTCCTTCATTTAATGACCTGCCAACTCTTAGCAAATTTGTTTGACCTTTTAGACTCCACCTCCCATGCGTACCTTGCTTGGGGATTGCAATCTGACATCTTCCATTTGTCTTAAATGTGTCTCCCCACCTTGCTTAGCGCACCACCTAACTTGCAGATTTTTCTTAAGGAATGAAGGACACTTGTCTTTTCTTCTTTGCCTTGGGTTGGTCAAAGTACCTCCCATATCTTTTATCATGTGAGCAGCCTTGTGAAAGGTGGCGTGGGTTTTTCCTTAGCCATGTTTATGAATTTATTACCATGTTTGAACCCCCTTTGAAAATGGACGCCCACCTTGGGTCTTGCACCCATTTGCCTTATTTTAAATAGTTTATCTTATTCACTAAGGAGATGAGGTGGATAGTAGATTAAGGACCTAGGTGACTTTAGATTTGGATAGCTTTGATGTTTTTTGAATAAGCTAATACAAAATGAAATGTTTAATTAATTTATTATTTGAATTTGTTATCCATTGGAGTAATGCACTTTTTGGATTTGTTTATGATTGTGTAATATTTGACACCTTATTATTATTAGTAAATGTATCATATTTGCCATCTAATTTAACTAAGAGGATTTAACTAAAATTAATATTTTATGAGCTATTGTATAATTAATATTTGGATTAATTACTGAGTACATTATAATCACCTTAGAGTCCTTTAATTTTAGTCATTACTTTCATTATCGATATAGTTACATTGACATCTTTTATAAGTTAACGAAGACATTATATCAAACCATTATAGGCATTAGTGAATGATAACAATATGGTTATTAATCTATAGACGTGGATATACTGATTAGTGTAATTAACTAGTGTGAGCGAATAATTACTTGTGTAAGATGTTCTCTTTGCGTATACTGCTCGTGCATGGAAGTATACTGTTGATGTAGTTGTTTTATATACGGGATTAGATAACCGAATAGGGGATAAAATCCAGAGGTCGGGTGCATTGTTGTGGTTATCAGTTATCTGTTTGTTGATTTTATTTATGGTGCAATGTGGATTCTATCTTCATTTGTTTGTTTTGGATTAGGGTCAATGTGAGACCTTAATGGGATGGTTAAACCGATCCCTGTTATTATTTCCTCTTGGTGGGTTAAAAACTTGATTTAGTGGCCAAGTGAATTTATGTTTTGAAATGAGATTTGCTTTAATTGTTTATCTGGTTATTGGATCTTATTATGTCATAAGTGGCCACAAACTAGGAGGGGTATTGTTGTGAAACTAGGGTAGGTTATCTAGATGTGGTGTAGGAGGTGGCTTGCAATGGATCGCCGAGGCCCGCAGGTGGCTGACGGATCATCCATTGTCAAGTTTCTTAATTCCAGTGATAACACTATAAAATTGATTTAGTCAGGATAACATTAAAAAGATAATTTGAAATACCTCACCCATGCCTTGAGTGCTAGTTAAGACTAAGGATGGATGCGGGAAGATGCTAGATGCATCATCAATATACTTGTCTTCATGAGAGATATCGATGCCACGTATGATCACTTGAGTGCTGTCGATTCAGTGAGGAACCTTCAGGACTAAACTCAAGGGTGGATCTACGTGATGACACCTTCCTACTCACACCGTAGATATCTTACGTAGGTCAGTGCCTCTGGTAACCTGTATACCCTCTTGTATTAGATATATTCTCCTAGATGTTGATTGGGGATTGGTCCTTAGTGTGTGTGTGGGCCTGGTGTTATCTCCCTGGCACGGTGGGGTGGACCTCTAGGTTCCACAAGGTCGGGAGGTAGTGTACTTCTCCATTGAGAAATTTGCGGACTACCCTTCATCACTTGATTGTATACTTGGATCAGTCTATCTCTTTTGTTGCAGATTTATGTACCCAGTGCTGGAAGTTATTATGTTGTACTTATAAGAGGATTCACTTGATTAGTAATGATCCCTACGTGGATCCATGATGTTTTTGGATATTTGTGATTGTATTAAATTCCACCGCATACCCTATGACATGTGTAGCGGATGTAGGTGATCATGTGTTGTAATGAAATATTGATTAAGAGATGTATTTAATTTATCTTTGTACTTAAGAGTTCTTAAGCATTAATCATGTTAGCATAGTGTTAGTTTGATAACGTAATTCTACGTCAGGGACCCTTGAGAATGAAAATGAAATGATATGTTTTATTCAGAACTCATGTTTGTATATCATTGTGTTACTATGTTCAAGGTGTTTGTAAACTTTAGTAAAAAAAAAAAAAAAAATGTTGCATAACTTAGTTTAATTTTAGTGTTTTCTCTTGGGTTCCCTGGCGGGGTGTTACAATTGGTATCAGAGCGTGAGTTCTACACTAGGAACTCTGGGAGTAATATGTGCACCCATTAGGTCTTATTAGGTAAACATGTTAAAACCAAACTTAGACATCAAAACAACTTGTTTGTGGTAATCTTTAACTTTCACGAAAATTTGAACCGAAGTAAAACTAGAACAATGAAACTTGCTTTAAACCATGTCCTTATGTGATTGCTTTTGGTTTCAATATGACATACTTAATGTATATATATGCTTAAATGTTTTGTCCTAACCTTATGGTTGCAGGAAATATGCCTCCTGTGACTAGAGCCCGTGGTAGAGGTAGAGGAAGAGGTAGAGTGGTCACACCCTCTTTCTCAGTTGATCAGGATAGTGCTCAGAGCCATAGTAGAAATCAGGGTGATAGCCACCAGGATGGTTCAGAGGATTTAGACACCAGACAGATTTTACAGGCCATTCTTGAGAGGTTACCACCTATGCAGAATAGAGGTAATCAGGGAGATCAGGCTAGAGAGAGGGAAAGGACTCCTCTTAGACAGGTTGTACTAGTAGGGTATGATGCCATTATGGAAAGTCAGATGAAGGACCTGTTTAGAATGCCTAAACTTCCATTTGATGGCATAGATACCGGGTTTGAGGTGGACACATGGCTCATTGGTTTAGATAGGTACTTCTCCATGTACCCATTTGCTAGCAATGTAAAAGCTAGATATGCTATCATGCAATTGACAGATTCAGCATCATCATGGTGGAGGACAGAAGAGAGTAAATTGGGAATCACCATAGATACAGTTACATGGGAGTTGTTCCTTGAGAGCTTTAGAGATCGGTTTTTATCAGATCAGTGGAAACAGGACCGTGCGGATGAGTATCATTACTTGAGACAAAGGAATATGACCGTACAGGAGTATGAGCAGAAGTTCTTTGAGCTGAAACAGTATGCTGGTTATAGTAGTGAATCACCCCTCATGATTTAGCATTTTATTAGAGGGCTTAATGCCCATATTGGAGGAGAAGTGAAGGTCTTAGAACCCAAGACCCTTAGAGAAGCAGTAACAAAAGCTATACTCACAGAGAAGAAATTTCAAGGCAAGCAGGGTGGTGGCACATCAGATTTTAGGGGTAAACAGTCACAAGGTAACACTAATTTCAAGAAGCCATCACACTTCTCCAAAGGCAATCAAAATCAAAGTCAGCAGAGTTCAAAACCCCCTGATCAGAGTGGTACAGCTTCCAACTCCAGAAAGTTTCATAATAGCCAGTGCTTCAAGTGCAACCAGTCTTCTCAGCCCACACAGTCAGTGCAGAGCTCACATCAGGGTAGTAGTAGAGGCAGTTTCCATCAGTCCAGTGCACCTTCAGCAGGAAGGGGTTATGGTAGAGGCACAGGTTGCTTCACATGTGGACAGTTTGGGCACATTGCAGTCAATTGTCCGCAGCGTGGTTCATAGTATTCAGGGCAGAGACCCGCACCATCTGAGCTTACGATTGGGGATTCAGGTAGATCTCACAAGGTGTTTGCAGCAGTAGACCACCGTTAGGTGGAGCACCAGGGCATAGTTATTGAGTCATCAGGTGCTATCCGAGGTATTGATGTTTCTATATTATTTGATTTTGGATCTACGGATTCTTTTATATCTCCATTTGTAGTAGAGAGATGTGGTCTAGTGGCAATAAAGCAAGGCATAGGTTGGCAAGTGGAGCTAGCTTCAGGGGCAAAGGTGATCACAAACACCTTAATCCGGCATTGCTGGGTAGATTTGGGTAGCATTGGCACTTCAGTTGATCTTCATATTATCCCATTGGGGTCATATGATGTTGTTTTAGGCATGGATTGGTTGGAATCCCATGGAGCTACTATTGATTGTAGACAGAAGATCATTAAGTGTAAGGATGATCGGGGTAAAAGCATTGAGCTTAGAGGCATTCAGCATCCTATTTCTCTTCGTATGATTTCTGCCATGCAGTTGAAGTGAAGTATGAGAAAGGGGTGCCAAGTGTTTGCAGTGTCCTTGAGGGAGTTTGAGGATGAGGATGGTGAGAAAAAGTCCCTTGATCACCCTGTATTACAGGAATTCATTGATGTCTTTCCAGATGAGATCCCGGGTATGCCACCAAAGTGGGATATCGATTTTTGTATTGATCTTGTTCCAGGAGCAGAGCCTATATCTAGAGCTCCATACAGGATGACTACACAGGAGCTGAATGAGTTAAAGCTGCAGTTGGAAGAATTGTTGGCTAAGGGATGTATCAGGCCTAGTGTTTCACCTTGGGGAGCACCAGTCCTCTTTGTCAAAAAGAAGGATGGTTCATTACGACTGTGCATTGATTACAGACAGTTGAACAAAGTCACAGTCAAGAATAGATATCCCTTGCCACAGATTGATGATCTCTTTGACCAGGTGAAAGGTGCTAGGGTGTTCTCTAAAATAGACCTCAAGTCAGGTTATCATTAGTTGCGCATTAGAGAGGAGGACATCCACAGGACAGCTTTCCAGACACGCTATGGTCACTATGAGTTCACAGTGGTACCATTTGGCTTGACGAATGCTCCATCTGTATTCATGAGTTTGATGAATGGGGTATTTTGTAGGTATCTTGATCACTTCATTGTTGTCTTCTTGGATGATATTTTGGTTTATTCTAAATCCATGGAGGAACACAAAGAGCACCTTCGGTTGGTATTGCAATGCCTTAGAGAGAATCAATTGTACGCTAATCCAGCTAAGTGTGAGTTCTTCAAGGTAGAGATTTAGTACTTGGGTCACGTGATCTTGGGTGATGGTATTTCAGTGGATCCCGCAAAGATCCAGGCTATAGTTGATTGGCCGGCACCTACAAATGTGCCAGAGGTTCATAGTTTTATGGGTTTGGCAGGATATTATCGTAAGTTCGTAGAGAACTTCTCTAGAGTTGCTTATCCCATCACCTCATTGCAGAGAAAGGGCAAGAAGTTCATTTGATCTGAGAAGTGTGAAGAGGCATTCAGAACCCTCAAGCATAAGTTGACTAGTGCACCTATTCTTTCAGTACCTGATCCCACAGGTGATTTTATGGTTTGTACGGATGCTTCTTTGGAGGGTATTGGAGCAGTCCTCATGCAAGGAGGACGGGTGATTGCTTATGAGTCTCGCAAACTCAAGGATCATGAGTTGAACTGTCCCACGCATGATCTTGAGCTAGCAGTGGTAGTCCATGCTTTGGTCCGATGGAGACACTTTCTATTGGGACACTGATTTGAGCTTCATACTAATCATCGCAGTCTACAGTACATTTTCACTCAGCCTAATCTGAATGCTAGACAGAGGAGATGGATGGAGTTCCTTTGTGAGTATGATTTTGAGGTTAAGTATATCCAGGGGAAGGAGAATGTGGTAGCTGATGCTCTTAGTAGGAGGAGACGAGTTGTAGCTGTGACTACACTTGGTGTTGTCTTGAGGAGTAGGATCTTGCAGGCACTTCCTCGAGATACTTTTTATCAGGAGGTGAAGGCAGAGATTGAGTCTGGGAGACCTCTAGTAGGTAGATTTGAGGGGTATGTGTTGGAGTCTGATGGTTTGTTGCGTTATGCGAGCTAGATCTATGTACTGTCATTGGATGATCTTCGTTCATTGATTTTATTTGAGGCTCATTGTGCACCTTACTCGGCACATCCTGGTGTCAAGAAGTTGCATGCAGATCTTCGACAGCTATATCATTGGTCAGGAATGAAGAGGGATATTGCTGATTTTGTTGCTAGGTTCTTAGAGTGTCAGAGGGTTAAGGAAGAACATCAGCATCTAGCAGGACTTTTACAGTCACACAGTATTCCTTCGTGGAAATGGGATGTTATATCGATGGATTTTATTGTGGGTTTTCCTTTGACACCCCGTAGACATGATGCTATCATGGTCACTATTGATCGGTTGACTAAAGTAGCTCATTTTTCTCCCATGAGATCCTCCTACACAGCTTCATCAGTAGCTAGAGTCTTTATGAAGGACATAGTGAGATTGCATGGTATTCCTCGAAAGATTATTTCTGATAGGGATCCAGTATTTACTTCTGCATTTTGGACTTCTTTGCAGCATGATTTGGGTGCTCAGTTGAACTTTAGCACAGCCTATCACCCTCAGACGGATGGGCAGACAGAGCATGTGAATCAGGTCCTAGAGGATATGTTGAGGATGTATGTCATGGATAGGCAAACACATTGGGAGGATTATCTCTACTTGGTGGAGTTTGCATATAATAATGGATACCACAGCTCCATTGGCATGTCACCATTTCAGGCATTGTATGGACGTCCTTGTCGTACACCCCTTAGTTGGGATAGATTAGATGACAGGATTCTTTTGGGGCCAGAGATGCTTCGTGATATGGAGCAACAGGTAGAGCACATTCGAGAGCATTTGATCACTGCACAGGATAGACAGAAGAAATATGCAGATGCTCATAGGTCAGACATTCAGTTTTCAGTTGGAGATAAGGTGTTCTTGAGAGTGCGTCCAAGGAAGAGTCCAATCCATTATGGAAAGGGTTCTAAATTGGCACCTCGATTTGTTGGACCATTTGAGATTTTGGAGAGGATAGGTCCAGTTGCTTACCGTCTTGCATTGCCACCTAGCCTATCTCGCATACATGATGTATTCCATGTTTCTGTTCTTAGGAAGTACATTTCAGATGTGACACATGTTCTTGATTGGAATGCATTACAGGTCAAGGACGAGCAGCTGGCTCTGGAGCCCGTGCGCATTCTGGAGCTTCGGGATATCACACTCAGGGGTCGTATTATTCCTCAGGCTAGGGTCCAGTGGGACCCAAATGATGAGACCACAGCTACTTGGGAGGATGCATCTCGGTTGTGGGATGTCTATCCTTATCTGTTTGCAGGCTTCCAGGAGTAAGCCTAGTCCTAGGGGGGAGGATATAGTACCCCTCGCATCTTACTTTTGCTGATACTATGTTTAGTTTGACACTGTTTTATCTTGGTTGTTTAGATCAGACATATATTACATGTTATATTTATATTTTGGTGTGTGATTAAACAGTTATAGTTTGGATGTTAATTGTCATGTTGAACCTGAAACAAAACTTTACGTAATGGTATAATCTAGTAATGATGGATTTTATATGATGTTTCAAATGCATGTATAAATTGAAGTAATTAGATGATGATTATATTTGGTACTTACCCCATACCCGCATGTGTATGGTATCATGTTTGTTATCATATATGTTTTCTTTTCTGTTGACATGCATGTATGGTAGAGGAGGAGGCGTAGTTACCTGCATTTAGTCAGGTCCACACGTCCTAGCCATCCCTACCATTATCTGATAGTATGTTATATTTGCACATGTACATGCAATGGTTCTTATGCAGGTTGCAGGTACCGGGCATCGACTTCCCTGGCTTGACAGGATGAGCGTGCCATTATTATGTCTCAATGGTGGAGAAGGGGAGTTAGCACCTAGGCCAATTCCCTAACCTAACCTAACCATCCTAAAATCACGGATGAGACCTTACTTGACTTACCTAAATTGAATTCGTCCTGGTAGAATGAATCCGATATATGTTTTCCCGGTTGAGCATGATATTGTCTTAGGTTTTGTTTCATGTCGGTGTTGCATTTTGACCTTGTAGATCTCATGTATGATCTCTGATGGTTATTTAAATTATGTTGACGTATTAGTAAGTGTATTTTTTTATAAGTATCATAATTAGATAAATATATCTTTTATATGTTTATGGATATCAATTATTTTATAATTTAAAAAAAAAAGAGAAAATCTTGAGTTTGATATATTCTAAATTGAAAGAAAAGATTTAAGAAGATAATAAAAATGTTTTTTTTCCATGTCACCTTAGGAGTAGGAGAAGTGCATTTAATAGGTTTGGGGAAGAAATAAGATAAAAAGGGAGTCATTATTATGTTATTTTTGGATGCTAAATTTAGAGGATTGAAAACTGGTTATGAGGATTTGGAGATGAAAGTTTAGAAAAAGCTTGGAAAAGAGGAAGAGAGCAAGAAGAGGAGGATTGATTTTGTGGAGCACATTGGAATCACAGTTGAGAGGTTGGCTTCATCAACCTGCTTTGAGAATCAGGTAGGTTTCAAATTTCCCCATAGTATGTTGTCATGTTGGTTTCAGATTTCCATTAATAAGAAAGTATATCTACCTTCTCTAAATGTGGAGTGAGGAAAAGAAATAAACAGAATTACAGTTTATATTGTGAGATTTCATTGTTTCAATTTGTAAACCTTCTTAATTCAATGATAGATGAAAACCACTGAAACTATATTGAAAAACAAGAGAGTTTGATGCTTCATAATCTCCATGAAAACCACTATTTTTAGAACCATTTATTTTCCATTTATTCATTAAATTTATCATCTATGTATATATCATTTTGAATCAAGAATCTTATATTTTGTTTTGGAAATAAATTTGGAAACTATACTTCATCCCATAGATGACAAATTAACTAAGTCCTTATGAAAAAAGAGGAAACAAGCACAATATGAACTTAAAACTGGGAGCAAACATACATTCTGGAAAATATATGGGGACTCTTATTTTTCCCAAGCCTTACACAGAGAATATTCTCTCTTTGATTCCCTAAAATATCTATTAGTTTATATGTTTTCCTCTTAATATTATTATAAACATGTTTTAAGGCCTCTTATGTCATTCCCCACTTGTTGAGGGCCCCACAAGGATATTAGGCGCAGGTGTTGGGAGTTTTTAAAGAGTTTTATATTTAAAATTTTTGCCAAATCCTATCCCCCACGTTGGCTTAATGCATGAGGATAGACTTAAACAATAAAAAGTTTTTAAAAAAATGCTATTCCTTCATTTAATGACCTGCCAACTCTTAGCAAATTTGTTTGACCTTTTAGACTCCACCTCCCATGCGTACCTTGCTTGGGGATTGCAATCTGACATCTTCCATTTGTCTTAAATGTGTCTCCCCACCTTGCTTAGCGCACCACCTAACTTGCAGATTTTTCTTAAGGAATGAAGGACACTTGTCTTTTCTTCTTTGCCTTGGGTTGGTCAAAGTACCTCCCATATCTTTTATCATGTGAGCAGCCTTGTGAAAGGTGGCATGGGTTTTTCCTTAGCCATGTTTATGAATTTATTACCATGTTTGAACCCCCTTTGAAAATGGACGCCCACCTTGGGTCTTGCACCCATTTGCCTTATTTTAAATAGTTTATCTTATTCACTAAGGAGATGAGGTGGATAGTAGATTAAGGACCTAGGTGACTTTAGATTTGGATAGCTTTGATGTTTTTTGAATAAGCTAATACAAAATGAAATGTTTAATTAATTTATTATTTGAATTTGTTATCCATTGGAGTAATGCACTTTTTGGATTTGTTTATGATTGTGTAATATTTGACACCTTATTATTATTAGTAAATGTATCATATTTGCCATCTAATTTAACTAAGAGGATTTAGCTAAAATTAATATTTTATGAGCTATTGTATAATTAATATTTGGATTAATTATTGAGTACATTATAATCACCTTAGAGTCCTTTAATTTTAGTCATTACTTTCATTATCGATATAGTTACATTGACATCTTTTATAAGTTAACGAAGACATTATATCAAACCATTATAGGCATTAGTGAATGATAACAATATGGTTATTAATCTATAGACGTGGATATACTGATTAGTGTAATTAACTAGTGTGAGCGAATAATTACTTGTGTAAGATGTTCTCTTTGCGTATACTGCTTGTGCATGGAAGTATACTGTTGATGTAGTTGTTTTATATACGGGATTAGATAACCGAATAGGGGATAAAATCCAGAGGTCGGGTGCATTGTTGTGGTTATCAGTTATCTGTTTGTTGATTTTATTTATGGTGCAATGTGGATTCTATCTTCATTTTTTTGTTTTGGATTAGGGTCAATGTGAGACCTTAATGGGATGGTTAAACCGATCCCTATTATTATTTCCTCCTGGTGGGTTAAAAACTTGATTTAGTGACCAAGTGAATTTATGTTTTGAAATGAGATTTGCTTTAATTGTGTATCTGGTTATTGGATCTTATTATGTCATAAGTGGCCACAAACCAGGAGGGGTATTGTTGTGAAACTAGGGTAGGTTATCTAGATGTGGTGTAGGAGGTGGCTTGCAATGGATCGCCGAGGCCCGCAGGTGGCTGACGGATCATCCATTGTCAAGTTTCTTAATTCCAGTGATAACACTATAAAATTGATTTAGTCAGGATAACATTAAAAAGATAATTTGAAATACCTCGCCCATGCCTTGAGTGCTAGTTAAGACTAAGGATGGATGCGGGAAGATGCTAGATGCATCATCGATATACTTGTCTTCATGAGAGATATCAATGCCACGTATGATCACTTGAGTGCCGTCGGTTCAGTGAGGAACCTTTAGGACTAAACTCAAGGGTGGATCTACGTGATGACACCTTCCTACTCGCACCGTAGATATCCTACATAGGTCAGTGCCTCTGTTAACCCGTATACCCTCTTGTATTAGATATATTCTCCTAGATGTTGAATGGGGATTGGTCCTTAGTGTGTGTGTGGGCCTGGTGTTGTCTCCCTGGCACGGTGGGGTGGACCTCTAGGTTCTACAAGGTCGGGAGGTAGTGTACTTCTCCATTGAGATAGTTGCGAACTACCCTTCGTCACTTGATTGTATACTTGGATTAGTCTATCTCTTTTGTTGCAGATTTATGTACCCAGTGCTGGAAGTTATTATGTTGTACTTATAAGAGGATTCACTTGATTAGTAATGATCCCTACGTGGATCCATGATGTTTTTGGATATTTGTGATTGTATTAAATTCCACCGCATACCCTATGACATGTGTAGCGGATGTAGGTGATCATGTGTTGTAATGAAATATTGATTAAGAGATGTATTTAATTTATCTTTGTACTTAAGAGTTCTTAAGCATTAATCATGTTAGCGTAGTGTTAGTTTGATAACGTAATTCTACGTCAGGGACCCTTGAGAACGAAAATGAAATGATATGTTTTATTCAGAACTCATGTTTGTATATCATTGTGTTACTATGTTCAAGGTGTTTGTAAACTTTAGTAAAAATAAAAATAAAAATGTTGCATAACTTAGTTTAATTTTAGTGTTTTCTCTTGGGTTCCCTGGCGGGGCGTTACATAGTTGGACTGGCTATAGAGACTGGTATACTTTCTACTGGAGAACTTAAAATATTTACACTTGTAGATTCAAAAACTGGAAAACTTATAGCTGGAAAACTTGATGATGTGGGAGACTGCAACTCGGTAGAAGAAATGGTAGTTGCTTCTGTTGTTGCTATGGATGATTGGACAAATGTTGAAGTTGTCACAACCATGCTTGAAGCTGTCTCTGGGCTAGATGTAGAAACTTTTACTGGAGAGGTAGGAAGGGATGCAATGACTTCTACTGCTATCCTCATAGTATCATCTACCTCAGTGGCTTCTTCTTGTTCATCACTGTCATCTTCAATGTCTTTTATTATGACTGTTTCAATACTCGGTTGGTGAAGGTGGTATATGTTCTTCCATGTGGCATTTGCAGCCTTCACAACCAATTCGATATTGTTGATCAGAATCAAACAAGTATTGAACCTTAATGTCATCTTATTTTCATTGTCCTTCAATGCCTTCTTTACTTCATCATTTTTCAAGCTCGGCATTAACTGTCTTAGGGTTTGATCAAATATGTCTATCATAGTTTTCTTTGCATTGCTCCATCTCATTTTTATTGGATTTAATAAGATAGCTGGAACCTGTGGGGCTATGTCATCAGGAGAGTATTTCCACTATCCCATCTTTTCAATAATAGCATCTTCTATTTCCTTCTGTTCTGTTTCTGATCTGGTTTCATATTTAAAAGATTTTATGTTACTTACTCCAGATCCTGATCCATCTCTAAAGAGTTTGATCCTTTCTTGAAAGTTTAGAGGAGGCCTTTTGAATACTATGTCTTTATCTGCCTTGTCTGCCTTACCTCTTGCATTTCTCCTTGTAAATATAGCAGTGGGATGCTTAGGTGCCTTAGTGATGAATACCTTTCCTTTCTTCTTTGCAGGTTCTGGTTCCTTTGTTTTCTCATCCTTTTCCTTTTCTTCTTCATCGATATCTTCTTTGTCCTCGATTATCATTTGCATTTTGGCTATCCTCTTCTTTCCTTTGTTTACTGCCTGTGGAAGCTTTATGCTTAGTTCAATTCTCACCTTAGCTTCATCATATGTTCCAAAATATGGAGCTTTGGGATTGATAGGCTGATTAAGAAGAGCTTCAATGATATTCTTGGTTTCATCAATATTTACCTCATAAGGAAGAGGTTTTACATATACAGTCCTCGGTTTGGCTGCTTGAATATATACATTGTCACAATCCACCATAAAACAAATGTCATCCTTGTAATCTTCCACCAACTTCTGTGGAATCCAGAATCTATCATTCATTTTCTCTTTGAAAGACTCAAAATAATTATCCATGATGCTTTCAAAATTTTCACCCATTTCTGAGATGTATTCATTTATTTCATAAAGGACTGGTACATCTTTTCTCCATACAACTTTTCCTTTAGAAGGGAAGAATTTCTGAGCATAGAAGAATAAACAGACCAATAAGGATCCAAACTTACATGGATTGTTTTTGGAAGTTTGAATGCTTTCCATGTTTTTGTTAAACTGCTTTAACAATAAGTCTGCTAGGTCAAATGTTAAGTTGTTCTTGACCACTTTGTATGCTAGGTCAATAGCTTCACAGGAGACACTATTCTGTCAACTAGAACTGTAAATCTTATGGGCAATTATGTGTGTAACAAACTTCAGTTCAGCATCGGTAATGCTGCTAACTTTCATGCCTCTACCGTCCCATTCAGCTAGGGTTTTCTTCTCTAGTTCTGTCCGACCTAGGGTTTTGGTAGTTTTTGCTTTGTTCAACATGGGAAGACCGGTGATTTGATGAATCATCTTCATTGTGATCTCTATGGGTTGCTCCAACCAAATCTTGCCATCATGTACACGGCTGAGAATGTATCTAACCCATTTCTCCTGAAAGTTTCAAGGTAGATGTGCAATGTGAACTAAACCTTTATCTTCCAGATGTTTGTGCTCGGGTTTCAGAATACCATCCACACATAGTTCCTCATGCACAATATCTAGTTCTAGGCTCCCCATTTCATGAATTGAACAGTTGAAATGATTGCGGATATCGTTAATAAGTAGTACCTTAGGAGGAATCTGAGATTGAGCTCCATTCGGATCTAGGGCTGCTGCAATTGCGGGCATGATCTTGAAATCTGGTGCTTTCCATTCCCCTTGGACTAACATATCAGATCCTTTCTTCGCTGAAGTGCTGGATGATGCCATGGTAACTCACAAAAAATTCTTTTCACAAAAGTATTGAATCGCTGGGTTGCTCTTGAAATTTTTTGCTCTCAAAGTGCTAAAGGTTCACAGTGAAGAATGAGTTCGATTACTTGCCTTTTGTTTACAAATCTGTCATTAATGCTTAGTACAAATTAGGGTATGAATTCTGATAGACTATCACCCACTAAGAATTAATTGCTCGGTAAAGACTTCGCAACTCGGTGAACTTGAGAATTCATATTGCTCCGACCTTGCTCGGTAAAGACTGGTATCGACCTTGTTCGGTAAAGACTGATACTGACCTTCTTGTGATCTTACTGCATCTTGCATGCTGATTTAGATCTTTCTTTTAATTCAGTTCTGGAACTACTTAAGATTGGTCTGTAAGAACACAGTTCCAGTGCTTTCTTGGAAATTTAGTTTGAGTCGGTAGAGCCACCCATTCCATTACTTGGACTGGTTTGCTTGGTAGATTTAGGAATCCATTTTTGTCTCACCTGTTTCCTGACCTTAGTTGCTTCATTCTTCTTTCCATCTTCAACTTCACTAGCATTCATGCAGTTTCTAGCTATGTGACCGAGTTTAGTGCATTTGAAGCATCTTACGGTAGTATCTCTTTTCCTTAGATGATGTTTTATGCAATTCATGCCAATGTGTCCATATTCTCCATAGTAATGACATCTACACCAGGTGTTGTAGTCCCATCCAAACATTGCTTTCATAATTTGTTCTGCTGGATTGAATATTTTGGATCTACACTCGGATGCCTTGTGACCTTGTTTGTTGCATTTATGACAATTACCTCTGAATCTTGTTTTTTTTTTGCATTCATTTGCTTTGTGACCATGTTGATTGTAGTTGTAGCATTTTCCATCGAATTCTGCTTTTTCACTGTTCCAACATTTATTTGAAGTATGTCCTATTTTACCACAGTGATTACAAGTAGGTTTCTGATTCTTTTGAGTACCTTGCTTAGAAGATTCACCTTCTCCTTTGTATCCAAGTCCTGCTTTTCCTTTTTGCCTATGAAGATTTCGCTCATACAGCTGATTCAAGTCTTCTTCACTTTTCAGCGTTTAGGTCATCCACCAATCTTAGATTTATTTCCTTTTCAGATCTTAGTTCTTCTCTTGTGTTTTCTATTTCTAATCTTAGATTCAGAATTTCCTCATTTGTATGAGAGATCTGATCAATTAGGTTTTCTAGCTGAAGGGTTTTATTTTGGACTTCAATGTTCCTTCCATCTAATTCATCTTTCAACTTGTTTCTTTGTTCCAAGATCTCACAAAATCTTGTAGAGTGTAGCTCTTGTTCTCTTTTTAATTTTCTCACTTCTTCCTGCAGAGACCCATTCTTTTCTAGGAGTTCTTTGACAGCATTGTTTGCTTCATCTGAGCTATTTGAGGGAAAAAGATCTTCAATCTTTTCTTCAATGTAATTCTGATCATTCATCTGATTTGCAAGTTCCTTCCTTCTTCTTAGGGATTGGGAAAGATGTTCTTTTTCTTCTTTAAGTTTAGCTATGGCCATTTCCAGATCTAGCTTTTCATTTTCAATTACCTTGTTCAGTTTGAATACCTCCATTGTCCTGGATCTTTGCTCAAGCTAGTTAAGCTTTGTCTTGAGAACCAATGCTACTCTGATACCAATTGTTGGAAATATTTAGGAATTAACCGAGTTACTGAGAGGGGAGGGGTGAATCAGTAACTCCAAATTTTCTTTCAATTACAGATGTATTAACATGTAATTTAATTTAACCTTTGCATACAGAAAGCATGAAACTTAAAAGCATTCACAATAATGACAAATAGATTTGGTTACCCAGAAACCTTCCAAAAAGAAAGTAAAACTGGGGTGGGGATGAAACCCACAAAGCTTTAGTACTACAGAATAAAGTTGGCCGGTTAAGGCTTACAATTTGATAACTTCTGATGATCTGCCCTGTTAGGAGCAAAAAGGGATTGCTAGATCCACCTTGTTAAAGGATTTACAAACATACAATGAAGTATGCACTTGGTAAAGAGATTTTACAAAAGACTGTTAAGTCTACCCGGTTAAAGGATTTAGTACTGATTCACCTGTTAGGATGAAACAATAGATCTCTTGCTTTGCAACTGGATTGCTGATTGAGATTCGCTGATGTACTGATCACCTTCTGTGATGAATTTGTCTTTTCTGTTCCTTATACTGCTGAAGCCCTTTGTAATTCGCTTATCTCTACCTTTCTTTCTTTTTCACATGCATGCTACTACATACATCTTGGCATTTTTACAACATTGTTTATATACAAGTCTTAAACAATTAATTACAATTATAATTACAAAGTCAGCTTGACAAATAAACATAAGTGCTACTAAGTCAGCCCAAGTATGGTTACACGGTTTCTGCAAACTAACTCGGTGACTTTCTGATACTCAGCGTCCACTGCATTACTCGGCATCGTCATGCACTCGGTAGAAGTGAAGGCACGGTTCATACTGACCACTCGGTAGGTTTTTAACTCGGTAAATACTGGTGACTCGATAGACATGATGTTACTCGATTTACACTGTCCTGCTCGGTTTGTACTAACTTTCTCGGTTTGCACTATCTGCTCGGTTTGCACTGTCTACTTGGTTTTTACTATCTGCTCGGTTTTCACTGTCTGCTCGGTTTGCACTGTCTACTCGGTTTGCACTCAGAATGCAAATAAGTGTTGTCACTAGTGGCAATTCTACTTAATGCCAACAATACCTCTGGTATTAGATTCAATGAATCTCAAAATCAAATCAATGATATGCGAAGAAGAATGAAAGCACCAGAAGAATCTACAGAAGCCAAGAAGACTGAAGATCATACTGAAGCTAAAATAGAACAATCTAAAGATGAGTGCAAGCCAGTCAAAAAAACTAGTTATGCATGTAACAAGCATGGTCACATAGTAAGAGATTGTAAAGAGGTGAAGAGGACAGTCTTGTTTTGTAGAGCCAAAAGTGAAAAGGGCAGTCTTGTCCCTATAGTATGTCCAGTTACCTATAGATTTCTCAAATTTGGAACTAACCATTCCCAAAATCAGTCTTAGGTATATTGGTGTCTCATCGAGTGTAAAATATTTTCAAGAACCAACAAAATGGTGACTTTGTTGGGGAAAACATAGAATTTGTGTCAAATAACATAGGTACAAGTTGAGTTGGACTCTTGGCTTGCTTATTTTAAACAGTCAATTATTTACCACTGAACACATAGAGTTGTTCCTTTTTCTCTAAAATTTGCCTACTCCTTCTTACTCTTTGCCTTGATCACAAGAGGAATATCTTTTAAAGAATCCTAGTTTACTTGGGTGGTGACTCTAAGAAATATTTGTACTAGTGCTAATTAAATATCATTTTGTTACAATGAGTTTCAAGAATACAAGGTCTTGGAGAAAAGAACATCCAGAGGAAATTTTGGAAGGTGAACTTCTAACCACATCTAGGCATGATCAAATCAGAAGAGAGAAGAGTATAAATGACATGTCCTTCACATGGAAGCAAAAGGGAAATTCAAGACAAGAAACTCTTTCTCATCCTAGCCAGGAAGGAAATGCCTCAGAGTATGAAGAGGTTGTTGACTTAGGTTTGAACCAATATGAGGACTATTACTCTCCTTTAGAGAGAGGGTGAGAAATTACAACATAATAGAAGAATGGTCCCTAATAAATAGCATGGAGTAGAGAGGAGGTCTAGAAGAAAAAGTAGAAATAAACAAGATTTTGTCCCTCCTTTCACCCTTGGTTCTTCATTACCCGAAGATCTCCATGACTCCCAAGATCAGCAAGAAGAACTCTAGACACACCAAGTTGAGTTTGAAACAAATTTTCTAGATTCTGAGGAATTTTTTTGAAGAAGTATATGAATTAGAAAGAAATATTTGTGAGCAAGAAGCCATTAGAAAAAGAAGAGAAAAGGAAAAAGAAGAAAAAATCACACATGCTATGATAAGAGTTGATCAATTGAAGAGGAAATTGTTAGACCTGGAAGTAATAAATCATGTCCCTATGCCTCAACAAACAAGGGAGCAGCCCATTATCCAAGCATTCTTTGAGCTAAGACATCCCAGGGATATATGTAAGCAAAAGGCTATAGGAGTTTCGATTAATGAGCCTGTAGGCCCTAAGGGTTCCATAGACCAAGCCCTAAGGTTGGAAGCAGACCTTGAGAGGGCTAAGAGGGAGTAGGAATTTCTGGCCAGGGAGTTGGAAAAAGTAGAATTAGAAGCTTGAGCATGAGAAATAAGAAAGAAGATATATTTTCTCAAACAGCCAGCAGGACCTACTAATGTTGCTACCTCATCTTTAACACAAGGAGGAAATGCTACTAATATTGCTAACCTGGTAACAAGTGTTCCTCCACCAGGTGGACTCAGGATTTTTGATGCATCAAACACTAATGCATCGACATCCTAGGGTGCTGGTTTATCTAATTTGGGGCCTATTTATGAAAGATGTAAACAGTTGGTTTTTACAGGCATTCCCGGATACCCAACCCTATTCCTGAAGAGACTAGAAAGAAGCTTCCAAAGTTCACTAGTAGTAATGTTATCACCTATGAGGAACACTTGAAGAATTTCATTGATGTGATAGATGATTACAACATTATGCCAGATGATGTAATAATGAAGTTGTTTGTGTAGTTTTTAACTAAAGATTCAAGGGATTGGTTTAGAGCCTTACAACATGGTAGCATAGGTTTATGAGATCTGCACAAACATTGTTTCAAGGAAAAATATGGTGATAAGACAAATGAGGGATTTATGTTAAATGAATTTAATAACATTTAAAAAAAATTCAATGAAGATATTATTGAATTTAATATTAGGTTTCAAAAGGCCATGCACAAGCTCATGCAAGTCATTAGGATAGATGATAGAGTTAGTCTTGTCACTTATTTAAATACTTTTGATTCTAAAATGGGATACCTTTTAAGAGATAAGAATCCAATAAATCTTGGAGAGGCTTAAAAATTGGCTATTAATATTGAAAGTAACTGCAAGATATTAGGAAAGTTGGGAAGAAGAGATGATAAAAAATCACAAATGTTGAATAGAAAAGAACCAGGAAAGCCTACAGGGGTAAAACCAAGGATGATGATAGTTTAAAGAAGAGTTTGAAAGCCTTAAAGGATTTGAAGCCTGGTGAAAATAGGAGCAATAGGGTTGTAGGTAATGACAAGGTCACCTTTAACAATTTTAACAAGTTGCCTAGGATGCAGAATTGTCCTTATAATACTCAATGGAAAGATGGGAAACCTATACTCCCAGAAAGAAAGGATAAACCACATGATAGGACCCTTGATCCATTGTAAAGGAATTCAATGAATATGGTTGAAGAGGTCCCATGGTGTATTGTGTGTCAATCACCACATGATACTAACTATTGTGTCATATCCTACAGTGTCTCTACACAAGAAGAACAAGAGTGTAATGAGGAAGAGCCCTATGATGACCAGGGATGTGGTATGACTTCCTCCCACCTTTGGGATGAAGTTGAATCTACTAAGGAAGATGAGAATCAAGATGTTTCAAATTATTAGGTTAGAAATGAATCATATCATCAACAGGTTTTTTTAGATGAGGAAGATGATAAGTTAGATAATGTCCAGTGCAATGTTATAAACAATGAAGATAGAATTGTTTTAAGAAGGCTATCTAATGAGGAAATTGCTTTGATAACTCCAGACATGGTTACTCTAGCTAAGACAAGTTATAATCTAATAAATAGAGTAGTAGGTGATCCAATTCAAAAGCTTGTTGGTATGTTTATTTAAAAAATAGAAAAAGATGCTAAGGTACCCCAAAATAAGCAAAAGGAGGCTGATAATGTTAACAAGGTCAAAGTGAAGAAAAATGTTAAACCTAAAATTATTTATAAAGTAAAGACTAAACCCTTAGAGGAAGTTGTTCTCCCTTTACAGAAGGAGGTTAAAATCCAAACTAAGGAACTTCCAAATACATTCACATAGAATAATGATAAAGAGATTACAAATGTGAAACTGGATATGTTTGAATCAAAATATGTTCCAGTTGATATGAGCAAGTTACTATCATAGATTACTATTAAGGTCCCTTTTCTAGAAATGATGAGGATATAGGAACATAAAGAAAAGGCTCTGAATTGGGTGAATGGTGTAGTATCCACGGATACCCAAAAGACAAGAAAGGATTGATAAGCAAGTAGCAAATTTGAATGATGACAATGAAGGTCACAATGAAGAAATTGTCTCTAAAATTTGAAAAAAATATTTAGACACAAATGTTGTTAGTACCTCGGTAGGAAGAGTTGATCCTTTCTTTTTGACCTTACTAATAAATGGAAAGCTATTAAAAAATTGTATGATTGATTCATGAGCATCAAACACTGTTATGCCCATAGAAGTTATGAAGTCACTAGGGCTGAAAGTGGATACTCCACATAGGAGATGTTAGGCTATCAAATCAAGAGAAGTACCAGTTGTGGCTACTAGCAAGGATATACCTTATAAGCTGGGAGCATACCCTGGCAAACAATTGACCCTGAG
Organism: Chamaecyparis obtusa; assembly: GCA_027943335.1. Taxonomy (NCBI): domain Eukaryota; kingdom Viridiplantae; phylum Streptophyta; class Pinopsida; order Cupressales; family Cupressaceae; genus Chamaecyparis; species Chamaecyparis obtusa. Next base: position 5,532,381 of record BSBK01001913.1, read on the forward strand.
TGTTTTGGTAGTTGATATCCCTCCTCAATATGGGATGTTACAGTCAAGAAAGTGGAGTGCCTCTATGGGAGGCAACATATAATGTGATTTGTCATTTTCTACATTTAACTTTGAAGGAAAAAATATCAAGGTTTCTAGGGAACCTAGAACTCCACACATGATTGAGGAAGAAGAAGACACCATGAATTGCTTTTTAGATACTGACATTAATGCTTTCAGAGTCCAGGATAAGGAAATAGAGGAAGGTGTTGAATCTTCCCTTGTATCAAGGGGCCAGGAGGAATGGCCTGACCTTGATAGTGTATGGACTATGTATTTCGATGGAGCAAGATCAAAGGAGGGGTCTAGACCTGGAATATTGCTCATATCTTCAAATGGTAAAACTTTCAAATTATCATTCACTTTTTTGTTCTCATGTACAAATAATGTTGTAGAGTATGAGGCTTTGTTAATTGGCCTAAGGTTAGCATCAAGACATGGCATAAAGTGCTTAAAAGTGGTGGGTGATTTTGAATTGATAATTTCCCAAGTTAGGTCAAATATGCATCAAAGAACCAGAAGTTAAAATAGTACAAAAATGTAGTATGGGATGCAATTGAAAGCTTAAATTCTTTTAACATTTGTTGGATGGAAAGAAGTCAGAATAGAATGGCTGATCTATTAGCTAATGTGGCTCTGAGGCTGTAAGATATTACATTTCCAGTTATATCTAACATAGAGGTTCAATCTAGACCTTCTATCCCTGGTAATATTAAGAACTGGCAAGTTTTTTCTCATGACCAGGACATTTTGAGATTCTTGCAATGTGAATCTCATTTTGGTGACAAAGAGATGGATTTCAGTGCTTATGTTGACACAGTAAATGGTAAAGAAGTTTTTTTTGGAAAGGAAGTGTTGCAATTGAAATCAAATAGAGTCCCTAAGGGATGAGTTTCTCAGGAAAGGGTATTTGACAACAAAGACAAGGTTTTCTCGAATAAAACTGATAAATCAAATGACCTTGAGGAAATAAATTTAGGAACAAGAATGGTACCTAAGAATGTTTACATTGGCAAGTGCCTATCCCCTAAAACTAGGAAGAATTTGATTGATCTCCTCAAGAGGTTTAGACATGTTTTTGCACTGTCTTATGAAGACCTCAAGGCTTACAAAGAAGACCTTTTTCAACATGAAATCCCATTAAAAGAGGGTATTAAACCTTTTAGACAGAAGTTGAGACCTTTGAATCCTACTTTGGTGCCCAAGATGCAAGGAGAGCTTAAGAAAATGATAGATGCTGGAATAATTAAGCCTATTAGGCATTCCACTTGGGTTTACAACTTGGTGTCTATCAGGAAAAAGAATGGTGATATCAAACTTTGTGTTGATTTTAGGAACTTAAACATAAATTCCTTAAAAGAAAACTATGGTTTACCTAATATGGAAAATATGTTGCAAAAGGTAACCAGGATAGAGTTAATGTCCATGATGGATGGCTTCTTTGGATATATTCAGGTCATGGTTAAGGAATCAAAACAATTCAAGACTGCATTTACTACCCCTTGGGGGACATATGTGTATGTAAGAATGCCTTTTGGATTGACTAATGTTGGTGCCACTTTCCAGAGAGCTATGGAGGTAGCTTTTTCTAATTTCATTGATAGATTTATGGTGGTTTATCAAACTGACCTTACAACATTTTTAGCCAAATAGGAACAACATTGCCAATAGTTGGAAAAAACAATTATTAGAGCTTTAGAGTATGGGGTTTCTTTAAACCCAAATAAATGTGCCTTCGGTGTTGTAGAAGGAAAGCTTCTAGGGCATATTATTTCAAAAGATGGGGTTAGAATAGACCCTAAGAGAGTTGAAGCTATTGACAAACTATCCCAGCCTAGGAACATCCAAGGAGTGCAATCCTTTTTAGGACAAGTGAATTTTTTGAGGAGATTCATTACAAACTTTGCATAAATTAGTATCCCAATATCAAGGATGTTAAAGAAGGGTGCAAAGGTTGAGTGGAATGCTTAGGCAGTAGAGGCTTTCAAGAATATCAAATAGGCTATTAAAAATGCTCCAATTTTGAAAACACCAGATTACAGTAAACCCTTGCAATTTTTTTCTTTTGCATCTGCCCACACTGTTGCAGTAGTATTATTGCGGAAGAATGCAGAAGGATTTGAGCAACCTATTTCCTTTTTCAACAAAACCTTACAAGCAGCTGAATTAAATTATGACATTATTGAAAAGCATGCCTATGCCTTGGTTAAGGCTATCAAAGCATTTAGATGCTATTTGGTGGGAGCTACAGTTGCTGCTTATGTCCCAAGTGCTGCAGTCAAAGATATTTTGGTCCAACAGGAAGTTTCAAGTAGGAGGTGTAGATGGTTGAATAGGATCCAATAATTTAACATTGATATCCATATCACAAAGCTAGTGAGAGGGTTGGGTCTTGCAAAGATGATGGCCCAAAGAAATTTGCCTGCAAATCAGATAAATATATTGGAAGAAGAACAAAGACCGTTTGTTTGCAATATGGATTGTTGTGAATGTTATAAGGAAATTGTTGGGTACCTACAAAGAATGATCCTACCTCCTAAAATGAATGACAATAAAAACAAGACTATTAGGCTCCTTTCCATGAAATATGCAATCATAGGTGGTGAGTTGTGGTGGAGAATTAATGAAGGGGTCTTTCTCAGATGTGTAGATCAAGATAAATCCAAAATCTTGTTGAATGAAATGCACAATGGAGTTTGTGGGGAACATTATATGGCAAAGACCACACCACACAAGATTATTAGATTAGGTTTTTGGTGGCCAACACTTTTCAAAGATGCCCACAAATTTGTTAAAAGGTGTGACCCCTATCAAAGATTTGCTGGAAAACTCAAATTCAGTGGGAATTTACCTCTTAGACCTATTCTAGTGTAAGCCCCTTTTCAAAAGTGGGGTATGGATTTTATTGGGGAGATTCCCAATTAATCTAGCAGTGGAAATTCTTATATCCTAGTAGCAACAGATTACTTCACCAATTGGGTTGAGGCAATCCCTTCTAGAAAAGCAACAAGTAAGGTTGTAATGGAATTTATGATGCAATGTATTCTTACTAGGTTTGGTTGCCTAGAAACAATGGTGGTGGATAATGCAATGTCTTTCAGATTGGAGGAGTTTGTTGACTTTTGTCAAAAAAATAGTATCAAGATTTCATACTCATCTCCCTATCATCCACAGGGCAATGGCCAAGCTGAATCTAGTAACAAAAGCTTGATTAAGGTATTGAAGAGAGTACTAGATAAGAATAAAAGGGCTTGGGATTCAAATTTGTTGCAAGCATTATGGGCTGATAGGGTTATTGTGAAAAAGGCAATAAGATGTGCCCCTTTTGACTTAGTCTATGGAATAAATGCAAGATTACCCCAAAATAATTTGTTGCAAATGTATCACTTTATCCAAATATATGAGAGTGACTTGGAGAATGAAATGACAATCAAAATTAATGATTTGATCTAGCTGAATGAAGTAAGAGGTGATGCACATACAAGAAATGAAAAAATTTAGGTCCAGTGTAAGGTTTTATATTATAAAAGGACTACTCAGAGAAGTTTCGTAAATGGTGATCTTGTGCTAATGTGGAATGCAAGATTGGAAAGCAAGGGGAAACATGGAAAATTTGATTACATTTGGCTGGGCCCTTACATCATTGAATGAAATTGGGGAACAGGTTCATACATGTTGAAAAATATGACAGGAGAACTCATGGAGTTGCTAGTTCATGGACAATTTTTAAAGCTCTACTTCTCCTAATATTTTTTAGCTTCTTGGGAAGTTTAATTTAGGGCTTTGTGTATAGTTGTTTGTTTTTTGATCAAATTTTTGTGTTTGTCTGCTCCTTCAGGAGATTCCAATTTTCTTATTGTATCTACAGGAGATACACGTCCCTCAGTATGAGCCATTGTTAGCACTGTTTAAAATTTTTGACCCTCATACTTCAAAGATTTTGATGAACACTTGTTTTTGACCTAGCAAGGAGAAAAATGCTGCAAAGCCTAGACTGTTTTGTTTCTTGTTATGTTTGAACATTACTTTTCTATTTACTAAGGTTGCAAATACACATGTGCCTTTTAAAAACATTTATAAAGTTGTTTATTCTATATGTCCGATGGTTAGGTTCTAAGCAGATCACTTTATTTAGAAATGACTACATAAACTTTAGCTTTTTCTATTTTATTTCTAAACCATCAGATTCCTTTAGATCTTGTGGTTTTCTCTTTATCTCAAGACCCTTAGTTGTCTGACTTTCTGACATGCGCTTTAGCGACAATGTGACACTTGTCCAGGTGGACCATTTTTGAAGTTGTGTTGTCATTAACTTGCAGATTGCATTGATGGTTGTCGTAATACCACTGAGCTAAGTTGGCCACTTTTTAATCCATGCACTTTAGTGATATGCATTTGATTAATTTAGCTTCTGACAAGGACAAAGCTCTGACACTTCAATTTTTGTGGCAACCTTTTTAAGTTGACATCTGTCTAGGGTGATGTAATGTAGTGGGGTCCTATCCTTCCAAAGATTAATGTTTAGACATAGCTTGTGGCTGTCATTATACCGCCGAAGGAAGTTGCTAGATTTTTAAGGTTTACACTTTAGTGACAGCCATCTGATCTTCCATGTATATCAAACTATGAAGTGGGACCGGGTCATGATGGCATGTTTGTTTTTTGTTAGTGAAGCTACCATATGATATGGTAGTTGTCAGTGGGTCTGAAGTCTCCAAGCATTTCCACATGTTCATTTGCACAGTGGGGTCACTGATTTTTAGGAATGTTAAAGATCTGTCTATTTTTATGAGAATCCATGGTGGTCACATTACCAAAGTTGAAATGTGCTCAAATTTTATGCTTACTCTTTAGCAATAATGTGACACCTATCTAGCCTGATCAGAGTTAAAGTAAGTTGTGGGTTTTTGCACATGGGTAATTTTGAAATGTTCTCATTGGTCAAGAAATCATTTGGGAAAAGTATTAAAGGATATGATGTTTTTTTTACCAACCATTTGATGCACTGGAAATAAATTGGATCAATGATCAATATTCAAATTTTGGTTTGTAATGGTTGTTTCATGTCTTATGAACATTGAGACCGCCAATTTTTAGTAATGGTAGACTTAATGAATTTCATGTGAGTTGGCTATGGTGCATTGACAATGATTACATATTCTGATTTTATTGTTAGAGGCAACACTTCTCCTCCAAGTTTCTTTGTAATCAAATTGGTTTTCTCTATGAGCGTCAACAAAAAATTTTCTAAAATGTCTAGTAGGCCAATTTGATCTTGAAAGTGCACAAATTTTAATAGAAGGAGAGGTTTCAATGTTTAAATCTTTCCTATTTTTTCTATCTTGTGATATTTGAGTTATTCCTACTTTGGTATTTATAAGTTTTTGAAAACCCTAGTTGAAAATGCCACCTAAAATGCCACTATTTGAATATAGTCTTTCAAGTTGTTATGTTTTGAGAATCCTAGAATTCTCAAGGAGTTGTTAAGGTTGATTAGACCCAAAGAGTATTTCAAAGACATCACCATAGTGCATAACTTTGGTGATATAATTTTATATCCATTTTCTATAATTTTTAGAGTGTATGGTTGTAAAAGGGCACCTTACATATTGCCTTACTGTTGGAAATTTGGCTGTTGTAATTATGGAAACATATGATCCTCATGAAGATCACACAATTCAGAGAGCAAGTATAGCAGAGTGCATCACAAATTTGTCTAAGTGTGAGATAGTATTTTCACAGTGTACCAGGACATAGTTTTTGTTTGCGACATTGACTGGAGTGAGTTCAATACTTGTGCCCTTGAACATAGACTCTATGATGGCAAATGATGACCCATCTCAGAGCACAAGTTAGTACAGCATGTACGGAATTAGTTATGACATTTTTACTAAAGACGGTGTGAAGCTGACAGGACATAATATGAAGGCAGAATTGGTAAAGAGTGAAGGGATTATTTTGTTTATCAAAATAATGACTTAACAATATAAAGGGATGACATACTAGATTTTAAATCTTAGATAATGATATATGGAAGCCAACCATGTAAAGTTATTAGCCTTAATAACTTGTATATATATGCAATTGTAATTGTAAAGAAAAAAAGTGATGTAATAAATGTAATTGTGAAGTGAATGTAATAGTGATGATGCAAAGATAAGAGCAGCAAAGGAATATTGATACAAGAAGAATAAGGTTATGTACCTTGACCTATTTTGTATACATTTTATATTACTAGTTTGGGGAGTGGGCTCATCTAGTAATCAGATTTTGTATTGACAACTCCTAATAGGGTTGAGGCTTCTAACAAGGCCTATAGTCCCTTAATCAGGACTGATACACTATATACTTGTAATAGACTCCTAACAAGGTCAATATCCTTAACATGATACTTTTGATTAGTGGATCTTTGTGGGTACCATCCCCACTGGGGTTTTCCCTTGGCCAGGGTTTCCTTGAGAACAAATAATGTGTTATGAGTTCTTTGATGTTATTGCTATGCATGTTATTTAGTTTCTTATGTTATGCATGTGTGAAGAAATGTTATATCCATATTTGGGCAAAATATAAAGTTTGTAGAATACTGATTCACCCCGCTCTCTCAGTATTCCCTATTTCTAACAATTGGTATCAGAGCTTAGTTACTCAGAGAAGAATCATTCAAGGAAAGCCTAGCAGCTTGAGTAAGATCTCTATGGATATGGATCAACTACAAAAGAATCTTGATGAAGCTCTTAAATAGATTGATATGCTTACTGATGAAAGAAATACTTTGAAAAGGAAATATGATGATGCAAAGAACCTTATTGAGAAATTGAAAAACAAGATAGAAGATCTGAAATCTGAAAAGGAATCTGAAGTTCATATTGAAGATTGTGATGAAAATTTAGAAAAATAAAATGTGATCCTTAAGCATGAACTGAAGATAGAAAAATTGAAACTAAGTTTGAAAGATGGAAATGACAAAAATGAAGCAAATCTGAGATCTGAGAATGAAAGATTGAAGATTGAAAATGAAGAATTAAGATCTAAACTTGGCAAAGTAACATCTGAATTTGAGAAAGTAAATTTGCAGCATATAGAACTTGAGAAATACAATAAGATTGTGAAAGGTGAATTGACTCAATCCAAACAACAACTTGAAAGACTATATTCAAATAGTGAGAAGATCAATGAACAAGTATCTTTTGGAAAACCATCCTATGATAAGATTGGACTTGGATTTAATATATTCAGAACAAATGATGAAAGAAAAGAACCAGATCTGAAAGTATGTAAAAGCATTGATGAAAAGAAGTCAGATGAGATCAACAAATCTAAAGATGCACCTAAAGAAGAAGAATCACTGAAGCAAGAAGAATCACCCAAATGTATGCAAAGAGAATTCAAAGGTAGATGTTTTGGTTGTAATACTATTGGTCACACGAAGAGAGATTGCATAGGTAAACAATTTAAACCTCTTAATGGTTATTGTTATAATTGTCATGGTTTTGGACATAGAGCTATTGAATGTAGAAAATATGAAGTTATTGAGAATAATTATGGTAGTAGAATGTTTAGGAATACTAACAATGCAGATAAGATACCTACTGAAGATATGAATAGAAGAAATGAAGTAGTATGTTATAGATGCAACAAGGTTGGACACATTGGTAGAAATTGCAGGTCACAGATCAATCAGCAAGGACCAAGATATGGGAACAATGGAGTTGTTTGTCAGATATGTAACAAGATTGGACATACAGCAAGATTTTGTAGAATGAACAATGGAACTTATCATCCTAACCCTAACCCTAGGAATCATGCAAGAAGAAATGAAAGTACAGGAAATAGTTAGAAAGGTTGATGTAGTAATGAAGATGAAGTAAAGTTTATTATAGGCACAGATCAAGGAGACATATTCAAAATTGAAGGTAATTAGAAAGGTGAAGTATCAAGTGGTAAGAGTGAGTCCTTACCTGACCTATCTTTAAGCACTTAAATTATGTAAATTGCAGTAGTTTAGGAACTTAGAATTAGTGTAGAAGTAGATTTATGATGAATTAAGTCTTGCATAGTTAATGTAAGGTATTTTCTGATGTACTAATGCTATGGTTAAGTGCACAAAAGAAAATATTATGTTTTACAAGATCGCAAGAAGTTTTAAGTTTTGCACGTTAACAAAAACAACTTTTTGGAAAGAAGCGGCAAAATAATTGAATGCAATGTCAGACCTTAGTGAGATTCAAGTGATAAAAGGTTATGATCTAAGTTATTTGTCTATCAAAGTGAATTGAAGTGTGTGGAAGAGAAGAAAGCATTGATTGGAAGCATTTTGCAGTGATTTGGTGAAAGATTGAAGCGCCGAATCTGCAAAAGCCCTAAAATCATGAATTTGAGGTATTTATCTTGATAGATCTTTGAATCAGTATAAGAGATTAGAAGCAATCATGGATGTATCCTTAATTCACAATGTCAAAGATAAGAATAGACCTAGATTGAAGAAAGAACTAGTAGAACCCTTGAAAGATGATCCTAAGTTAGCACTATCATCCGTACCAAACGAAGTTTTGCATTTGGAAAATGTAAGAAGTTATCTTGGATGTAAGATTGAAACCCTAAGTGACAGTGACTTTACCAATGAGTATCAGAAGATTTACAATCATGATATGTCTTTGAAGCAAGGATATGAATATTTGAAAGACAATGAGATTGTTAGGTATTCATTGAAATATGAGTTTGACGATGAAGAATGCACTAAGATCATTTTGAGCAGAATTCATAATGGGAAATTTTGGCTAGAGGATAGAGTAATAGAGATTATTACTGATTTGATTCATGATGTAACTGGATTATCTAAATCTAGTGCTATTCCCTTAAATGAGAAGAATATGAGGAAAATAGTTATTGATAACATAGGTTCATCCTATAATGGTAGAGGAATTGTAATCAGTAAAATCAAGCAAGATGATGTGAGATATTTGTGCAAAATCCTAACCACTAAGTTTTGTGCAAATTCTAGAGAAGATGATACGGTAGCTGGTATGGTACATATAGCATATTTAATGTGTGTTGACAAGGTACTAGTAGATATGTGTGAAATCTTGAGAATTTAATTGTTTGAAAACTTGGAGAAGATTAAGAAGACCAAGTATGCACAATTTAGATTTTCTTCTTTGATCACTTATATGTTTTTCCACCTATTAAGAAGATTTCCTTACACAGTTATAGATAATTGGAATGATGGACAAAACACTATGGAAAGAATCAATAAAGTATATTTGAAACATGTTATTGATAAAGTGAATGAAAGTACTATGTTAATATTGAAGACATTTCAAAGATTGGTATCTAGCAGATCAAGGATTCCACAGTCTATTGTGGAGAAATATAAAAATGATATATGTTTCATGGTTGACACTGACTTTACCTATATTGAAGCAATGGAACCTAGAATTGAGTTCACAAACCCTCTTGGCTATGAGATATCTGAGGCAACGATAGAAGGATATGTTGGCAGGTTACTTAAGAGTAAGTTGGACACCCAGTGCAAGAGATTTGGAACATTTGAAGAAAACTTCAACCTTGCAAAAGCTATAATGGAATAAAAGCAGTCTAAGAAGAGAGTGGAAAACACTATAAAGAAAATATTAAAGAATTCTAACATGACAGAGCATGAGTTTGATATTGCAAAGAAGACATCAACAGTAGTTAGAGGTATTGAATAGAAATAAATCTTGTCTATACCTCCCTTGTCATCAAGTGTAGTTGAGCATGAACCTACACAAGTAAAGGTGAAAGTTGAGAAACCTGAGGAAGAACAAGAAACAAGGAAATCCACTAGATCCTCTTCTTCCACACTTAGCAAGAGAGTGAAGGAAAGTGCTATAGGACCTGATAAGAGGCAAAAAGTTTTGGTGCCACTAGTCCCTAGTAAAATTGTAGTAATTAAAGATGATGACACTACTATGAAGAAGAAAGCATGGAAACCCAGAATTGAGAGAGTGAATGAAGAAATTATACAAGATGGAGACTTTACTAAGATGAATAAGTACTATGATCTTTATGACTATTCTAAGAGATTGAATCTTGAAAATTCTATTGTTAAGTACATGATTCTAGCTAACAAGAAGTTTGATACTATTCAGGGCAAGATTCCTGATGACTTATTCAAGAAGCTTGTTAACAGGAAAATGAGAGCACAAGAAGAAGATAAAACTATGAGAGAAAATATGGTGAAGAAACTATGTGTTGTGAAAGATGATGAGCATCTTAAACAAATTTTGAAGCCCCTTGGCACTCTTTTGAGGACTAAGAGGAGAACCATTCAGATCATGGCAGGACATTATGAGCAAGTGAGAACAGAAATAGAACAAGCAATAATTAAAATTATGGCAGAAATTGTTGGAGAGACTTCAGTTGCAACAGAGAAAGAGAAAGAAGTGGAATAGGAAGATATTCCCTCTCCACCTAATATAAATATTGAAGAAGAATCTATGAATGTTGAAGGTACAGAGATTACTTTGGACACTGAAGAAAATCTATTTTAGAACTTAGAAAACATTGTTGACAATTTGGCTCTTGATGAACTAGATAGAACTGAACAAGCAGAACAAACCCAATCTATGACTGAAGAACCTAAAGAAACTGAGGTTGAAGTACCCCTTCCTACAAAAGAAGAAATCAATCTTAATCCTAAGACTTTAAAGAAGAAAGAAATTGGATCTTTATTTGAAGATTTAGGAAAGGAAGTTGATGATGATGATCAGTTAGAATTGATCACTTCCCTGAATAAAATTATTGGTAAAAACAAGAAGGTAAAGAATCTTGAAGGTTTTTTGAAGGACTTAACTAAAAAGTTACAAGGATTTGTAACCACATAGATTGCAGATGCAGACCCTCTAGAGAAAGCAAAGAAATTGATGAGAACCTTTGATGATGAGTTTACAAATCTATCTGAGATTGCAAAGGTAAAGGCACAAGAAGACTATGAGGCTGGAATTCTTTTGAATATCAGTCAAAATATCAGAGATGATGTCAATAGTCTTGATATCTATATCAAGGATTTGAGGAGACATTTGGGAATAGGAAAGTCTTTGTACATACAGTGTACAACACTAGAGATTTTGGCAGCAGAAGAAGACAAGAAGATCAAGCTGAAGGAAGTAAAGATTTAGAATGAATCAAACCTTCTTTCTAATCCTAATGTGAAGATTAGTCATGTTGAGAAGAAATTTTGGAAGCTATATGATGAAATACAAATTTTGCAAGATAAGAGGAATAGGAAAATGAGGAGACTCACTCTTCTGAGAGAACATACTTCCATGAAGATAAGTGTTATTGAAGAGTAGTTGGAAGAATGTCTTATAGCTAGGATATCATTTTAGAAATTTAATTTTGAGACCCTCCAAGCATGTCAAATTGCAGCTTATGGATTGAGCACACTACTCAATGTGGCAGATTCCATCAAGAAGTCATGGGAAAAGGAGTTAGAAGCTATAAAAGTTGATTTTGTAGATTATTTTGCAAGCCTATTGGCTTTGCAATAAGACATTTAAGGTATAATATTTTATGTTACAATTTTGTTAGCCTCCCTACTTTATTTTGTCATTGTTGTCAAAGGGGGAGAGATATATAGAAAATTGAGAATTATACAAAGCAAAAGATTGATAGTATTATGTATACTCTTATGGGGAGTATTTCAGTATATAAGAATTATTTTTGAGGAGATATAAGGATAGTATATATCTTATACTATGGCCAATTTTGAGACAATTTTGAAATTTTGTTATTGTACACTTAGCCAATTTTCTCATATGTTGCCACCAATGACAAAGGGGGAGATTGTTGTAAATTTGGCTAAAGTGAGTACATAGATGTTGTCATTATGACAACATATGATCCTCATGAAGATCACACAAGTTAGAGAGCAAGTATAGCAAAGCGCATCACAAATTTGTCTAAGTGTGAGACAGTGTTTTCATAGTGTACCAGGACACAATTTTTGTTTGTGACATTGACTGGAGTGATTTTAGTGCTTGCCCACTTGAACATAGACTCTATGATGGCTAATGATGACCCATATTAGAGCACAAGTCATTATGGCATGTACAAAAATAGTTATGACAGTTGTACCGAAGATAGTGTGAAGCTGACAAGATAGAATATGAAGGCAGAATTGGTAAAGAGTTAAGGGATTATTTTGTTTATCAAAATAATGAATTAACAATATAAAGGGATGACATCATAGATTTTAACTCTTAGATAATGATATATGGAAGCTGACCATGTAAAGTTATTAGCCTTAATAACTTGTATATATATGCAATTGTAATTGTAAAGAAAAAAAAGTGAAAAACAAGTGATGTAATAAATGTAATTATGAAGTGAATGTAATAGTGATGATTTGAAGATAAGAGCAGCAAAGGAATATTGATACAAGAAGAATAAGGTTATGTACCTTGACCTATTTTGTATACATTGTATATTACTTGTTTGGGCAGTGGGCTCATCTAGTAATCAGATTTTGTATTGACAACTCCTAACAAGGTTGAGGCTTCTAACAAAGCCTATAGTCCCTTAATCAAGACTGATACACTATATGCTTGTAATAGACTCCTAACAAGGTCAATATCCTTAACATGATACTTTTGATTAGTGGATCTTTGTGGGTACCATCCCCACCGGGGTTTTCCCTTGGCCAAGGTTTCCTCAAGAACAAATAATGTGTTATGAGTTCTTTGATGTTATTGTTATGCATGTTATTTAGTTTCTTATGTTATTCATGTGTGAAGAAAATCTGTTATATCCATATTTTGGAAAAAGATAAAGTTTGTAGAATACTGATTCACCCCCCCTCTCAGTATTCCCTATTTCTAACACTTACCAGGTCCCTTTGAAGATATGGTATGTAGAAATTTTGGGGTAGATTGGTGATCTGTAAGAAACAACCCTGATTGGCAAAGGAAGAGGAACCTTTTTCCTAGACATTACAATATCCCACCAGTATATCATTGTCAAGAAAGGATGGGTGCATTTAAATTAAGTTTTGCAGCCCTATAGAATGGCAAAAATGGTGGTGAGATGTGCTGACAATGAAGGATTCATTTATGGGATGTTCAGAGAAAATATAAGGTGTGCTCTTATGGAGCACCAATTTAACTTCCCAGAAGATATAATTAGGAATGAGTTTGATCTTCAAGCTCAGGAGATCAAGAAATAAAAGTGGAAGATTTACAAGAAAACTGTTGATTTTATCATAAATTTTGATAAAGGATATGACCCACTAAAATCTTTTCAGCCATGGGTAAGAAAGATAGAAGCCCTTATGAAGCATTTTGAAGGAATCACACAAGTACCTAATGAAATGAGGGTTGCAGTGAGTAGAACAGATCCAGAAAGAGTAAAAAATATTTTAAGCCAACTAGGATACACCAAGCTGACCCCTAGGGGAACATATACTATTTAGCAGAGGAAGGGGTATAGTGTTCTTCTCCCAGTTTAGCAGAGAGATGAGAGTCTCCCATCTACTTCTAAAGGGAAAAGACCTATGAGTGATTCAATGATACAAGAGCCCTCTCCAAAGAGGCAAAAATAGGAGCAATATCAACCAAAGTAGGATATTTATTCTCCTTCCCAGTCACCATTGGAGTTAGATGAACATGGAGTTGCTCAGCAACTGGTGCTGTAATACCCCAAAAATGGGCTATAAGTTCATTAATATCCTATATCAACAATTCGAATGAAATTGACATCAAAGTCCTAACCTAAGGCACATCTGCACATCATCAAATCCTAATTGATTATCTTAAATTCTGCATTGGGGAATATTCCTAGCAATATTCCTAATTATCTTAATTATCTTTAATTTAATAATTATTTGGCAATAAATCACATTTATCCTAAGTTTGATTAATTGAATATTTTCATATTTAATTAATTAGATTTAATATCTTGCCACTTAATTGTGTAATTAAATTTAATTCTATCTATTATTAATTGTATTATTTAATTTTGACAATAAATCTAATATCTTATGAATAATTGATTAAATTCTTATTTAATTAATTAAAGCAAGTTGTCATTATTTAATAATATAGTTTTTAATAAAAGTTTGATTAAATAATTGATTAACCTATAAATCAATTATTTATTTTCAAAAATCAGTTAAGTTGAGCATAAATCACTTTATTTATTAAATTAATTCATAAATAAAACATGCACAATCATAAAAGCAAACAACTATCAATTATCAATTAAAGCTAAACTATATTTTGAGTTAAAACTTAGCTTTTGCATGTTTTTGTGAATTAAATTATCTTTATTATCAGATAACTCAAAAATCAAGCTGAGTTAATCTGAGTGATTTATGGCTTTCTTCCATGCACCTCCAAAGCCCTGGATTTCTATAAAACCAAGGCTCAGCTCTTCATAATTCATCTCTCTCAAATCCATGAATTTGCATTCTCACACTGTTGAATGGGAGTCTGAAGAATCATCTTTGCGAATCCAAGCTATTGTGAGATCTTTCTAGTTTTGAGCATTGCATATCATTTAGCATAGATTCATATCAGTTTTTCATTATTATTGCATTGAAAATACCAAAAAAATAGATTAATTCCATTCATATTTCATATCTAGATCAATTGCATTCAAATCCTTGATTTAGGTGTCGTCTAGGCCACTGATCTTGATAACAATCTGAGAACATCAATCTCGCACCTACTAGAAGGCAGTAAATCACTTGGTTAGAGTAGATTTCAATTTTGCACAATTTTGATTATAGCTAACCTCTAATGTTTTACTAAAGTGTTGTGTCTATAGATCAAGTACAATTTTCACACAAATATTTCTGGCGCCCATCGTGGGGCAACCCACCTTTACATGCTAGTTTTGATTTTTTGGGGAGCTAAAACCCTAAAGTTTCAAAGATTTAATTTTATCTCCCAAACAGCTTGGATTTTTCTCTAGAATTTTGTTTTCAGGTTGGAAATATATTAAGGAAGCTATAGTAAAAAATTTAGAATTTTCTAAGATGTTTTGAATTTTTAATAATTTTTTCTTGAAATTCTGAAAAAAATTAATATCTGACACAAATCAGCATATTTTTCAAAAATTTTGATATTTTCAGAAATCTCTTTAAATTCTATATGGGGTCCATTCTTTGTGTTTTAAATTTGGACACAATATAATAGCTCAAATAGTCAATTTCCAAAAAATGGTATGTTTTGATAAAATGGGTCTCTAGGGCACAAATGAAGAGATTTTTCTAAAAATTTTACATTTTTGGAAAGCTCTCTATTTTTTAGTAGGGGTCTCTATTTTGAATTTCTATTTTTGTGGCCAAAATCATAAAAAAAAATCAGATCTTGTTGACTAGGTCAAATGCAGCAAAAAAAAAATAAAGTTTTGTGATGGGTATGCACTTATTTTTTTTACATGGTTCAATGAATGATATGAGTTGTCATTTGGGTTAATTGTTGGTTATTTTTTCTGATAATAATTGATTTTTAGAGCTAACCCTCTGGTTTTCATAAGTTGAATATATTTTGCATATCTTGTTTGCTTGTTTGCTTGTTGGAGAGTTTGTCACTTGCTTGCATGGAAAAGCTCAACAAGAATTGTTAAAAATCAGGTAAAATCTACTAAGCACATTGCAAGGATCCCAGGTATTCTCCTTCATCTAATAACATTTCAATTTGGCCTTAAAATTAATCTCTCATGTGTTTAGCTTGAGTGTTTCTTTGCATGCTTTTTCTATGAATTTGCATAATTGAATACTAGGTTGTGACACCTTAGGTATTTATAGGCAATCTTAGATTACTTGTGATTGATCTAGATTGCTATCTTGAGTTATTGGACTCGCTAAATCCACCGACCCCTCATTTTCACCCTGTGGTTGTAATATCAGCGCCACATTAAAGGGGAGGGGTCTACAGGAAAGAAGCAGTAAGTGTTCCACCAGGCAACCCTTTTGTGCTTTTTGTAACTTACTTGTTTTCTAAGTTGTGGACTCATTTCTAGCTTGTGTGAGGGGTTACGTGCTCCACTTTGTGGACTCACCTCATATTTTCTTTAAGTGTTAAGTGTACCACCTTATGCTTTTGAATACTTTTGGATAAATTTGCTTTTTGGAATATATATGTACTCACATAGTAATTAGGCCCCATGAACACTATTTTTGGATCTTGAGAGAGTGGGTTCCAAGTGAAACCCTTCTCAAAAAGGGATCCCTTGTAGGTGGGGAGGATACTTATTGCATCTCACATTCTACTTGGTTCGTGCATCTTCCCTTATTAATTGATACATTCTCTCTCCAGAGAGGTTGATAGATAACGTGGGGTTGATATCATAGACCTTGGTGAGACAAAATTTGTCTTAGCATGTCAGATTAATTTGCTTGCTTTGTTTGTGTTAAAAGTGAAGAGGCATCAAAACCTTGGATCTGGAGCCAAGTCCCCTTGTGGTATCATACTGTGAGTCACCTTTAGAGAGGGTTAATCATAGTGGACAATCCCTTCACAGGGCAAACTGCATTGATGGAACCTCAAGCGGTAATAGTCATTTTCATCATGGTAGTGATAGCCGCTATATAAATGTCCTTGTGGAAGAAATCTCCATGGGTATGGTTCATTGTTGGGTTGTCAGATCTCCCTAGCAGCTCTTGAAGATTAAGTTCTCAGACTGTGTCAAAACCCTGGTGCACCGGGATTGGAGTTCATCCCTTTGGATCATAAAAGTTGCAGAGTCAAACCATTACTAAAAAACCCTAGCGAGGCCAAATTTTCATTTTATAGGGTATATGTGCGTTATTGCAAAACATTTTTGGAACATACACAATTAGCGCTTCGAAGGATTAGAACAAACAAGTCACTTGATTGTTCATGTGTAAGATTGCTTTTGCCTTTGTTCATTATTTTCAGACATGCTTGAAATCACGTGCTTGCTATTTTGCATGCTTGTTTATCTATCTGGTTACTGAAAATGGACAAATCTGTTACAATCCTCAAATCTAGACATTAAAATTTGCAAACAATCGAAATCTGCAAACTCAAAATTTTGCAAAAATTGACGTAAAATCCTTTCTAGAGTCAAAAATCATTTCAGGAAGTCAAAAGTCATACAAGTTTTTCCAAGTGTCATTTCATTACAACCCATCTATCGTATGATTGAGTACCCAGTGTCGTACGAGTTTCCATGCCAGCAAATTCTCATAGTCAAAATCTTGCAACTATCGTATGAGATTTTCAACTGTCGTTTCATTGCTACCCAATTGTCATATGAGTTTTGCAACTGTCGTTTCATAGCATACCCACTGTCGTATGAGTATGCAAAGTGTCATTTGGGAAATTTTTGAGAGTTGTCATAAAATTTTTAGAATTGCCAGATACTTCAGCTTTTACAACCTATTTCCAAAATCTATCATACAAATCATTATGTCAAGAACAAAGTAGTAGCTATTGAGAATTAGTACACATGTCTCAAAGAATCAGTACACATGAGGAAGAAACTCTGATGAGGGCCATGATGGAACAGATGCACGCTATGCAAGTCAAGATTAACAAACTTGAGAAAGAAAAGGAACCTAAAGAGTTCTCCATGGAAGCTCTATGCCCTTTTCCATTTGATAAAGACTTGTACATGTCACCATGCCTCTGGACAGAATTTGAGCAATGTGATAACCCTTATGATACCTCTTCCATGGAGAGTGACATATCCAGCTTTGGAGACTATGATGACTATGATGACAGACAATGTAATGATACCTATGACACCTCTGTTCCTAAGAGTCCTCCTCGTCGTGTGTTCCTACTTACTACAAATGGGCCATCACATTGGATAGATCGTGATGGTGATCCATATGATTTTGATTTTGAAAGAGACTTTGATGGATTTTGTGGACAATATCTAGATGATACATCTACTTCTATTGAGGAATATAAAATGTACCATGCTTATTTGAAACATTAATACTATAAGGATCTCTCCTCTAAGAACTCTCAGGCTGAAAATAAAGATTACACTCTCAAGAAAGATCATTTTAATGTTGGACCTTTGTCTTGTGATGGTTCCCTCCCATCCCCTACTTCCTCTAATACTTGTACATTTCCTAAAGCTTCTAAGTCTTTCAAATCTTTCACAGAACCTTCATCCGACACAAGCCCTGATACTTTTCATGCGGTTCCCTATAGTTATCCTCCAGGGCTACCTCTTCAAGAAATTCAAGCTAACCTTCACTTGGCTACCAATACTTTCAATAATGATAAACCTAAAGAGCCTAAGCCTTCATATACTATAATCCCTACTTTAGCTAGTCCTCCACCATCTCTTACAAAGTCATCCATACAATCCCAACATGCTTCATTGTCCTTAGAAGTGAATCCATGTCAAGAGGACTCTAAAAATGATGAAGAAAAGAACATAAAGAAAGATCAAGATCAAGAACCCTACATGTCATCCACTCCTTTTCCCGATGTCTCTTATTTTCTTCATGGTTCTTTTGATCCTGCACATCCTTTTTCATGCATTCCACCATGTCTTAAGTCTTCTCCTAAGCAAGATCAAGCTACTACTTACACCATTGAGCTTATTGACAATAAAGATGACCTTACTTCTATTAACGTTATTGAAAATAGTGTTGTTGCTTCCAATGTTGAGCCTATTGAAAATCAAGAAAAAAATGATGTGCTTATGCTATCAAAAGCAACTTGTCAAGATCGAAGTCTTCCATCTTCTTATTCTACCACTCTATGTTCACTTCCACTTTCTACTCTTCCTAAGTCTTTGCAAGCTTTGAAAAATCCTATCAAAGAAGGTGCTCATATTCAAGATGTACTTGATTCTATTGAAAATTATAATGCTCACTCTAAAGGTGCTGATGTCCTTGGTTGTCATATAAATGTTGATGAACTTTTTGATTATCCTTTTGCATCTTCCACTTCCATCCTTGGACCTCTTCCACCACTACTAAGGGCTTCATGTCTTCCTTCCATCTTGGGTCCTTATGTCCCTTCACTTTCTCCTCCTAATTTTCCTAATTTGCCATCCATCTTGGGTCCTTACATACCTCCATCTCCCATCTTTCCTCAAGATCAACATAGATGCATACCCTTGAATCCTTTTCATCCACCCACCCATCTAAACTAGTCATATCCTCCTTCTTCCACAAGTCCCAAGTCTATTAGAAGTAACTTGAATGTTCAATACAAGAAAAAGAAGCAATACAAGAATCCATCAAAAAAAGAAGATCACCATGTCTCCTCTCATAGACACAGAAGCATAAAGTCAAAAGAGATATCTAAGAAAAAAACTACAAGACAAGTATGGGTTCCAAAATCCATCATTGAAGATATTCTCTCTAGATCATCAAAAGGAAATAAAAAGCCTACGGCTATATGGATTCCAAAGTCTCTCTTGAAAGAGTCTAGTATTGAGAAAAAAGTGAAATTGACATTCAAGCTTCCAAAGGCTTCCACTTCATCTTCTTCCAAAAATATTCTTTCATTCCACGTGCCTAAACCACAACCTCTACTATCCATTCACCATATTCCTTCACGTATTCCTTCATTCACATTTCCTCCATCCTCTCCCCACCCTTCAAGGTGTGTGTTGATGTTGATCTTGCCTTCCTTTCCATCCACCCTTTCACAATTCTTCCATTTATTGTCCTTCTACCTTATGTCCTTTTTCCTCATTTGCATATTCCTCCTATCTTCCAACCTCACTTGCTTTACATAAAACTTTATCTTCCATTTTTATCTTCCATCTTCCTTTCCCTATCTGCATCTTTAAGCATATAATTTTGAATCCTTGGCATATCATGGTTTATCCTTTCAAGGAGCATTATCTAAAAAGTTTGCCTTCTTCCAAAAAATAAATAAATAAATAAATTGAAAATGTGCCTTAGTGAAAACCTGAAAACAGGCGCCTTGTTAGCAAAAGTAAAGAGAAATAAATTCATCCTATGGTGAAAACCACTCCCTTGTGGCATCTTGGATAAGTACCATGATGAAAACCTGGTAATTAAGCATCATGCGTAGTTCTTCTACATATTTCATCCATTCCATCTTCTCTCTTTGATCTTGACAATGTTGATCTATAAACGAACATTTGGCTATCTTGTGAGCTATCTTATGATGATCTTACTTTCATTCCCTTCCTATTTAGCCTTCATGTCTATCTTCCTCCATTCATTTTCACCTATCGCTATCCTTTTCCCCATTGGTCTTGATCTAATAGAAGAAAGAGTAAAACATAGTGCTATGAAGCCTCTTGACATGTCTACTCCTTTGGAATGCATCCTTTCCTGCTCTTGCATTATGATTTTGTGACTTATCCTATGCTGGCCTTTTATTCCTTGTCCAAATGCACTTTACATGAAAATTTTTCCCTAGCTTGGGTATTCTTGAGGAGTTTTCCCTTGAAGATTTCTTCCCTTCATTCTCCTTCATTCTCATGTCTTCCATCTCTTCCACCAGCTTGCCAATCCCTCTTTTTCTCCACCTTGCTAGACATTGGGACTGCATGATATGATCTTACTTGGGAGTTTGCAATGGAAAAAGATGCTATCAAGTATACCAAGTATCAGAATAAGTATCAAAACTAGTATCAGAACAAGTATCAGAACTAGTATCAGAACAAGTATCAGAACAAGTATCAGAACTAGTATCAGAACCAGTTTCAGAACAAGTATCAGAATGCCTACAAGAGCTACACCTTTCACTTTAGTTTATGGGTCTAAAGTGGTACTACCTATTGAGGTTGAAATCTCATCACTAAGAATCAGAATGCATGGTCTAGTAACTGATGATGACTACAGAGTGTCTAGGTTGCAAGAACTTGAACTACTAGATGAGCGTAGACAAGCAACATATGATCATCTTAGAGTATATAAGAAGAGAATTTCTAGAGGCTACAACAAGAAAGTCAGACATAGAGAATTTCAGGTTGGTGATCTAGTTTTGAGAGACAATCCTAAAAATCAATCCCATCGAGAACGCAAGGGGAAGTTTGAACCCAACTAGCTGGGTCCGTTTGTTATCACTACTAATTTTGGCTCTGGTGCATATCAACTCTCAAAAAATGAAGGAGAACAGCTCTGAGAACCAATCAACATTCTCCATCTAAAGAAATTCTACGCCTAAGGCATTCAATCTATGGTAAAATGTCCTAAAAAATTATAAAAATTAGAAAAAGTCTTAAAAAAATGAACATCTTGGTGAAAACCTAGCAATAGGTGCCTTGATGATTCACAAAAAAATCAAAAAATATCAAAAGTACAAAAAAATTGAAAAAATGAAAAATACAAAAAAAATGAGAAAAAGAAAAAAAGTGCCTTGGTGAAAACTTGGAAACAGGTGCCTTGGTAGAAAAAATAGAATCTCTACCAAGATGGTGAAAACCTAGCAAATAGGTGCCACTTGTTTCAAAAAATGCTCCATCTATCAGTGCAATCTTGGTCTTTCCCAGCTTTCAGTCTTGCTTTAGTTTGTATATATCTCTTGGTTTGTTTCTGCATTTCTAGTTTTCAATAAGTCGGTCTGTACACCAATCAGCCCAAGAGTCTTTATCCTATCAATGTTCAAACTGGGGGGCAATCGATGTCATATCCTATGGTCTCCATTATATCTTAGATGTCTCATATCCAGTCAGAGTCCTTTGAAGCTTCATTTGAGTCAGTCAAGTCTATCTTGTTTTTAGAAAGGATTTTGCATCTACAACAATGCAATCAAACATCAAACTGAAAACAATCTGTGCTTTTCATGCTTTTATCTCCTTGTATGCTTACTAATTTGCATTGAGATTTTTGCATATTGTATCCCTTCGAGCTCTTCAATGATGTCATTTATAGGATTTAGAGAGTGCTGACTGGGGACATAATCTTTTCTTTGTTTTCTTCTTGTATGTGAAAATATAACAACTTTGGAAATTTTGGATTGAAATGGTGTCCGACTGTAAGAGCCTCTATCTCAAATTGGATGGCCATGCGTACCTCGACCATTGATACCTAGAAAATTCAAGGAAGTTTGATCTAACTATTGTCTTTTTGAGTGAGTTCTTTCTCCTACTGTGAAACACAATCTTACCTAATGATGTGAATGATAAAGGGTCACTACAGGTAATTCACACTGGATTTAGAATGATCTCTTGACTGTTTGATGTGTTTGTCATGCAAGGTGTATTCAGGTCATCACGACATTCATGTTTTGATGCTTATACAAATTGCTATATCAAAATGGACATGATATTGAGGTCATCCTGGCATTTGTGCCTTGGTGCTTATATCTAATTTGACATTCTAAAAACAAAATCAATATTCATATATCCATGGTTGTTGACCAGTGGGTGTTGTATTGGTTCTTGAGCATAAAAATCAATATTCATATGTCTATGGTTTTTTTTTTTTAGCTAGTGGGCATTGTATTGATTTATCCGGTTACCTAAAAGTTCAATGATGATAACAAATCGACACATGATCAGTGACTAGGTCCTAGGTCTTAAGTTGCATTTCATTTTGCATGTCTCTTTGCATTTTGCAAGTTGCATGATCTCACAATGGCTAAATGAACTTCAATGCTTAAACAATTCTCCACTCGCATCTTCAAATCTAACAAGAGCTAAATCTTACACAAAGGTTCCTCCAACGAAACAAGTAGAATCCTTTTTCAGGATCAAAAATCAAAATCTGAGATCATTGATATTGTCAACTGCTTGCATAATTGACCTTCCATCATCACAGAGATCCATAATACAACTTAATTGATTATCTTACATCAAACTATCAAAATTTCAACTTGGTCAACCATGGTCAACTCATGGTTTAACCTAGTCAAACTTGGTCTTTTGGGACCTTCCAATGATGTAGAATACATTCCCGAATGTGTATAACCACTTTTCCAATCAATTAAAATGCTTCTGAATTCTCAATGCTAACTTTTCTTGTCAGATTTCAATTTTAATCCCGAAGGGGGCATGGTATTGCACATCATTCAAAGTCTATAAATCAAATTCTATCAATTTTTCCTTAGTAATCAAGACAACAATCATATCTAGTTACTGATTCATTAAAAGACCTCATCGCTCGAGGCAAATCTATCATCACTTGGGGCATATCAGATTCATGAACATCCATATCAATCTGGTATTCTCCTAATCTTGTAAACTGTATCAGTTTTTGGCAACCATCGGATCATAGTGTTCTTTCCTTGGTTCTTTAGCAACTGAAGGATTCAGATGTGATACCTGCTAGTTTTGCTAAGACAATCGAGTCTAGAACCGATCACTCACTTCTTTGCAATCATAAGGTTCAGAATCAGGCATTTTGACACTCTTTTGCAATCCTCGGTTCATCGCTGCTACAGTGAACATTATCTTTGGTCATTCAAGACCTATTATCTCCATATCAAATCAATATCAATCAGCTTCTATCTCATATCAATTATCAATTTCAAACATCAGTTTCATATCTTTATCAAACACAAACTATCTTTGAACCACTGTGCTTCGCACAGTAATTCAAAGAGGGGCAAAATTTAATACCCCAAAAATGGGCTATAAGTTCATTAATCTCCTATATCAACAATTCGAATGAAATCGACAGCAAAGTCCTAACCTAAGGCACATCTACACATCATCGAATCCTAATTGATTATCTTAAATTCTACATTGGGGAATATTCCTAGCAATATTCCTAATTATCTTAATTATCTTTAATTTAATAATTATTTGGCAATAAATCACATTTATCCTAAGTTTGATTAATTGAATATTTTCATATTTAATTAATTAGATTTAATATCTTGCCACTTAATTGTGTAATTAAATTTAATTCTATCTATTATTAATTGTATTATTTAATTTTGACAATAAATCTAATATCTTATGAATAATTGATTAAATTCTTATTTAATTAATTAAAGCAAGTTGTCATTATTTAATAATATAGTTTTTAATAAAAGTTTGATTAAATAATTGATTAACCCATAAATCAATTATTTATTTTAAAAAATCAGTTAAGTTGAGCATAAATCACTTTATTTATTAAATTAATTCATAAATAAAACATGCACAATCATAAAAGCAGACAACTATCAATTATCAATTAAAGCTAAACTCTATTTTGAGTTAAAACTTAGCTTTTGCATGTTTTTGTGAATTAAATTATCTTTATTATCAGATAACTCAAAAATCAAGCTGAGTTAATCTGAGTGATTTATGGCTTTCTTCCATGCACCTCCAAAGCCCTAGATTTCTATAAAACCAAGGCTCAACTCTTCATAATTCATCTCTCTCAAATCCATGAATTTGCATTCTCACGCTGTCGAATTGGAGTCTGAAGAATCATCTTTGCGAATCCAAGCTATTGTGAGATCTTTCTAGGTTTGAGCATTGCATATCATTTAGCATAGATTCATATTAGTTTTTCATTATTATTGCATAGAAAATACCAAAAAAATAGATTAATTTCATTCATATTTCATATTAGATTAATTCCATTCATATTTCATATCTAGATCAATTGCATTCAAATCCTTCATTTAGGTGTCGTCTAGGTCACTGATCTCGATAACAATCTGAGAACATCGATCTCGCACCTACTAGAAGGCAGTAAATCACTTGGTTAGAGTAGATTTCAATTTTGCATGATTTTGATTATAGCTAACCTCTAATGTTTTACTGAAGTGTTGTGTCTATAGATCAGGTACAATTTTCACACACACAAGTGCAATTGAGAAATGAGGGAAATATTTTTGTTTTGAATGATGAGATACATGAGGGGATGCTAGAGGAACCCAAAGGGATAGAGATGGATCTCATTGTGGCCGAGATTGAGGGTAAAGTAATAGACCCAATTTTGAAAAAAGTCAGTGACTCCTTCATTTCAAATGACAATTTTGTCAAGACTAGGGCATTCCTTCAGTTCTTGTGGAGGATGAAAATAAATCAATATGGGGAGATTTGTGAGAAAAAGAAAGAAGAATTCCCTATTAGGGATATGACTGAAATTGAAAGTGAGACAAAGGGGGAAATGATGAATAAATTTTAAAAGATAATCCCAGAAGAAGGTAGTGCAATGATTCATACTACATGATTGTTGATTCTTCCTGAATGGGATATTGCTGATGCAATTGTTTTTGATTCGATGAGGAAGAGTAAATTTACCACCCTCTCTACTACAGAACAGGCACAATAGGCTGCCAGGGGTGTAGCTTTCTCTGATGATCATGCAACTTTGGTCATGTGGTCCCTTAAGAGGGAAGAGCCTAAGGGGAAAAGAGAGGTTCTCTCTTTAGAATATGCTGGAAAATTGTTGGTGCAAAGAGTTGGTGAGACTTCAAGTGTTGAAGCCTCAAATATCATTTTGGAGATGACAAAATTCAATTTGAAGGTAGTAGAGAAGGATGCACAAGAAAAAGAAGAATTAAGGGTTAAGTTTGAAACTATCCTTAAACCTTACAATGAGTTGAAAATAGACTTGATCCAGAAGGACCAATTAATTGCACAATTATCTAGACCACAAGATCATAGGTCACCTCAATTGATGATTGTTGATAGGCCAATAGTAGCCTCTTCTTCTAGCCCTATTGTTGAATTTCCACCATCACCTTTCCCAGAAACAAGTATAGATACAAGAATCAGTTGGGAGAAGCAACAATTAGTTGAGGAAAAAAATAAATTAAGGGAGATTAGGGTGGACATTGAAAAAGAGAATAATGAGCATGTGAAGGCTAGATCCCTTGCAAATCAGAAATATGAAGAGAAAATCACAGAGGCAATAATGCAGTTTTCTCATGATCTAAAGTCTTCAATTTTGTTTGATCATGCTAGCAGATTACAAATTCTTCTTACATCTTTAGATAAAGATAGGGATGAGGTTGGACCAATTTTCAATAAATGGATTGAGAGATACCCAAATATAAAGTTGTTTCATTGGTTATCTAAGGGCCAAGTTGATCCTGATCCATTGATCAAACCAGTGCATCAGAATGTGAAGAAACTTGTAGAGTATAGTATAATTTTGGATGATTTTAAAAGGAAGTCCAATGTGTAAAAGAGAGAACTAACACATCCAAATTGTGAATTAATATCAAGTGTTTTCAAGAATAATGGTGACTTAAAGGATTTTTACAAATGGAGAGAGGAGATGGATGAACTTTTCTCAGACAGAATGACAAGTGTTTTGGAAAGCACTTCTTCCTTTATCCACACCATCAAGCTATTAATGATTCCTAAATCAAAGTTTGAATATATTCAGTAGGAGGTCAAACAAATGGAAGGCAAATGGGAACAGTTGTCTGACAAGAGAGATGAATTTGATAATTTTGTGTTCCCAAGTGAGGAGGTGTTTAATTAGTGGAGGTATCAATACATTCCCCATCTAGAAAAAGTAGATACTCCATCTAATTCTTGAGCCAAATAAAGATTATGAATTTTTGGTCTTAAGGTGGTTGAGATATAAAATGGATTTATTTTAGGGACAACTACAAAGAAATGGAAATCATATTTATTTGAAGAGATCGAGGAAAATATTGAAGACATAAAGTAAGGTGTCTCACTTGCAAAATATCAGTCCAAGATCTGATTGAGGCATTTATTGTAAACCCGGTAGGGTTGTTGTAAAGTTTTAGGGAAAATTTTTGTAAACCCTAATATGATCAACAACTTGATGCATTTCCTTATATATAAAAGGATTTTCCACAATCATATTAGGCATTGAGAGTCTTAGGTGTTGATAAGATAAAAATTTTGAAACCCTAACCCTCAGTCAAGGATTGTAATATTTTGTATTATTTCTTGTCAAGTAACAAAGAAAAAGCATAGGTTGATACTGTTATTTACAAGTTTTCTACCCAACATATATTGTATACAAATGATCAAATGTTATACTTAATACAAATCTTAGGTCTTTACCTCTCCTTTGTGTCAAATTTGTGAATCTTTGGGTCTATCAGAGAATTATGTGTATGTGTTTTTCTTTGAGTTCTGATCTAGGGTTAGATTAAATATTGCTCAAAATGGGATATATGTTCATTTAATTTTCATGAGGATTGTTTTCAAGTAGGAGGGAGTTGGGGTATTTGTATTTATGTTCATGAGCTAAGTCTTCAAGGATCTTTGTATTTTCTCTATTTTCTGGTGTTATTTGCCCAATGGATAAGGCACTAGCCTATGTAAATGAATCTTTGTTTTATGAGGAATGATTGAAATCATTACAGTTAGAAATACAATATTCAAAACCAGTCATTTAATTTCATTTACTTTAAAATAGTTGTCCTGCCCAGTGATAGAGAGTCAATGAATAATAGGTTGTTGTTCAGTACTTTCTCATTGATATCTATTCTTAGATTCAATATCAAGTCAGGAACAGAATTATATCTATTGGATCAGGTTTACCCACCTTGGTTTTGCAGAGCCCAAAGTGAAGAGGGAAGTCTTAGGTATATTGGTGTCTCATGGAGTGTAAAATATAGAACCTATAGATTTCTCATATTTGGAACTAACCATTCCCAAAATCAGTCTTAGGTATATTGGTGTCTCATGGAGTGTAAAATATTTTCAAGAACCAACAAAATGGTGACTCTGCTAGGGAAAATATATAATTTGTGTCAAATAACATAGGTACAAGTTGAGTTGGACTCCTGGTCTACTTATTTTAAAAATCCAGTTAGTTACCATTGAACACACAAAGTTGTTCCTTTTTCTCTAAAATTTTCCTACTCCTTACTCTTTGCCTTTATCACAAGAGGAATATCTTTTAAAGAATCCTATTTTACTTGGGTGGCAACTCTAAGAAATCTCTGTACTAGTACTAATTAAAAATCATTTTGTTACAATGAGTTTCAAGAATACGAGGTCCTGGAGAAAAGAACATCTGGAGGAAATTTTGGAAGGTGACACTTCTAACCACATCTAGGCATGGTCAAATCAGAAGAGAGAAGAGTACAAATGATATGTCCTTCACATGGAAGCAAAAGGGAAATTCAAGACAAAAAATTCTTGCTCATCCTAGCTAGGAAGGAAATGCCTCAAAGTGGGAAGAGGTTGTTGATTTAGGTTTGAACCAATATGAGGACTATTACTCTCCTTTAGAGAGAGAGGGTGAGAAATTACAACATAATAGAAGAATGGTCCCTAATAAATTGTATGGATTAGAGAGGAGGTCTAGAAGCAAAAGTAGAAATAAACAAGATTTTGTCCCTCCTTTCACCCTTGGTTCTTCATTACCCTGAGATCTCCATGAATCCCAAGATCAGAAAGAAGAACTCCAAACACACTAGGTTGAGTCTGAAACAAATTTGCTAGATTCTGAGGAATTTTTTGAAGAAGTATATGAATTATAAAGAAAGATTTGTGAGCACAAAGCCATTAGACAAAGAAGAGAAAAAGAAAAGGAAGAAAAAATTAGACATGCTATGATAAGAGCTGATCAGTTGAAGAGGCAATTATTAGACCTGGAAGTAATAAATCATGTCCCTATGCCTGAACAAACAAGGGAGAAACCCATTATCCAAGAAGTCTTTGAGATAAGACATCCCAGAGATAAAGGTAAGTAAAAGGCTATAGGAGTTTTGATTAATGAGCCTGTGGGCCCTAAGGGTTCCATAGACCAAGCCCTAAGGTTGGAAGAAGACCTTGAGAGGGCTAAGAGGGAGTAGGAATTTCTAGCCAAGGAGTTGGAAGAAGAAAAATTAGAAGCTTCAACATTAGAAATAAGAAAAGAAGATAGATTTTCTCAAACAGTCAACATGACCTAGTAATGTTGTTACCTCATCTTTAACACAAGAAGGAAATGCTACTAATATTGTTAACCAGGTAACAAGTGTTCCTCCACCAGGTGGACTTAGGATTTCTGCTATGTCCAAAACTAATGCATCGACATCCCAAGGTTCTGGTTTATCTAATTCGGGACCTATTTATGAAAGATGCAAAAAATTAGTTTTTATAGGTATTCTCGGATACCCCAACCCTATCCCTAAAGAGATTGGAAAGAAGCTTCCAAAGTTCACTAGTAGTAATGTTATCACCTATGAGGAACACTTGAAGAATTTCATTGATGTGATAGATGATTACAACATTGTGCTAGATGATGTAATAATGAAGTTGTTTGTGTAGTCCTTAACTGAAGTTTCAAGGGATTAGTTTAGGGCCTTACCACATGGTAGCATAGATTCATGGGATCAGCTCAAACATTGTTTCAAGGAACAATATGGTGATAAGACAAATGAGGGATTTATGTTAAATTAATTAAATAACATTAAAAAAAATTTCAATGAGGATGTTATTGAATTTAATATCAGGTTTCAAAAGGCCATGCACAAGCTCATGCAAGTCATTAGGCTAGATGATAGAGTTTGTCTTGTCACTTATTTAAATTCTTTTGATTCTAAAATGGGATACCTTTTATAAGATAAGAATCCAAGAAATATTGCAGAGGCTTATAAATTGGCTATTAATATTGAAAGTAACCGCAAGATATCAGGAAAGTTGGGAAGAAGAGATGATAACAAATCATAAATGTTGAATAGAAAATAACCAGGAAAGCCTATAGGTGTAAAACCAAAGGATGGTGATAGTCTAATCCATATTTTGAAGGCCATAAAGTATTTGAAGCCTAGTGAAAATAGGAGTAATAGGGTTGTAGGTAATGACAAGCCTACCTTTAATAATTTTAACAAGTTGCCAAGGATTCAGAATTATCCTTATAATACTCAATGGAAAGATGGGAAACTTATACTCCTAGAAAGAAAGGATAAATCAAATGATAGGACCCCTAATCCATTGCAAAGGAATTCAATGACTATGGTTGAAGAGGTCCCATGGTGTATTGTGTGTCAATAATCACATGATCCTAACTATTATGTCATATCCCAGAGTGTCTCCACACAAGAAGAACAAGATTGTAATGAGGAAGAGCCCTATGATGACTAGGGGTGTGGTATGACTTCCTCCCACCTTGGGGATGAAGTTGACTCTACTCAGGAAGATGAGAATCAAGATGTTTCAAATTCTCAGGTTATAAATGAATCATATCATCAACATATTTTTTCAGATGAGGAAGATGATAAGTTAGATAATGTCCAGTGCAATGTTATAAAAAATGAAGAGATAGTTGTTTTAAGAAGGCCATCTAATGAGGAAATTGCTTTGATAACTACAGACATGGTAACTCAGGCTAAGACAAGTTATAATCTAAGAAATAGAGTAGTAGGTGATCCAAGTCAAAAGCCGGCTGGTATTTCTATTAAAAAAATAGAAAAAGATGCTAAGGTACCCCAAATCAAGAAAAAGGTGGCCAATAATGTTAACAAGGTCAAAGTGAAGAAAAATGTTAAACCTAACATTATTTATAAAGTAAAGACTAAATCATTAGAGGAAGTTGTTCTCCCTTTATAGGAGGTTAAAATCCAAACTAAGGAACTCCCAAATACATTCACACAGAATAATGATAAAGAGAGTGCGAATGTGAAACATGATATGTTTGAATCAAAATATGTTTCAGTTGATATGAGCAAGTTACTATCACAGATTACTATTAAGGTCCCTTTTCTATAAATGATGAGGATAGAGGAACATAAAGAAAAGGCTCTAAATTGGGTGAATGGTGTAGTATCTGCAGATACCCAAAAGAAAGAAAGGATTGATAAGCAAGTAGCAACTTTGAATGATGACAATGAAGGTCATAATGAAGAAATTGTCTCTAAAATTCCAAAGATTTATTTAGACACAAATGTTCTTAGTACCTCGGTAGGAATAGTTGATCCTTTCTTTTTGACCTTACTAATAAATGGAAAGCTGTTAAAAAATTGTATGATTGATTCAGGAGTATCAAAAATTGTTATGCCCATAGAAGTTATGAAGTCACTAGGGATGAAAGTGGATACACCACATGGGAGATTTCAGTCTATGGACTCAAGAGAATTACTAGTTGTGGGTACTATCAAGGTTTTACCTTATAAGTTGGCATCATAACCTGGCAAACAATTGACCATGAGTGTTTTGGTAGTTGATATCCCTCCTCAATATGGGATGTTATTGTCAAGAAAGTGGAGTGCCTCTATGGGAGGCAACATACAATGTGATTTGTCATTTGCTACATTTAACTTTGAAGGACCAAATATCAAGGTTTCTAGGGAACCTAGAACTCCACACATGATTGAGGAAGAAGAAGACACCATGAATTGCTTTTTAGATACTGACATTAATGCTTTCAGAGTCCAAGATAAGGAAATAGAGGAAGGTTTTGAGTCTTCCCTTTTATCAAGGGGCCAGGAAGAATGGACTGGCCTTGATAGACTATGGACTATGTATTTTGATGGAGCAAGCTCAAAGGAGGGGTTTGGAGCTTGAATATTGCTCATATCTCCAAATGGTAAAACTTTCAAATTCTCATTCACTTTTTTGTTCTCATGTACAAATAATGTTGCAGAGTATGAGGCTTTGTTAATTTCCCTAAGGTTAGCATCAAGACATGGCATAAAGTGCTTAAAAGTGGTGGGTGATTTTGAATTGATAATTTCCCAAGTTAGGTCAAAATATGCGTAAAAGAACCAAAAGTTAAAACAGTACAGAAATGGAGTATGAGATGAAAGTGAAAGCTTCAATGCTTTTAACATTTATTGGATGGAAAGAAGTCAGAATAGAATGGCTGATCTATTATCTAATGTGGCTCTAAGACTGAAAGATATTACACTTGCAGATATATCTAATATAGAGGTTCAATCTAGACCTTTTATCCCTAGTAATATTGAGAATTGGCAATTTTTTTTTGATGACCAGGATATTTTGAGATTCTTGCAATGTGAATCTCATTTTGGTGACAAAGAGATGGATTTTTGTGCTTATGTTGACACATTAAATGGTAAAGAAGTTATTTTTGGAAAGGAAGTGTTGCAATTTAAACCAAATAGAGTCCCTAACGGATTAGTTTCTCTGGAAAGGGAAATTGACAACAAAGACAAGGTTTTCTTGAATAAAACTGATAAATCAAATGACCTTGAGGAAATAAATTTAGGAACAAGAATGGTACCTAAGAAGGTTTACATTGGCAAGTGTCTATCCCCTAAAACCAAGAAGAATTTGATTGATCTCCTCAGAAGGTTTAGACATGTTTTTGCATGGTCTTATGAAGACCTCAATGTTGATAGAGAAGACCTTTTTCAACATGAAATCCCATTAAAAGAGGGTACTAAACCTTTTAGACAGAAGTTGAGACCTATTAATCCTACTTTGGCACCCAAGATGCAAAGAGAGCTTAAGAAAATGATAGATGCTGGAATAATTAAGCCTATTAGGCATTCCACTTGGGTTTCAAACTTGGTCCCTATCAGGAAAAAGAATGGTGATATCAGACTTTGTGTTGATTTCAGGAACTTAAACATAAATTCCTTAAAAGATAACTATGGTTTACCTAATATGGAAAATATGTTGCAAAAGGTAACTGGATTAGAGTTAATGTCCATGATGGATGGCTTCACCGAATATAATCAGGTCATGGTTAAGGAATTAGAACAATTCAAGACTGCATTTACTACCTCTTGGAGGACATATGTGTATGTAAGAATTCCTTTTGGCTTGACTAATGCTGGTGCCACTTTCCAGAGAGCTATGGATGTAGCTTTTGCTAATTTCATTGATAGATTTATTATGGTGTATAAGGATGACCTTACAACATTTTTGGAAAAAGAGGAACAACATTGCCAACATTTGGAAAAATAAATTATTAGAGCTTTAGAGTATGGGGTTTCTTTAAACCAAAAGAAATGTGCCTTTGGTGTTGTAGAAGGAAAGCTTCTAGGGAATATTGTTTCAAAAGATGGGGTTAGAATAGACCCTAAGAGGGTTGAAGGTATTGAAAAACTATCCCAGCCTAGGAACATCAAAGGACTGCAATCCTTTTTAGGACAAGTGAATTTTTTGAGGAGATTCATTACAAACTTTGTAGAAATTAGTATCCCAATATCAAGGATGTTAAAGAAGGGTGTAAAGGTTGAGTGGAATGATGAGGTAGTAGAGGCTTTCAAGAAATCAAATAGGCTATTAAAAATGCTGCAGTTTTGAAAACATGAGACTATAGTAAACCCTTGCAATTTTTTTCTTTTGCATCCACCCACACTGTTGCAGCAGTATTATTATAGAAGAATGCAAAAGGATTTGAGAAACCTATTTCCTTTTGCAGAAAAACCTTACAAATGTTGAATTAAATTATGACATTGTTGAAAAGAAAGCATATGCCTTGCTTAAGGTTATTAAAGCATTTAGATGCTATTTGGGGGGAGCTATAGTTGTTTCTTATGTCCCAGTTCCTAGAGTCAAAGATATTTTTGTCCAATAGGAAGTTTCAGGTAGGAGTTGTAGATGGATGAATAAGATCTAAGAATTTAACATTGATATCCATATCACAAAGCTAGTGAGAGGGTTGGGTCTTGCAAAGCTGATGGCCCAAAGCAATTTGGCTGCAAATCAGATAAATATATTGGAAGAAGAACAAAGACCCTTTGTTTGCAATATGGATTGTTGTGAATGGTATAAGGACATTGTTGGGTACCTAAAAATAATGATCCTACCTCCTGAGATGAATGCCAACAAAAAGAGGACTATTAGGCTCCATTCCATGAAATATGCAATCATAGGTGGTGAGTTGTGGTGGAGAAGTAATGAAGGGGTCTTTCTCAGATGTGTAGATCAAGAAAAATCCAAAATATTGCTGAATGAAATGCACAATGGAGTTTGTGGGGGACATTATATGTAAAAGACCACAACACACAAGATTATTAGATCAAGTTTTTGGTGGCCAACACTTTTCAAAGATGCCCACAAATTTGTTAAAAGGTGTGAACCCTATCAAAGATTTGCTGGAAAACTCAAATTCAGTGGGTATTTAGCTCTCAGACCTATTGCTTTGCAAGCCCCTTTTCAAAAGTGGGGTATGGATTTTATTGGGGAGATTCCCAATAAATCTAGTGGTGGACATTCTTATATCCTGGTAGCAATAGATTACTTCACCAAGTGGGTTGAGGAAATCCCTTCCAGAAAAGAAACAAGTAAGGTTGTAATGGACTTTATGATGCAACATATTCTTACCAGGTTTTGTTACCTAGAAACAATGGTGGTTGATAATGCAATGTGTTTTAGAATGGAGGAGTTTGTTGATTTTTGTCAGAAAAATAGTATCAAGATTTCATACTCATCTCCCTATCATCCACAAGACAATGGCCAAGCTGAATCTAGTAACAAAAGCTTGATTAAGATATTGAAGAGAGTACTGGATAAGAATAAAAGGGCTTGGGGTTCAAAGTTCTTGCAAGCATTATGGGCTGATAGGGTTACTATAAAAAAGGCAATAGGATGTGCCCCTTTTCACTTAGTCTATGGAATAAATGTAAGATTACCCCAAAATAATTTTTTGCAAATGTATCACTTCATCCAAACATATGATAGTGACTTGGAGGATGAAATGAAAATAGAATTAACGATTTGATCTAGCTGAATGAAGTAAGAGGTGATGCACATACAAGAAATGAAAAAATTCAGGCCTAGTGTAAGGTTTTATATGATAAAAGGACTACTTAGATAGGTTTTGTAAATGGTGATCTTGTGCTGATGTGGAATGCAAGATTGGAAAGAAAGGGGAAACATGGAAAATTTTATCCCATTTGGCTAGGCCCTTACATCATTAAACAAAATTGGGGAACAGGTTCATACATGTTGAAAAATTTGATAGGAGAACTCATGGAGTTGCCAGTTCATGGGCAATTTTTAAAGCTCTACTTCTCCTAAGATTTTTTAGCTTCTTGAGAAGTTTAATTTAGAGCTTTGTGTATAGTTTTTTATTTATCAATTAGAGTTTTATGTTGGTCTACCACTCTTGGAGATTCCAATTTTCTCATTGTATTTGCAGGAGATACACGTCCTTGAGTATGAGCCACTATTAGCATCATTTAAAATTTTTGACCATCATACTTCAAAGATTTTGATGAACCCTTGTTTTTGACCTAGCAAGGAGAAAAATGCAGCAAACCCTAGACTATTTTGTTTCCTGTTATGTTTGAACGTTACTTTTCTATTCAATAAGGTTCTGAATACACATGTGCCTTTTAAAAATCTTTATAAAGTTGCTCATTCTATATGTCCGATGGTTAGGTTCTAAGCGGATCACTTTATTTAGAAATTGCTACATAAACTTTAGCTTTTCCCATTTTATTTATAGATCATTAGATTCCTTTAGATCTTATGGTTGTTGCTTTATCTCAAGACCCTTGGTTGTTAGACTTTCTGACATGCTCTTTAGCAACAATGTGACACTTGTCTAGGTAGACCCATTTTCAGAGTTGTGCTATCATTAACTTGTAGATCACATCGAAGGCTATCGTAATACCATTGAGCTAAGTTGACTACTTTTTTATCCATGCACTTTAGCGATAAGTGTCTGATTAAGTTGGCTTCTGACAAGGACAGAGCTCTGACACTTCAATTTTCGTGGCAACCTTTTTGAGTTGACATCTATCTAGGGTGATGTAATGTAGTAGGATCTTGTCCTTCTAAAGGTTAAAGTTCAGATAGATCTTGTGGTTTTCATTATATCGCTAAAGGAAGATGCTCAATTTTTAAGGTTTACTCTTTAGTGACAGCCATCTGATCTTCCATGTATATCAGACTATGAAGTGGGTCCTCAATTGCTAGGTCATCATGGTGTGTTTTTTTTTTTTTGGTGAAGCTGGCGTATGATATGGCTATCATTAGTGGGTTTGAAGTCTCGAAGCATTTCTGTGTTCATTTGCACAGTGGGGTCACTGATTTTTAGGAATGTTAAAGATCTGTCAGTTTTTACAAGAATCCATGGTGGTCACATTACCAAAGTTTAAATTGTTGGAAAGTTGGCTATACTAATTTATATGACTTGATATAGTGTTTTCATTATGGCAAAAAAGTCATATAGCAGTTTGGAGTCAGTGCACTTGATGAGAAGATCAAAAATCGGTTAAGTGTTGAAGACTAGACAGTGTACAGAGTTCCTGCAACTCAGAGCATCAACACACATGTATGGAATAATTATGGTATGTGCCCTGGAAGTTAAGTTGGTTAGACTATATTCATGCTTAGTCTATGAGCGCATAATCAGATATGCAAGGATGAGAAAGATACAATCAGTTGAAGTTGCACAGCCAGTGTGTGCTAGTGAAGAACAAAGTAAGCAGCCGATAGTTATGATTTTGAGTTGTGACTATATTCTAATGAAGGCTATTTGCCTATTGTAATTATGTTTTCAACCTATATATATGTTTGATAGTAAAAACACTTAAGCCAATTCATTTGGAAGTGTTGTATGTAATAGGTTTAAGGGCTGACCTAGTTGTTTATTTTGTATGCACGTATAAATATAAGATGTTCCCATTGTATTCGATATGGAAGTTTATAGAGAGTTGTGATAAGTAGAGAAGAAGTGTGTGAAGACACTATAAGATGTATTAGAGCTTTTCTAGAGGTCAAAGCATTAGCGCATCAAAGGAACTGATCTGACTATGTGTGTGAATTTTGTACCTAGCTGTAAACACAACACTTCAGTAAAACATTAGAGGTTAGTAGAAATCAAAATTTGACAAATAATTGAAACTAAGCTAACCAAGTGATTTACTACCCTCTAGTAGATGTGATTATGATGTTCTCAGATTAGAATCAGGATTAGTGACAATGCAACACCTAAATGAAGGATTTGAATGCAAAATATGAAAGACTATATGAATGTAGATTAATCTAGATTTTTGTATTTCCTATGCAATAAGAATGAGAAACTGAATAAATCTAAGCTATATGAATGGATTTGAGATTGAATGCATATTTAATCTAAGAATGCTATGAATGAATATGAAAACTATGATATGAAACTATGCAAAAACTATGATCAACTATGAAAGATCTCACAAATTTCCTATCACAAGTGCTTAATCCTTCAATTGCCAATTCGCCTGAGTAATTGTGCAAATTTGAGAGTTGATAATTATGAAGAGCTAAGCCTTGATTTTATAGAAATCTAGGGTTTTGAGGATGCAGGAGAAAAGCCATAAATCACTCTTGATAAACTCAGGTTGATTTTTGAGTTATCAGGAAATCAGAGATAATTAACTTACAAAAATCATGCAAAAGCAGTGTTTAACTCAAAATAGAGTTTTAGATAAAATTTCAACTCATCATCAGATGTTGAGTTTCAATTTTAAAATTGATTGTTAATTTCTAGTTGCCTGCTTTTCTGATTGTGCACAATTTAATTATAAATTAACTTAATAAATAAAGTGATTTATTCTCAACTTAACTGATTTTTGAATTAAAACAATTGATTTATGGGTTAATCAATTATTAAATCAAACTTTTATTCCAATTAAATAATTAAGTGGCAGTATTAAATTTAATTAATTAAATATTTAAAATATTTAATTAATCAAACTTTAGGATAAATAGGATTTATTGCCAAATAATTATTAAATTAAGAATAATTAGGATAAATTAAGAATATTTCTAGGAATATTCCCCGATGCAGAATTTAGGATAAAATCTATTAGGATTCAATAATGTGTAGATTTGCCTTAGGTTAGGACTTTGATGTCAATTTTGTTCGAGTTGAAGATGTAGGAGGTTAATGAACCTATAGCCCATTTTTGGGGTATTACATTTTGCCCCTCTTTGAATCACTATGCAAAGCATAGTGGTTCAAAGAATAGTATATATATATATATATATATATATATATATATATATATATATATATATATATATATATATATATATATATATATATATATATATATATATATATATATATATATATATATATATATATATATATATATATATATATATATATATAGATATATATATATATATATATATATATATATATATATATATATATATATATATATATATAGATATATATATATATATATATATATATATATATATATATGAAACTGATTTGAAAGATTAACCAATTCTGAGACAGAAATCGATTGAAAGACTTGAAGATGCAAGATTTAAGATTTAGGTCCTGACTGACCAAAGATAATGTTAACTATAGCAACAATGAACCGGTGATTATGAAAAAGTGTCAAAATGCCTGATTCTGAACCTTATGATTGCAAAGAAGTGAGTGACCAATTCCAGACCTGATTGTCCTTGCATGAATCATATTGGTATCACATCCTGAACCCATAAGTTATGAAGAAACAAGAAAATGACACTAATGAACTGATGGTTACAAAAAGCTGATATAGTTTACAAGATAGATTTAGGATACCAGATTGATATGGATCTCTGTGAATCTGATATGCCCCAAGAAATGATAGATTTTCCCCAAGCGACGAGGACTTTAGATGAATTAGCAACTAGACATGGTTGTTGTCTTGATTACTAAAAGAAAGATTTGATTTGTAGAATTGAGTTTTACAAACTTTGATTGATGTGCAATGCCATGCCCCCTTTGGGATAAAAATTGAAATCTAACAAGAAAAATCAACTTTAAATGGTTTAGAAGCATGTTAATTGATTTGAGAATTGGTTATACACATTCGAGAATGTGTTCTACATTGTTTAGTGGTCTAGAAGCCCAAGTTTGACTAGGTTTGACCATAAGTTGACCATGGTTGACCAAGTTGAAATTTTGATAGTTTGATGTAAGATAATTAGTTAAGTTGAATTCTAAATTTCTGTGATGATTGAAGGTTGATTATGCAAGTAGTAGGCCATATAAATGATCTCAAATTTTGATTTTGGTCCCGAAAATGAGTTCTACTTGTTTTGTTGGAGGGACCTTCATACAAGATTTAGCTCTTGTGATGTGTTTAGCCTTTTTGGTTTTTGAAGAATCGATTAAGTGTTCAAGCAATTTGTGAGACCATGTAATCATGCAAAGTGCAAAATGACATGCAACCTAAGACCTAGGACCTAGTCACTGATCATGTGTCGATTTGTTGTCATCATTGAACTTTTAGGTAACTGGATAAATCAATACAATGCACACTAGTTATGAAACCATAGACATATGAATATTGATTTGTATGCGCAAGAATCAATACAATGCCCACTGGCTAGACAACCATGGACATATGAATATTGATTTTGTTTTTAGAATGTCAAATTAGATATAAGCACCAGGGCACAAATGCCAGGATGACCTCAATATCATGTCCATTTTGATATAGCAATTTGTATAAGCATCATAACATAAATGTCATGATGACCAAAATACACCTTGCATAACAAACACATCAAGCAGTCAAGAGATCATTCTAAATCAAATGTGAATTACTAGTAGTGACCCTTTATCATTCACATCCTTAGGTAAGATCGCGTTTCACAGTAGGAGAAAGAACTCACTCAAGAAGACAATAGTTAGATCAAAATTCCTTGAATTTTTTGGGTATCAATGGTCAAGGTACTCATGGCCATCCAATTCGAGATAGAGGCTCTTACAGACGGACACCATTTCAATCTAGAATTTACAAAGTTGTTTGATTTTCACATACAAGCAGAAAAAAAAAGAAAATATTATGCCCCCAGTCATCACTCTCTAAATCCTATAAAGGACATCATCGAAGAGCTCAAAGGGATACAATATGAAAAAATATCAATGTGAATTAGTAAGCATACAAGGAGATAAAAGCATGTAAAAGTATAGATTGTTTTCAGTTTGATGTTTGATTGTGTTGTTGTAGATGCAAAATCCTTTCTGGAGATGAGACTGACTAACTGACTCAAATGAAGCTTCAAAGGACTTTGACTGGATATGACATGTCTAAGATACATTGGAGCCCATAGGATATGACATTGATTTCCCCCAAGTTTGAAACATTGATAGGACATAGACACTTGAATCGATTGATGTACAGACCGAATTTATTGAAAATATGAATGCGGAAACAAAACTGGGAAATATGTACGAACTAAAGCAAGACTGAAAGCTGGGAAAGACCAAGATTACACTGATAGATGGAGCATTTTGAAACAAGTGGCACCCATTTGCTAGGTTTTCACCATCTTGGCAGAGATTCTATTTTTGCTACCAAGGTGCCTGTTCCAGGTTTTCACCAAGGCACTTTTTCTTTTTCTCATTTTTTTGTATTTTTCCTTTTTTAAAATTTTAAAAAAAATTTTGATATTTTTTTAATTTTTTGTGAATCATCAAGGTGCCTATTGCTAGGTTTTCACCAAGATGTTCATTTTTTCAGGACTTTTTCCAATTTTAAAGATTTTTTCAAGACATTTTACCATAGACTGAATGCCTTAGGCATAGAATTTCTTTAGATGGAGAATGTTGATTGGTTCTCAGAGCTATTCTCCTTCAGTCATTGAGAGTTGATAGGCACCAGAGCCAAAAGTAGCAGTAATTACAAAGGGACCCAGCCAATTAGGTTCAAACTTCCCCTTGTGCTCTTTATGTGATTGAATTTTAGGATTCTCTCTCAACACTAGATCACCAACCTGAAATTCTCTATGTCTGACTTTCTTGTTGTAACCCCTAGACATTCTTTTCTGATATACTTTGAGATGATCATACGCTGCTTGTCGGGGCTCATCTAGTAGTTCAAGTTCTTGCAACCTAGACACTCTATAGTCATCATCAGTTAGTAGACCATGCATTCTGATTCTTAGTGATGGGATTTTAACCTCAATAGGCAGTACCGCTTTAGACCCATAAACTAAAGTGAAAGGTGTAGCCCCAGTGGGCATTCTGATACTTGTTCTATAGGCCTAGAGAGCTAGATTGATCATGAGATGCTAGCCTCTTCCTATTTTATTAATTGTTTAGTGCAAGATTTTCAATAGATTCTTATTAGAAGCCTCTTCTTGTCCATTCCCTTGAGGATAGTAGATAGATGACCAATGTTGTGTAATCTTAAATTTGGCACATAGATCATCCAAGTCTTTGTTCTTGAATTGTCCACCATTATCTGTGACTATAGAGTGTGGAATACCATACTGGCATATGATGTAGTTTAAGTTGAACATAGATATTTTCTTACCAGTTGCTTTTGTTAAAGGGACTACTTCTACCCATTTTGTGAAATAATCTATAGCTGTAATAATGTGGGTATGCCCATTAGAAGAATGAGGATGTATGGATCCTATAAGATCAAATGCCCATTGGTGAAAAGGCCATTGTGTAGTGAAGGGAATTAGATCTCTCCCTAGAGCATGAATTAAGTTTCCATGTACTTGGCACTTTTGACAGTTCTCAGCAAAATTGATAGACTCTTTCTCCATTTTTGGCCAATAGTACCTAGCCCTAATAAGTTTTTGGGCTAGTGTTAAACCATTCAAGTGTGACCCACAAATACCTTCATGGACTTCCTCTAATGCACATTGAGACTCTTCCCGTTATAAACATCTAAGTAGTGTACCATCTAGACCTAATTTGTACAGATCATGAGAAATGATAACATATCAGGATGCATTATAGATAATGTATCTCTTTTCATGGTGGTTAAAGGTATCAGGAATGATTTTTTCTTTGAGATAGGAGAATAGGTTTTTATAGCGGGATGAATCATGACCTACAATAGTGCAAATCATGAAGGTTTCAGGGGAATCATATGCAGGATAAGATAGTGCTTCCACCAGGAACTTGTAGTGTAGCTCATGTTAAAGTTGTTGTAATAAAGTAGATAATGTTTCGATTGCATCAGCAACCTTATTCTCTGTTCTAGGTATTTTCTCAAAGGCGATAGATATGAAGTATTTCTTTAGATCATCTACCATTCTCTTGTATGGAAAAAGATTTTCATCTTTCATTTGATACACATTATTGACTTGATGGATTACAAGTTATGAGTCTCCATGAATGTGTAATTATGTTACTCTCCACTCAATTGCTATTTTCATACCATTTAAAAGGGCCTCATATTCAACAATATTGTTTTTACAATGAAATTTGATTCTAAATGCCTTAGGAATGGAGTATCCTTGAGGAGTGATAAAAAAGATGCTTGCTCTAGATCCATTTTGTGTATAGGATCCATCAAAGAACAATTGCCATTCTCTAGAAGAAATATTCATGATAGAGGAATCTAGAAATTCCATTTGCAATGGTGTGTCACCAAACAAAGGTGCATTTTCTAACTAATCAAAAATAACTTGGCCTTTAATAGCTTTTCTTTCAACATATTCAATGTAAAATTCACTTAAGAGCATGACCCATTTGGCTAATCTACCCATGAGGGCAGCCTTGCTTAGTAGGTACTTTAGTGGATCAATCTTAGCTACTAAATGTGTGGTATGAGCCAACATATAATGTCTTAGTTTCTGTGATGTAAAGATCACAGCTAAACAAGCCTTTTTAATCATAGAATAGTTCTTTTCATATGCCACCAATGTTCTATTGATATAGTATATGGCTCTTTCCTTCTTGTTCTCATCATGCTATGCAAGCAATGCCCCCAGTGTTGTATCTATAGCTATAAGATCAAAGGCTTCCCTTGAATGGGAGGCATCAAGATAGGAGGATTTGATAGGTATTTTTTGATATGATTAAAATTATTTTCACATTCCTCATTCCATGCAAAGGTCACACCTTTATTTAAAATCTTTGTAAAAGGTTGTGATATGTCTGCTAGCTAGGATATGAAGTGTCTGATAGATTGAACTCTCCCTTGTAATGTTCTCATTTGATTGATATTCTTGGGAGGTTTCATCTCCATGATAGCTTTAACTTTTTTTAGATCAACTCCAATGCCTTTCTTTGAAACTATGTAGCCTAAGATCTTTCCAGAAGTGACACCAAAAGCACACTTCTTAGGGTTCAGTCTAAGACTAAACTTCTCCATTCTATCTAGTATCTTGCTTAAGTCATTTAGGTGTTCAGATCTTGTCATATATTTTTCCAAAGTGTCATCAACATAATCCTCCATAGTTTGATGCATCATGTCATGAAAATAGATGTCATAGCTCTCTGATATGTAGCACTAGCATTCTTAAGCCCAGATGGCATGGCATTCCAACAGAAGGTGCCCCATGCACATGTGAAATTAGTTTTCTCTTGATCCTCTGGAGAAATTTTTATTTGATTATATCCAAAAAAACCATCCATTAAAGAATACATCTCAAAGCCTGCACTCATGTCCACTATCATGTCAATGTTAGGTAATTGAAAATCATCCTTAGGGCATGCTTTATTCACATCTCTAAAATCTGTGCATACTCTTATTGATTTGTCTGGTTTTGAAATAGGTAAAATATTAGAGATCCATTCAGCATAGTCAATAACACGGATGAATTCAGCTTTTAGTAGCTTCTCTAATTCAACTTTTACCGAGAGTGCAACATGTGGATGCATCTTTCTCAATTTCTACTTAACAAATTTGACATTTGGAGCTATAGATAAATGGTGCATTATAAGATCAGGATCTAACCCTGGCATATCTAAATATTTCCATGCAAAGTTGATCTTCTTCTCTTTTAGGAATGTTGTAAATTTTTTCTTTTCTTCTCTTGATAAGGATTGTGCTACATGAATTAACTATGGTTCTTCTATTGTTCCCAAGCTGATAGATTGAGTGGGCTCAATTAGAACTAGAGATCCATCCTATAAATGACTTAGAAGGACATCAAATATCTCATCCTTAGGCACCTCAAAGAGGTTTTCACCTTCGGATACATCTTTTATTTTTACTTTTGTAGGTTCTGAGACTACCACAAAGTGGTTTTCACCCTCAGAACTCCTTTTCTTTTTATTCTTATTCTTATTTTTTTAAATAAGATACTTGATATCTGACTAAGATACTTGATGTCTGACTCCATCATGTTGATGCTCATTTCACTAATGGAAGTCCTCATAGGCTCAACTGCATTTAGATAGAAAGCAAGGGCATAGTCATTGGGAAAGGTATAAATACCTTGGCTCATATTCATAAAGGTTTGGTTAAGAAGTTTAGGATGTTGGATAGTCAAAGTGGTGAAAGATTGGGAGATAGTGTTTATGGATATGGATCTATTATCATTGGTCCTAACCCAACACTTGAGTTCAAAAGTGATATTACAACTTAAGTCATTCAATTTGTGAATAGGCTCAATGTCATTATGGGAGTCCACTTCAGCTATCAATGGATCAGACTCATTAAGTTCATCATTTCTCTCTAGACTTACATTGGGTTTAGGTGCATATTGGTGAATAACATCAACATGTTTCTCTATGATAAGCTCATCTTCTTTTGGAATAGCTCCCCATTCATAGTCATTTTATTCCTCATCTATGCCTCTAGGAAATCTAAGAACATGAGTAAAGTCAGGGTGAATACACCAAGAAAGTTTTCCCTCTAATTCTGATTTGAATTCATACTCATGGGAATTTGTCTCAGAATAACTACCACCTTCCTCCTTATCTATTTGATTGTCTTTGAGATTAGATGGTTTTTGTGGTGCAACTATCTCTTTCTCTATAGTAGGTTCATGTGTTT
This sequence comes from Chamaecyparis obtusa, assembly GCA_027943335.1. Classification (NCBI taxonomy): domain Eukaryota; kingdom Viridiplantae; phylum Streptophyta; class Pinopsida; order Cupressales; family Cupressaceae; genus Chamaecyparis; species Chamaecyparis obtusa. Next base: position 5,576,840 of record BSBK01001913.1, read on the forward strand.
CTACTACATTAATTCTTTTTATTGGATCATCTTCATCTTCAAGGAGGTCTTTTATTTCTTTAGGCAAATGCTCATAAGGAATAAGATCTTTAGTGGTGTCTGAATCATCACTATCAAATTGTTCTATTATTTCTCCCTTTACTTGATTTGTTGTGGATGGCTCAATCTATTCTAAGACACGTGGGGAGTCCTTGCTAAGACAAAAAGGCTTCTTCTTATATCCTAGACCTGTGGTATTCTTGTTTTCTCATCCATAATGGTCAAGAGGTGACAGAAGACCCTTACCCTATAGTCCTAGAGGTCCTTTTCCTTTATATCCCATTTTTGTGATCAACTTGTCCCTTGGGCCATATGACTTAGAAGGGATCTTTGGTGTTTTAGATTCACATGTTTGAACAACTTGAGATTGAGGTTCATCTTTGTAGAGCCATGCAAGCACAACTTCATCCTCTTCAAACTCTTGTTTAGATATTTGTTCTGCAACAAAATTTCCTTTATATACCTCAAGAGGTTCTTTAGACTCTAGTTTGGACTATTTCAGAGTTTACCCATAGGAATTGGGCGAGATAGGGAGAGATGTCAAAGATAAGATTGGCTCTATAGTATATTCTCCCATACCCTTTTCTTTGATCTTAACCTCTTTAGCAATGTCTTCCATTTTGGATGTTGAAGCAACATCTAGCTGCTTAGTGGAAGATTCTTTGTTATTAGGAACAAGTTTATCAACACTTTCTTACAATGCATTGCAAGTTGTGTATAGATCAGCTGGAATCATCACTTCTACTCCTTGATAAGGAAATTTCAAACACTGATGATATATAGAAGGAATAGCTTTCATTTCATGTGGGTCTCCCTAGAAGGATATTGTAAGCCAAAGGTAGATCAAGAACTTGACATATAGTATCTCTAATAACAGGACCTATTCTAATAGGTAAGACAATTGTTCCTTTGGAAGATCTTTCTTGCTCATCATATGATTTGATAGTTATCTTCTTTCTAGGATCAATGGTCAACTCTGAAAATCCCAATTGTGTAATCAAGCTGAAAGAACAAATGTTTAGACTAGCACCCCCATCTATCAACACACATTTGACATGACGGTTTTGGATCAAGACTTCAATATGCAAGGGCTGGTTATGTGGATGACTCAAGGAGTTATCATCTTCCTCTGAAAAGGAAATATACTATGGAGATGTAAGGTGACGAACCATAGTCTGGAATCTATCTAAATCAAGGTTATCAAGAATATTGGATCCAAGAAAATCTTTGTCTAGAATGGCTCTATGAGTTGGAGATATCTGGAGCAACTCAAACATGGAGATTTTTGCATTTGTATGTTGGAGTTGTTGGACAATACTATATTATGTAGGCCTCATGTCTTTAGGATTTGAAGATTTAGATGTAACCTTCTGTTTAGAAGTAGATGAAAGATTGAAAGGTACCTTAGGGACATTTGATGAATTTGGTATTTGTCCTTGCAGATTTGCTCGAGCTTGTGATCGAGTAACTACATTAGCTGATTGATTTTCTCTATCTTTTCTCACAATTGTGATGACATTGCAACACTCAGATAGACATGGTTCAACCATATTGATAATAACATTGTTTCCATAGTAGGCATAATTGACTTTAGCACCCATATTAGGCTGAGAAGAAGAATCTTCTTTACCATGTTTAGGTAATGGTTCTGTGAATGTTGTATGAACATTATTGCACTTGTGATTATCAATTGTGATTTCTCCATTATCATTTTTTTCTTGTATGATATGCTTCAAGAGAACGTAGTTATTAGTCTTATGACCTTTATTGTGATGGAATTCATAGAAATCATTCTCTCTCCACCATTTTGGTTTAGGTTCGGGATCAAAGACTTTTATCTCAGGCAAGTAGATGATTTTGTTTGGAAATAGAGTTTTCATGGCAGATTCCAAGGATTCTCCAAGAGGAGTGAATTTGCAGTTAGGATATGTAGGCCAAGGTTTATAATCCGATGAATTTTTGTTGGGCTCTATTGCTTTAGCTTTGCAAGCTTTGATGGCTTGGGTGTTGGAAATTTGTCTATACTAAGATATATGACTAGATATAGTGTTTTCTTTATGGAAACAAAGTCATATAGCAGTTTGGAGTTAGCGCACTTAGTGTAAAGATCAAAATTTAGTTAAGTGTTGAAGACTGGACAGTATACAGAGTTCTAGCAGCTCAGAGCATTAGCACACATGTGTACGGATGAATTAAAGTATGCACCCTAGAAGTTAAGGTTGTTAGACTATACTTATGCTTATTCTAAGAGCACATAAGTAGCTATGCAAAGATGTGAAAGTTACAATTAGTTGAAGTTGCATAGCCAGTGTGTGCCAGCAGCGAACAGAGCATGGAGTTGATAGTTAGCTTTTTGGTTTGCGATTATAATTTAATGATGTAAAGGCCATGCACCTGTTGGTGTTCAAAATGGACACTTATGCTCTTAGGCTACCAATATACCCTCAGATAGATTTTAGGAGTGTTTAATTCCAAAATGTATAGGGATCTTAGGGTAACTAGACCAATTATAGGGACAAGACTGCCCTCTTAACTTCTGGCTCTGCAAAACCAAGGTGGGTGCACCTAACCTAGTGAAAACTATACTTCACACACCAAAGATTGGGTCAAAACAATAGATTGATAGTAAGAAAGCGCTAAAAGCTAACCCCACATTCATTGACTCTCCATTACTATACGGTGACAAAACCACACAACCAACTACTTAAAACTTAAAAGGTTATTGATTTCAATATTTTTGGGATGTAATAACTTCAAATAGTGTATGTTAACAAGAGGAATACTCATTTAGGATAGTGCCTCATCCATTGGGCAAGAGTCCTTAGACACAAAGACACACAAACTTGAAAATATCCAAGAATTCATAGCCATAAATACATTTATCTTAATCTTTAATACTTACAAGACATCCTTACATAGACAAGGGAAAACCCATATCTCACCTAGAGCATAATTTAATCCAATCCTAGATTAGAACTCAAGAATGAAGATACATAGATACAAGCAATATGTAATGAGCTAGAAAACTCAAAGCTTACTTGACTTGACACAAAGGAGAGATAAGAACCAGATATTTATATTAAGTGCGATGAATTCCTTCTATGCATACAATGAGCCACAAAGCACCTTTCTTGCAAACTATAGCTTAGACTTGCAACTTTCTTCTTTCATTAACAAACATTGAGTCAAAAACTATTACAAAACCCTGGGACCAGAAACTCAGGATTGAGTTTTAACTTTGCAACTAGAACCCCTACACTATATACCACTAGTTACCTTGGAATCCCAAACAGGTTAGGATGCAACAAGCTACAGATAACCAGGGTAAGGGTTAGGGTTTCCACCCACCATATAATTCAAATAGATTAGAAATTAATACACTGGGAGGGAAAACCAAGCAGCCCCTAAGCAATTAGATCCAAAATCTATCTTCACTAATGGTAAATCCTCTGGAAAAGTACTGAAGATCATGACACTCCTACAAATTCATCTGATTTGAGTCCTGCAACATGCCTTGAGCACTCTTATTCATTCTCCCCATGGCATAAAACTCCCTGAAATCAATCATCATACTCGCTGGACCACACTGCAACAGTTGGCACCACCAAACTAATCAAATCTGATCATGAAAGCATTAAAAACTAGTCCTTTCTGTCATTGGAAACCCTCTAGAAATTTGAATTTGAACTACAACGGTTACTTTAGGGCTCAAGCAGCAAATCAAAGGTCAACATTCAAACCTGAATCAACTTTATATCATGACCATCCGATAGTCATGTTTCGTGGGCTTTATGGTTTACCTTTAATAGGAATCCTCGTTACATTTGGCGACCATGGGACCAAAGCTATCTCATTTGTGAAATGAAACCCCTAACTCATGTTTACCCTTAGTAAATCAATGAACAAAGGAGGACATTTAACCTTAGTTCATAATTGGCGAACAGGCGACTGAAGGAATTTTGCCAGTTCACCAAACATTTTTCCTCTCTGCCAGTTTATTTAGCTACTATGCAAATGCTTGTTTGCCAGATCGCTAGACCTTTTATCACTTCACCATTTTATTTGGTGAAAGAGAAAAACCTTTGGATTTTGTTGGTGCTACTAACCCTTTTATCAAATCCACCAAAAAGACTGAGAGATTCACCGGGCTCGCATCAAGAAGATCGACAGTTGTCTAAAGATCGCATAGAGCCAAAAGATTCTTTTAGATTATAAGACAACCGTCAGATGGAGAATCTCTCCCTACCCTAACAACCCTCTAATAATGAAAGAGATCAATGGCCATCTTAAGTTTGCAAGTGTCAGAGAAAACTTATCAGATTACACACTGACCGTTAATGCTCTGACACTGTCAGAACCCACTAAACTAGAAATTCTTGGCCCCACTGACCTGTCTGCATACCTATAATCTGTGGCCAATCAAAACTTGACACCTCAGCAACAATGGTAATTGGTCCCACTATTCTCAGCAAACACTTAACCCTTTGACTATTCGGCGAATACGCAACTGCAGGGAAACTCCAAGTCACAGAATAAATTACTTAACCCATGTTAGATCAAATGATTCAGCAAACAAAGATTTTTGCTAAATCGTAAAGTCCCTTCATAACCTTGGGTTACTCTTCATGAACTGGTGAATACATAAAAATTTGAGGGCCCACTGATGATCTAGCAAATTAGCAACCAAAGATACTTTTCCAATTCGCTGCAAAACTTGAAAGACTGCTACTTTATCTAGAGATTCAACGAATACAAATATTTGTTGAATTGCTAAAAGATTAGAACTCTGCCAAATAATTATGAGAATGCATGAACACCAAATATTTTATCAGGACTGCCAAAGATTTAACCACTCTGCCAAAACCTTAGACCAAAAATTGGGCCCTCCTGAAGAGAGATCAACGGTTGTCACAAAAGCACATACCTCTGACATATTCTATCAGATCTTACAACAACCGTTAGATCAACCCTTTATACTACTTTGTAGAATCTCTAACATAGGACCCTCTGACTGTTGCCCAAAATTCCTTGTCTTTCATTTTCAGCCACAGCCCTATTTTACCAAGTGAAACGCTCAAAGTGTCGAAAACCCAGTGTGTTTTCGACCTCCTCTCTGCAGTCTCGGGATGTTTTCTACTTTTTGTCCAAAAATATAGTGTGTTTTCGACCTCTTGGCTCTAAAAGTTTGGTGTGTTTTTGGCCTTTTCTCAAAAACCCTCTATGTTTTTGACACCCTCTATGTTTTGACCCTAAGCGCGCAACTCCGACAGGTGGGTCCCAGTTCCTCATAGCCATGCAAGTGCAGTAAACCTTACGGTTGTTGCATGTTCGCAAGGAATATTCCTTTCCCTTGTGATCATGTGACAACGGCTAGATTGGGTTCTTAGTTGGTCCGCATTTCGAGCAAGGTGGCTTATTTTCTTTAAGCACACAACTCTGACCTGTGGGCCCGGTGGTGGGCTTTCCTCAAATCTTGTGGTTGTCACATGATCACAAGGAATATTCCTTGCCCTTGCGATCATGTGACAGGATGACACTTGTCCATGGGCCCATTCTCTATTTTCAAAGGTTAACGATAGTTATCAATCTTCCTTTCGACGTAGCAAGCCTTAACCACGACTAACCACCTATGGTTACAGTGGTTTCATGGCCGGTGGCATTGAAGGCAGGGGTCATAGGTTACCATTGTTGCATGACCGCATAGGCCTTCCTGGCTGTATGTGATCATGCGACAAGTGGTAGGTGGTCTGCAGGATGGTAGTTTGCGGTCAGTGGCTAACATTTTATAGTTAGTCACATGATCACATGGGCTCTTCTGAGCCCATGCGACCATGTGGCAAACCGTTAGCGGTTTTGATGGCGGTGGTTCACGGTTTGATAGTTGGTGAGGCCCGAGGTCTCTGCAGTGGTGTAAGTGTGAGGAGATCTGACGATGGTCGTATGCTCGCATGGGATCTTCCGATCCCATGCGATCATGCGATGACCGTTAGATGGGATCTTGCGGTTGCTGTGGGTCCATGCCGGGGTGCTGAGGTAGTTGCTCATGTGGTGGCCAAGCCAAATGGGGGAGTGACACATGGTGGTTCTGAGCTTAGGTTTGGAAAGTTTTGCATGGTTGCGTAGTTGGAGGTAGGCTCGGTTCTATGCGCTATCGACAGAGGTTGTTGTGGCCCAGTAGACACAAGATCTAATGGCTATCGTGTGCTCGCATGGGATCTTCTGATCCCATGTGATCATGCGACTACTGTTGGATTCTTTGGTGCTTTTGGTTGAGGGTTTTAGCTCCGGTTGGGCCACATGGCAAGTTCGATGGTAGATCTTGTGGGGCCAGACTTTGTTAGTGGCAAGACAGTTTTCAAAGGGATGTCACATGATTTCATGAAGGCCTTTCATCTCACGCGATCATGCAACCAAGTTCATTTCAAAAGCGGTGTAGCCTATTTTTTATGGGCATTCTTTTGAGGATAATGTGTGAAGCGGCAGGGTAGCTAAAAATTGAATTTTTGAAGGTGGTTGTAGTTAAGGAATTTGCAGAGATTTTTAGGGGGCACCTTTTTGGGTCCTTTCATGATCTGATTGGATTTTATGCATTCATGACACAGTGGGCTTGCAGGGGGGTAGATGGATCAAAGTTGTTGATCTGCAGGCATTGGCACGTAAAGAAAGATGTATCTGATCGGTTGAGATATTTTCATGAGTATTTATGATCAGATTGGATCGCCCTGGGGTTGGATATTGTATTGTTTATTCTGTAACCCTGGTTAATTTTTTGACTCATGCCTGCGTGTAGTTGAGGGATGTATATAACATTTTTTGGAGCCAGTAGTGCTGAGCATTAGCATTTTGTAAAAAAGGAAAGACTCTTTTCTTGGAAAACTATCTATAGCATTTTTCTTGCTCTCTAGTTTTTCACATCTTGTAAGTTTTCATTGATAAATTCAAACATTGCAGAGTATTTTGTGGCATTTCTCCTATCCCTATGCTTCCTTATCTGAGTTTGTCTCTTATTGGATTGAGGTTTATGAATGTTGTTAATGGAAATTGGGATTCCTGGTCCCTCTCTCTTTTTGTAGCTATGTGTGTTATTGTGTTTGATCTGATTTAGATGTTTTGTGGGTATTTTTCAGCCCGTAACAGTCTTGTCTCAATCCTGCACTGAGCTATAGGAGTGGATGTTTGTTTGCAGGTCATAGGTTGAGTCTTCTATCCTGGCCTTCCTATGAAACACTTATGCAAACCTATCTAGTGAGTGGTGACCTATTAGACCTAATTCTTCCACTGGTTTCATTCCTCTATACTGAGATCCAAACCCTAGTTTTGGTGCATCACCTAGTAGGTAGATTTGCTTTCAGTCATTTCCCTTTCATGCACTCCTTCTAACCCTTTCCCCTCAAAGTTTACTTTCTTATTAAGAGAAAATCTAGGTGACTATCCAAGAGGAACTAGCCTAGAATCTGGAGGTCTCATCTCGGTTAGCAGAAGGTCCCACAACCTTGAGATGATTCCCTTGTTATACTGAGTTATCAAGACTACAAGAGCTTGAACTAAGGGTGCAAATTCAGTGTATAACACTGACATAAGTCAACTTAGCACCCCATGGACCAATAAGGAAACTCCAAATCATCACACCTAGCATGTGGATCCACTTGAAAAGAAAAGCTACGTCACAACATGAAATCAACGGCGGGCGCAAGATCTTATGAGCTAGAAAGATTCTATCTGCCTATAAGACAACTGTTGATTTAGAATCTCATTTCAAGGCACCTCCATTTCATGAATGAGAAACTAAGGGAAAAAGATATCAGTGTTCACCAGGTCACAGGATAAAAAGATAAAACCACCAGGCATTTAGAGATTATGTGAACACTGTTCGCTGAACCGCCAAAAAGTTTACAAGGCATGTAAAAGTATTACTTGATTCAGAAAACACCGAGAGAGAAAATAACCATGTGCACTAAGGGATTCTTAAGTGATGCAAAAAGGTAACACAAAATTAGATCAGGGCAAGACAAAACAAGGGTTTTTTAGTGGTAATGGCTAGATTTTTGAATTTTTGCCTAGGGTTTTGCCAGAAAATATGGGAAAAGGATGCAGAAGCCAGGAAAAAGGGGATGCAACCATGAAATTTTTTTACCAGTGCTAATAGTGGCTCATACTCAGGGACGTGTATCTCCTATAGATACAAAGAGCAAGCTAGAATCTCTTGGAAGAGCAGACCAACTCAAAACTTTGACCCAAAAAGAAAAAATAGACGACTATACAGGGGAAAACCTAAACTACTGTTCATGGAAAAGATACTTCAGGATAAGTAAAACTTTAGGAATTGTCCATGAACAGGCAATTCCAAAGTACCACCAATTAAATCCTTTAGGACATAAGAGTTTGTCCCCCATTTTCTTTTAATAAGATAAGGGCCCAACCATATTGGATCAAATTTTCCATGCTTCCCCTTATCTTCTAACCTTGCATTCCACATCAAGACAAGGTTATCAACTTCAAAACTCCTTTGAGTAGCCCTCCTATCAAAAAAATTCTTATATTATTTATCCAATGTCTCATTTCTTTCATGTGCATCTCTCCTTACCTCCTCCAACTAGATCAGCTCATCCATTCTTACTCTCATCTCATCATTCAAATCTTCATCATATGCCTGGATGAACTTATACATCTGCAATAAATTATTTTGAGGCAATATAGCACTTATTCCATACACCAAATCAAATGGAGCACTACCTATGGCCTTCTTAATAGTTACCCTATCAGCCCATAATGCCCACCATAACTTTGAGTCCCAAGCTTTCTTATTCTTTTCCAACACTCTCTTGAGAATCTTAATTAGACTTTTGTTACTGGACTCAGCCTGGCCATTTCCTTGTGGATGATATGGGGAAGAAAATGAAATGTGTATCCCATATTGCTGACAAAAATCACTAAACTCCTGTGATCTAAAACACATTGCATTATCAACCATAATTACCTCTGGGCAACCAAACCTGGTAAGGATGTTCTACATCATAAAATCTGTCACAACTTTGCTAGTAGCCTTTCTAGTAGGGATAGCTTCAACCCACTTGGTAAAATAGTCTGTTGCCACCAGTATGTAAGAATGTCCACCACTAGATTTATTTGGAATCTCCCCAATAAAGTCAATACCCCACTTCTGGAAAGGAGCCTGAATGGCCACAGGTCTGAGTGGAAAATTTCCATTAAATTTCAACTTTCCAGCAAATCTCTGGCATGCATCACATTTTCTTACAAACTGATGTGTATCTTTAAAAACTATTGGCCACCCAAATCCAGACTTAAGGATCTTGTGAGTTGTGGTCTTTTCCATATAGTGTCCTCCACATACACCTTGGTGCATTTCCTTTAATAGATCCTCAGACCTCTCATGGTCTATGCATTTTAACAATACTCCATTGCTTCTCCACCACAACTCACCATGTATAATGGCATACATTTATGATTGCAACTTGATAGTTCTCCTTCTATTTTCATCCATCTCAGGGGGGAGAACCAATTTTTGCATGTAGCCAATAACATCTTTGTACCAATCACAATGATCCATATCAAAAATATATGGCCTTTGTTCTTCTTCTAACATATTCACATGATTTGCAATTAAATTGCTCTGTGCCATTAATTTTGCAAGACCTAAGCCTCTTACCAATTTTGTAATCTAGATATCAATATTAAATTCTTGGATCCTATTGATCCATCTACATCTTTTACCTAAAACTTCTTGTTGCACCAATATATCCTTAACTGTAGCACTAGGAACATAAGCAACCACCCTAGCTCCTACAAGGTAACATCTAAAAGCCTTGACTACTTTGACTAAGGCATAAGCCTATTTCTCAGTAATATCATATTTCAATTCTGCTGCTTGTAAGGATTTACTAAAAAATAATATGGGTTGTTCATATCCATCTGAATTCTTTTGCAATAACACTGTTGCAACTGTATGACAAGAAGCAAAAGAAAAAAATCTGCATGGGCCTACCATAATCAGGTGTCCTCAAAACTAGAGCATCCTTGATGGCCTTTTTGATACTTCTGAAAGATTCATCTACTTTTTCATTCCATTCAATCTTTGCTTCCTTTTTCAACATCCCAGAGATAGGGAGACTGATTTCTACAAAATTTGTAACAAATCTCCTTAGAAAATTTACCTGCCCAAAGAAAGATTGTATTCCTTTAACACTTCTAGGTGGTGAAAGCTTATCTATAGCCACAACCCTTTCAGGGTCAATTATCACTACATCCTTGGACACAATATGCCATAAGAGCTTTCCTTCCACAACACCAAAAGAATATTTCTTTGGATTCAAAGAAATCCCATACTCCAAAGCCCTAATAAAAATCTTCTCAAGATGTTCACAATGTTGATCTTCCTTTTCTGAATATGCTGTGAGATCATCCTGATATACCACTAGGAATTTGTTTATGAAGTCTGCAAAGGCCACATCCATAACTCTCTGAAAAGTAGCTCCTGCATTTGTCAGAACAAAAGGCATTCTAACATAAACATATGTTCCCCAAGTGGTAGTGAATGTAGTCTTGAACTGTTTTGACTCCTTGACCATGACCTGATTGTGTCCAAAGAAACCATCCATCATGGACATTAACTCTAATCTAGTAGCCTTTTGTAGCATATTCTCCATGTTAGGAAAACCATAATTTTCCTTCAAAGAATTGACATTCAAATTCCTAAAATCAACACATAACCTAATGTCACCATTCTTTTTTCTAACTGGAACCAAGTTTGACACCCAAGTAGAATGTCTGACAGGCTTGATAATGCCAGCATCCATCATCTTTTTGAGTTCATCTTGCATTTTTGGTGCCAAGGTAGGGTTCACAGGCCTTAACTTCTACCTAAAAGGTTTAGTTCCTTCCTTCAATGGTATTTCATGCTGGAATAGATCTTCTCTATAGGCTTTCAAATCATCATAAGACCATTCAAAGACATGTCTAAATTTTTTGAGAAGATCAATTAGATTATTCCTAGTTTTTTGAGACAAACATTTACCTATGTAAACATTTTTAGGTACTTGACTTGTTCCTAAATTTACTTCCTCCAAATGATTTATCTTTTCAACAAATTTAGGAAAACAAGTCCTTTCTTTATCATCAAATGCCCTCTCAAGAGCAACCAATCCCCTTGGGATCCTATTTGATTTCAATTGCAAAACTTCTTTCCCAAGAACATTTTCTTTTCCATCTCTAATGTCAACATAAGTGCTGAAATCCATCTCCTAACCATCAAAATGAGATTCACATTGCAAAAACCTTAGTATATCTTGATCATCAGAAAATACCTACCAATTCTCAACATTGTTTGGGATAGAAGGCCTAGACTTACACTCAATCCTAGATATCCCTACAAAGGTAATATCCTCTATCCTTAATGCTATGTTTTCTAGTAAGTCAACCATCTTGTTTTGGCTTCTATCCACCCAATCAATACCAAAGGCACTAAAAACTTCAATTTCATCCCAAACAACATTTCTATATTGTTTCAGCCTTTGATTCTTTGATGCATACTTTGATCTAATCTGAGAAACTATTAACTTAGAATCACCAATCACCCTAAGATGTTTGATCCCATGTTTTGATGCTTGTCTCAAACCAATCAATAGGGCCTCATATTTAGAAACATTATTTGTGCAAGGGAACAAGAGAGTGAAAGAAAACTTAAAAGTCTTACCACTTGGGGATATCAATAACACTCCTACTCTAGCACCTTCCTTTGAACTTGCTCCATCAAAATATAGGGTCCATAAGACATTACCTTCTGCCATGTTATTTTCATCATCAGCCAAAAGGACAGGCTTGACCTTTTCTTGCACTTCTCTCTCCTAAACTTGGAAAGAACCAATGTTAGTGTCAACAAAGCAATTCATGTTGTCCTCTTCATCCTCCTCAATCATATGTGGAGTTCTAGCTTCCCTTGAAACTTTCACACTTTCTCCTTCAATGTTAAAGGTGGAAAAAGATAAGTCACATTGAATACTTCCTCCCATAGAGGCACTCCATTTTCTAGATAACAACATTCCATATTGAGGGGGAATATCAACTACAAGAACACTCATAGTTAGTTGTTTATCAAGAAATGCTGCTAATTTATAAGGCAAATCCTTAATGGTACTAATAACTGGCACTTCTCTTGAGTCCATAGCTTGGCATCTCCCATGAGGTGTATCAACCTTTAATCCTAATGACTTCATGATCTCTACAGGCATGACAGTGTTTGATGCTCTTGAATCAATCATGCAATTCTTCAACAATTTTCCATTTATCATAAGGGACAAGAAAAAAGGATCCACTATCCCTAATGTAGTATTTACAACGTTTGCATCCAAATACCTTTGAGGAATCTCAAAGACAATTTATTCATTTTTACTATCAGGTGTGTCATGTAAAGAAGCCACATGCTTGTCACCTCTGTTCATTTCTTAGATCTTTATAGAAGAGGCACCATTTATCCAATCCAAGGCTTTGACCTTGTGCTCTTCTATCCTCATCATTTCTAACAATGGAACCTTGATAATTATTTGTGAAAGTAATTTAGTCATATCAATGGGAACATATGTATGGTTGCCCATGTCTTCCTTAATCATAGTGCCATCTTTATCTTCCTTTTGGACAGTCAAATTAGACTTAGCTTTTTGCACAAATTCATCTTCCTTCTGAGGTATGGGAACAACTATCTCTGGTGTCTTTGCTTTACCCTGAGGTATTGCAGTAGGTACCATCTTCTTCTTTACTTTAACCTTGGTGACAACACCAGCATCTTTCTCCTTTTCCTCATGCTGTTGTGTACTATTTTCTAATTTCTTGATAAACATGCTACCAGGTTTACCATTTGTTCTTCCAACTATCCTATTCCTCTAGTTATAATTGCTCCTGGCTTAAGTGACCATGTTTGCAATGATTTGAGCAATTTCTTCATCAGAGGGTCTCCTTAAGGAAACATGTTCCTCACACTTCACTGTACCACAACCAACATCATCAAATTATTCTTCCTCTTCATCAGTAGAGTCAACCTCATCCAATGCATGTGAAGAAGTCATTACACAACCACTCTGATCATATTGTTCTTCATGCTCCTAATTCTCAAACAAATTCAGAGCAATAACACAATGTTCTGGACTATGAGGAGATTGACAAACAACACACCATGGGACATCATCATTCATATTGACTAAATTTCTGTGCAAAGGATCAAGAATCCTATCATCAGGCCTATCCCTCTTAACTAGAAAAATGGGCTTTCCATCCTTCCACTAAGTATTGTATGGGTAATTATGCATTCTTGGTTGCCTACTGAAATTACTTGAAACAGGTTGGTCATTTGTTGCAACCCTATTATTTCTTTTTTCATTAGGCTTTAGATCCTCTAAAGCACTTAGAATCTACTTTAGATTATCCTCCTCCTTTGGCTTAGAATTAGCAGACCTTCCCATCTCTTTCTTATTTTTCATTTGAGGCCTATAATCATCTCTTCTCCCTAATTTTCCTGATATTCTTCTATTACTCTCTATGTTGATAGCCAACTTGTAAGCCTCCCCAAGATTTCTATGGTTTTTATCCCTTAAGAGGTAACCCATCTTTTCATCAAAAAAATTTAAGTATGTCATGAGACACACTTTGTCATCTAGCCTGCTAACTTGCATGAGCCTATGCATAGCCTTTTGGAATATTATATTAAATTCAAGAACCTCTTCATTCTAATTTTTATTTATGTTATTGAATTCATTAAAAATAAAACCTTCATTTGTTTTATTTCCATAATGCTCCTTGAAATAATTCTTAAATTCATTCCAAGATCCTATACTAGCATGGGGCAATCCTCTAAACCAATCCCTAGCATCCTCGGTTAGAGATTATACAAATAATTTCATTACAACATCATTAGGCTCAACATTATTATCATCTATTACATCCATAAAAATTTTTAGATGTTCTTCGCATGTAATAACATTGTTTCTAGTAAACTTAGGGAGCTTCTTTCTAATTTCATTAGGAATTACATTAGCATAACCAGGAATACCAAAGAAGATAAGTTGTTTGTACCTTTCATGAACAGGAACTCCATGTGGTGGATCCATTCCTTGAGATGTAGATGTCCTTGTGTTTGAACCAGCAAGAATTTTAGTAGCACTTGGAATGCCATTTGTTTGAGCAGCAAGGTTACCATGATTTCCACCTTGTCCCAAGAAGGAATCAGTAGCATTTGAAGGTCCTGAGGTATGCTTGAGGAAATCAATCTTCTTCCTCATTTCTACAGCAGTAGCCTCCAACTCTGCTTTCTCTAGTTCTTTAGCTCACATTTCCTTTTCCTTTCTAGCCTTCTCAAGGTCTGCATCTAATCTCAACCCTTTCTCTAATGGGTTTTCCACATGAAATTGTTCATTGATTTGAACTCCAATAGCTTTCTATTTTCCCTTATCTCTAGGTCTAGTTATCTCATGTGTTTTATACACAATAGGTTGTTCCTCTGCTCTTTCAGGCTCTGGGAAAAAATTAATTTGCCTCCAAATCTAGCAACTACCTCTTTAGCTGATCAGCTCTTATCATGGCTTGTCTTACTCTATCTTCTTTGTCCTTTTCTCTTTGTTGTCTAATAGCAACTTGTTCTTGGACTCTTCTTTCCAATTCATAGACTTCCTCAAAGATCTCTTTTGATTCTGGGAGAGTAGTATCAAACTCATCATCTCCCACTTGAAATTCATCCTCATACTAGTTTAGTCCCAAATCAACAGCCTCTTCATATTCTGAAATATTTTCTTCTTGACTAGGCTTGGTTTGAGTTTCTTGCCTTGTATCCTTTTTATTTCTCCAAGTATGAGAAAAATTTATTTTCTTCTTTCCTCCCCTTGTTTGACTAGGTCTGAAAGTGCTTGGAATACCTTCTTCCATTATGTTTTCAGGATGCTCCTTTCTCTGGGACCTAGTACCTCTGTAACTCATTCTATAAAATCTACTGACTAGCACTGCTATAGAGATTTTTGAGTCACCACCCAAGAATATTGGGAATTTTACAATACCACTTCCTCACTTAACAAATATCCAAATGAGTTGACAAGACAAGGGACAAGAATAACCCTATTTTTCCAATGATGACCTACTGGTTATTATAGACTTTTGTAACACTTCCCCAGCAGAGTCACCATCTTGTTGGTGTTCAAAATGGATGCTTATGCTCTTAGGCTGCCAATATACCCTCAGATAGATTTTAGGAGTGGTTAATTCCAAAATGTATAGGGATCTTAGGGTAATTGGACCAACTATAGGGACAAGACTACCCTTTTCACTTCTGGCTCTGCAAAACCAAGGCGGGTGCACCTAACCCAGTGAGAACTATACTTCACACACCAAAGACTGGGTCAAAACAATAGATTGATAGTAAGAAAGTTCTAAATGCTAACCCCACATTCATTGACTCTCCATTACTATACGGTGACAAAACCACACAACCAATTACTTAAATCTTAAAAGGTTATTGATTTCAATATTTTTGGGATGCAATAACTTCAACTAGTGTATGTTAACAAGAGGAATACTCATTTAGGCCAGTGCCTCATCCATTGGGCAAGAGTCCTTAGATACAAAGACACACAAACTTGAAAATATCTGAGAATTCATAGCCATAAATACATTTATCTTAATCTTTACTGCTTACAAGACATCCTTACTTAGACAAGGGAAAACCCATATCTCACCTAGAGCATAATTTAATCCAATCCTAGATTAGAACTCAAGAATGAAGATACATATATACAAGCGATATGTAATGAGCTAGAAAACTCAAAGCTTACTTGACTTGACACAAATGAGAGATAAGAACTAGATATTTATATTAAG
This sequence comes from Chamaecyparis obtusa, assembly GCA_027943335.1. NCBI lineage: Eukaryota > Viridiplantae > Streptophyta > Pinopsida > Cupressales > Cupressaceae > Chamaecyparis > Chamaecyparis obtusa. The sequence continues at coordinate 5,592,749 of BSBK01001913.1, forward strand.
TGCGATGAATTCCTTTTGTGCATACAATGAACCACAAAGCACCCTGCTTGCAAACTACAGCTTAGACCTATAAATTTATTCTTTCATTAACAAACACTCAGTCAAAAACTATTACAAAACCCTAGGACCAGAAACTCAAGATTGAGTTTTAACTTTACAACTGGAACCCCTACAAAATAAAAAATTCAACACTATATACCACTAGTTACCTTGGAATCCCAAATAGGTTAGGATGCAACAAGCTACGAATAACCAGGGTAAGGGTTAGCGTTTCCACCCACCATACAATTCAAATAGATTAGAAATTAATACTCTGGGAGGGAAAACCAAGCAACCCCTTAGCAATTAGATCCAAAATCAATCTTTGCTAACGGTAAATCCTCTGGAAAATTACTGAAGATCATGACACTCCTGCAAATTCATCTAATTTGACTCTTGCAACACATCTCGAGCACCATTATTCATTCTCCCCATGGCATAAAACTTCCTGCATTCAATCATCATACTCGCTGGACCACACTACAACAGTCGGCACCACCAAACTAATCAAATCTAGCTATGAAAGCATTAAAAACCAATCCTTTCTGTCACTAGAAACCCTCTAGAAATTTGAATTTGAACTAAAATGGTTACTTTAGGGCTCAAGCAACAAATTGGCAGTTGACATTCAAACCTAAATCAACTTTATATCATGACCGTCTAATCATCATGTTTCACGGGCTTTATGGTTTACCTTTAATAGGAATCCTAGTTACATTTGGTGACCATGCGACCAAAGCTATCTCATTCACAAAATGAAACCCCTAACTCATGTTTACCCTGAGTGAATCAGCGAACAAAGCAAGACATTTAACCTCAATTCATAATTGGTGAATGGGTGACTAAAGGGATTTTGCCAGTTCGCTGATCATTTTTCCTCTCTGCTAGTTTATTTAGCTACTACATGAATGCTTGTTCACCAGATTGCCAGAACTTTTAGCACTTCACCATATTATTGCACGAAAGAGTGAAACCTTTGGATTTTGTTGGTGCTGCCAACCCTTTTATCAGATCCACCAAAAAGACTGAGAGATTCACCGGGCCCGCATCAAGAAGATCGATGGTTGTCTGAAGATCTCATAGAGCCAAAAGATTCTTTCAGATTATAAGACAACCATCAGATGGAGAATCCCTCTCTTCCCTAACAACCCTCTGACAATGAAAGAGATCAATGACCATCTTAAGTTTGCAAGTGTCAGAGAAAACTTATCAGATTACATGCCGACCATTGATGATTTGACATTGTCAGAACCCACTAAACTAGAAATCCTCAGCCCCACTGATGTGTCTGCATACTTATAATCCATGGCCAATCAAAACCTAACACCTCAGAAACACATGGCAATTGGTCCCACCATTCTCAGAAAACACTTAACCCTTTGACCATTTGGTGAATACGTGATTGCAGGGAAACTCCAAGTCCCAGAATAAATTACTTAACCCATGTTAGATCAAACGATTCAATGAACAAAGCTTTTCACAAAATCATGAAGTCCCTTCATAACCTCAAGTTACTCTTTGCAAGCTAGTGAATACATAAAAATTTGAGGGCCCACTGATGATCTAGTGAATTAGTGACCAAAGATACTTCACCAATTCGCGACAAAACTTGAAAGACTACTACTTTATCTAGAGATTCAATGAATACACCTATTCATTGAATCGCTAAAAGATTAGAACTCTGCCAAATAATTACGAGAATGCACAAACACCAAATATTTTATCAGGACCACCAAAGATTTAACCGCTTTGCCAAAACCTTAGACCAAAAATTAGGACTACCTGAAGAGAGATCAACAGTTGTCACAAAAGCGCATACCTCTAACATATTCTATTAGATCTTACGACAACCTTTAGATCAACCCTTTATACTAGTTTGTAGAATCTCTGACATAGGACCCTCTGACATAAGTCAACTCAGTGCCCCGTGGACCAATATGGAAACTCCAGATCAACACACCTGGCATGTGGACCCACTTGAAAAGAAAAGCTATGTCACAACATGAAATCAATGGCGGGCACAAGATCTTATGACCCAAAAAGATTCTATCTGCCTATAAGACAACCGTCGATTTAGAATCTCACTACAGGGCACCTCCATTTCATGAATGAGCAACTAAGAGAAAAAGATATTAGTGATATTAGTGTTTGCTAGGTCGCGGGATAAAAAGATAAAACTGCTAGGCATTTAGAGATTACGTGAACACTATTCGCTGAACCACTGAAAAGTTTACAAGGCATGAAAAAGTATTACCTGATTCAGTGAACACCGAGAGAGAAAATAACCACATGCACTAAGGGATTCACAAGTGACGCAAAAAGGTAACACAAAATTAGAATAGGGTGAGACAAAACAAGGGTTTTTTAGTGGCAACGGCTAGATTTTTGAATTTTTTCCTAAGGTTTTGCTAGAAAATAGGGGAAAAGGATGCAGAAGCCAGGAAAAACGGGATGCAGCCATGAAATTTTTTTACCAATGCTAACAACACCCATTGTATTTAGGTTGCCAACATATGTACATGTATAATTGTAAGCACGCTTAAGCCATTTCATTTGGAAGCATTGTTTGTAATTAGTTTTAGGGTTGACCTAATTTTTTTGTTTGTATAAGCACATAAATATAAGGTGTGCCCCTTGTATTCGGTATGGAATTAAAAAGAGAGATGTGATAAGTAGAGCAGAGGTATGCAAAGTCAGCAATAATATGTATTAGAGCTTTGCTAGAGGTCAAAGCATCAGTGCACCAAAGGAACTAATCTGACAAGTAGTGTCACAGTAAACAATTCACCTGCAAATATAGTGTGTATCTAAATCAGAAGGTTGTAGCCGAGTGACCCCACAATAGTGGGTTACACTTTTTTAGACATACTGATTTTTGCTAAAATAACACATTTTTAATAAAATATGATGATTTAAGCCTTGAGAGGTTCCATTTGAAGGAATTAATTACAAATGGTTAGCTCAAAGCCTCTTAGATTAAAAAAATATGGATATAACATCTATACTCCTCATTCATACCTACAATGGAGTCTCCTTTGCACCTATTAAAATGTTGATAAAAAATCACTTTGAATTTATCTTTTGGCAAATCAAATGAATCCATTTGACAAACCTATCTATGTAGTAAGTGAGAAATTTTTTTCCAATGATTATAATTTTAATATATATTACTTTTATTATGACTTTGTAATTTAAGTTTTACTAAACATAGATATTTCACCATATGTCTACCTCTATGTTTGACACTTATGGAAAAATAGAAAATAAGAGAAAAAAAAATCTAAAAAATATATATGCCCTAGGTATTGAAGTTCTCTTTCTATAAAAAAAATAAAATTAAATTGGACAAATACATGACAAGTTATAGGCTATGTAGTTGTTGGGTGTATTTTAGGTTTTCTGAGGTTTTTGCCTTTGGTTTTGTTTCAATGTCTTGGCCTATGAAAATGTCTAGTTTAGGGTTTAGGTTTGTCCAAAAATTGTGTAATAATGTTGAGAAGAAACCCTTGCCTTTGACACCTTTGCTTTGAAATGGTTTTTTTCCTTGGTTGGCTTTAAGTGTGCCCTAATCTTTATGTTTCTGTGTTACCTTTTTGGCCACTTAAAGTCATGTATGTGCACATGATTATTTCCCTCTAGGTGTTTGTTGAGTCTCTTAAAATTTTTTCATGTTTCTTTTTGATTCAGCGAACTAGCGAATGTTGTCTGCCCTTTCCCTTTTTTTATGTTGTCTCTTGATCTCAAGAAAAGGTGGCAGTGCCCTAAGTTTTTAGCGATTAAGCGAATAAAGTGTTCACGGGATCTCAGAGTTAATTAGGGAGGCTCTAAATGATTGGGTGATTTGGTGAATGAAGGAAAAGTCAAGTGTGTTTTCAATGGTCACTGATTCTCATAATAAAAAGGTGATGGTCAAAGTCTTTGGGTGATTCAGCAACAGCCACTGATTGTGTTGGAGATCAACAGTTGGCTCTTAATCTCAATTTGAAACCCACGGTTGGGAAAGCATTTAGCGACTTAGAGAATTGGTTTGTTTACCAGATCTTGCAACCAATGTGTGGTTAAGTTTTCCTTTTAGTGAATAAGAGAAGGCTTTGGTCACTCATTCTCTGAATAGAAGTGTGGTTAACATAACAGTTCAGAGAATCCAAGACTCAATGTTCACCTGTTCGCTGGATTGTCAAGGGTTAAATTAAAGGTCAGAAGGAAAGCATGAACTATTGATTGCCTCAGATATCAAGGATTGTCATGAAATCATAGAGTAAAGCTGTGAGTTATGAAATCCTTCTGAGATTAGGTGAATAGTCTTGTCCCATGATCTCCTGATTCAACCTTGGGTTAGCATTCCTTTTAGAGATCAGGAGTTCCTTTGTTCACGTGGTCACTGAATTCTGCCTAGTTTTTTTTCATACCATCAATGTTATAAACCATTGTGACATGGAAAGAAGTACCGTGCCAAGCTGGAAAAAGTAGAAAGCCATCCAATCAGGTTTTAATGAGGGTTTACATAAGTAATTAAGAGTTTTAATGCAAAAAAAGCCATGATCATTTCTCTCGCGCCCTATTTTGGATTTTTTAAATCATCCTATCAACATCCATGCCATGGCTAGCTTTGATTTGAAGGTTGGTAATGTGCAGAATTCAATGCAAAAGTGAATTAGGCTGGATTTGCTATGATTTGGAAATCACACGCACACAATTTTTAGATTATATAGATAGGAAAGCATTGATTTTTGTGCTCAAAGTTATCCTGGATATAGTTGAGATCATTCATGCTGTAGCAGAGAGTAAGTAGTATGAAAATTGTAGAATTAAGAGGATCCTATTCTATCAAGATGAGTCATCCTACGGCAAGTGGAGCATCATCCAGTGGGGCTCTAAAAGAACAGAGTGGAGAGGATAAAGGAAATTTGAATTACTCAGATGAGTTCATCAAGATGCTTCCTGGTTCGAATCAAAATAAGAAGGCCATCAACATGGCATTTGAGGATCTCATGGATAAATGTAGGGACCCTATTACTCTTGCAGGTTCTGGTTTTTCCTTGTTCTCATATTTTTACAATAATAGAAGTAGAACTATACCTGTTTAAAATGCCTGGGTGTTGGGAATGGAAAAGTTAATTGTGCCTGATGTGTTTTTAGATGTCGACTTAATCATTGAGCTAGCTAGGTTGTATGAACCAATTTCTAAATGCATTAGGTGTGAAGACTAGTCTATGTTTATCTCTTTAGATAGGGGGTCTTTCATGAGAACCTTCAATTTTTATTCCTCCTCCTCCACTGAAATTGACTTAAAGAAAGAAAGGGAAAAATATGCTAGTAATATAGGGTCAGTAAAGAGCCAAATAGTCAAGCATATGCCCAAGAAAGATAAATAAATAGCCCCTCTCCCGCTAAGTATGAATGCCCCTTATTCTTTTGCATCCCTAAATCATTACATGAAACTCTTGTATCATGGGTTGTCTAGGATTCTGGGAATAGATGGGGATGATGAGAAATTGCCTGCTAATCTTTTAATGATAATCTTGGACATTCAAAATTCCCACACCAACACTGATTAAGATTATATCCAGTATATAATCGACAAGATGCATGAAGGGTTTGTGTCTATCAAGGAGAAGAAAAGGCCTATTAGGTTCATGCATTACTCCCTTCTTATGAATTTGATTCTATACCACCATGTTACTGATTTTGATGTGAGGGTATTGAAAATTAAGACCCATTTTAAGGGCATTCCCAACCCAGTGCAATATTGGCTAAGGGTTTGGAATATCACATCCAATGAGTGTGACTTTTCCATTTTTTAGAATTACCTTGTCCATCCAATACTTGAAATGTTAGGCACAAATGCTGTGAGGTTGCCAACTCGAGTGTTGAGGGTTTTAAGACCATTGCAATATGAGGAAAATTGGCCAGGAAACCACAATTGTGGAGATTTCTACCTGGGGGACAATTCCATAGTTATCAGAGTATATGGGTACCCTTAGCCCCCACACCTACTTCCAAGATATGTACATCCTAGGGTAGCCATGATGGTGTTTATTTGGAAATTAATGTGGACTAACAAAGAGCACCTAGGGCCTCATAGGAAAGGTACTTTCACACCCTGACAATTTAGGGTTGATAGCTTTTTGATTGGAAAAAGGGCAATAGATCAAGTTAGTGGCTAGCTCAATCATTTCAAGATGACTACAAGTACCTATGGTATGTTGATTCTGAGGGTTTCATTAGAGTGGCTAGGATGACTTTGACTCCTAGCATTGGAACAATTAGAGAGCATGAGGCCCTTGATGAGGAGGATGTAATAAGAAATGTGCTAGACTTTGATGAACAAAAGAGGAGTAAATATTTTGATTTACTAGACTTGGAGACTCAATTGAAGAATGTTGGAATTCCTTTTTTTGGTTTTTTCTATGAACTCTCATACTTTTAAAGAATGGAAAAAATGGTAGAAATGCATGGTTCCCTATCTAGCCAGTTGGAAGGGCTAATTGAGGAGAAGTTGGAGGTGTCAAGGGACTATTCCACCTCTAAACATGAAGAATTCACTAATGAATCATAGGAAGGTAGAAGTCACCTCTAGTAGGGGAAGGACCAATTATTGACTTAACCCAAGAATCAATGGTGGTGGAGGCTATCTCAGAGCCACCATTGAAAAAATAGAAAATTGAGGTTGGTGAACCTTCTGAGAAGAAGAAATAAAAGAAGGTATTGGATAGTACTTTAGTCCTTCTGCCCGGTAAGAAGGCCTATCACCATAAATTGAGAAAGGCTATCAGGGAAGGAAAGAAGATGGTGACACAAGAAACAGGGAACTTGGCCTTATTGTTGGGATAGGATGAAAGATAATTATACCAAGAAGAATTTCTTAGTGATGATCAGTTTCTCCAAAGAAAAGAATTCAGAGATTTCCTTATCTGGAGGAAATAGGAGGAAGTGAAGAGGTCCTTGCCTGAAGGTATGGAACCAAGTGAAGAGACTCTTAGGGCTCTTACATCATATAATCCTAGTCTTGAGAAGATCACTATGGAGGAAGCAAGAGAAATGGTTAAAACAAGTGGCATGCTTCTGACTCTAGGATGGGATTTGACTTTTGCCTTTATCATTGACCAAATTAGAAAACAACTAGAAGGATGCTTGTCATATGAAGTGCATATTGATGAAATGATTAGAGGGAGTGGTTATGACCCTAAGTCACAAGCTATTGCACTTTGGTCTTTGGCCCCAATAACTCAAAAACCATCTCTAGTAAGCATTGAAGATAAAATGGAAGGTAACAAGATTGTCTAGAACATCCAAAATACCATTGATCTAGAGGTGTCAAAGGAAGTAACCCATTTGGCTCACCTCAATGAAGCTAAAACTATTCAATTATCTGAGAGGTATAATAAGTTGTTTGAGAACTCAATGAGGGTTGCAAAAGATAGGGATTTAAAACTTATGTTGATCAGGAAAATGGAAGGTGAATTGGAGGAATTAAAGGCAAAACTTGAAGAAGTAGTTAAAATAGTGCCTCCCCCACCTTTGCAAAGTGAGGCCCCTCCTCAACCTGAGGCTAAAGTCCATGACCATCCAGTGTAAGATCTAAAGAAAATCAAAATAGAAGAAGCCCTAGAAACTATGACTCGTGTTGTGCAACATAGGCAAAATAAGATAAAAGAAAAGATGTAATCAATCCATCAGTTAGTTATCATGTTGCATAAGACAAATGATAAAGTGAATGAGTCACTGGCTACTTTGGAGCCACTTCATAGCATTTTGTCTGGGAGGAGTTTGTTATTTGATAAACTTGATGGTTTGCAAGAACATAGGCTTGATATCCCCGAGGTGGTATCTAAGGTTTATGAAAAGATTGGGTCGGTTATTTTTATTTCAAAGTTTTTCAAAGGGAAGTCCAATCAAGTGAGGGCCAAGTTGGCTATTTTTGATAAAGATTACAGTAAGTTTTTGCATTCTATTTTTGCAAGTGATGGAAGTGTAGTTAGTTTAGATGAATGGAAGACATCAATGGATTAGTTGGTGATTAAGCAAGAGGCTCTCCTCAATGGTCATAATGTTTTGGATATGGATGGGTGTAATGGAATAATTGACAGTTTGTTCAAAGTTGAAGGTGATTGCACATGATTTGTTGCAGAGGTTATAGCTATAACTAATTCAAAGTGGGACCTATATATCAAATCATTAGAAGAGCTATAGGATTACAATTGGCCATCTGATGATGTGACATCTTGGAGCAAAATGGCAAAGAAGAAGAAGAAACCAGCTATCTAGGAGCTAGAGGCAAAGGAAGAGGAGTAGAATACAATTGGCACCTGATCCAGAATTTGAGGGAGAGCATGTTTCAAACATAGGATGATGTAAGTTAGCCTATAATGGTGGTCATAATTCATGCTACAAATCAAAGTAACTGCTCTGAAATATCCTTAGACAAAGGTGCCACTTGTAAAGTTGTTATTAGTTGTAAACTACTTTATGTTGTTCCAGTCGATGTCTTTAGTTTGTACTTTTTTCTTTTGTGCAAGTCATTTTCCCAGCCATCTGAAGCTTGTTGCATCCTTTTGAGGATTCCAAGATGGCTATGGGTATATTTCACAAGTTTTTCTCTTTTGCTAAGGGTGGTCAAAGTTTTTGTAAAGAAGACTAAATATAGATCTTGACTTCCTTTTATGTTTTTGCTAAAATTGTAATGGATACAGCTGAAAATTAATACAAACATACTAAAGTGTCATTGCCATTTCTGATTGTCTTTGTGTATGGATGTTATGAATTTATTATGCATTAATTAGTAAGGCTAGTTTAATACATTGTTCACAAGGTGAATATAGGGGCTGAACTTGAGTTTCTCTCAAGGAGAGATAAAACCTTCAGGGAGGTCTCTGGGATTTGAAAGTCAATACATGAATCTGATGACAGGGTTGGGAATTGGGAGAATGAATTGTTAGGCAATTTATTTGAATTTCAGTATCTTTATGTTAATAGGATTTTGTAGATGTTTAATTTTGACTCTAACCCAATGGATAGGGCACTGGTTTAGTTTGAGTTGCATCTATTCACCATCATTTGATCAAGAAGTTATATCCATTTACTTTTATTTGTATGTTGTGAGTTGCATTGGTTATGTCAAGTACATAGATCAATTTTATTATGCTTTGTAGAAGCATTTGAAAAGTAAACCCACCTGCGTTTTATACTCAAAGTGAAGAAGGCTTAAGGCCTTAGTACCTTAGCATTTAAATTTTGCTAGATTTAGCTGTTGGGAATGCATGAGTCACAAGTTCAATAAATTTTTGGAATATTTCAACCATCTTCTTATTTAATTGCTCACAAAATTGGTGACTCTGTTTGAGACCTTAATGATTATATACAATAGATTTGTGCAATACTATCTATTGTGTTTGTTGTGGACCAGCATGTTATTTTGATTCCCACTTGTTTGTGGGTGGTGACTCTGAAAATTTATGTTTACCAGTTGTGGATATCTAATAAATTTTGTTAAGTTTTGTTGTGACATACCATGAGTCAGCCAAGGTTCACTAGGTCATATATCAAGGATCACCCAAAGAGTAATATGGGTGATGAGCTCCATACACCTAGTAGAAAATAGTGGTTTAGAAGAAATCATACTAATACTAATCCCCAAGGATCTTCTAGAGAAAGAGTTCATACACCAATTCCCCATGAGGCCTCTTCTTCATCTGATGACCCTGAACATGTTAAGAAAGTCATGCCTAGTGCACACTTTATCCAAGGAGAAGAGATCACAGAAGTAGGTTATTTCCCTATGAGAGAAACCCTAGAGCAATCGAGAGAAACTTCTGCTGCTAAAACTGCTTTAAATGATTCAAAAAAATTAAGAGAGGAAGTTATTGCTTTAAGAAAAAAGGAGCATGAACAACTGGAAGAGATTTCTAATAGAGTGAAGATAATGGAACAACAAATTTATGAATTGCTTTTGGAAAGGCAAGAACTTATCAAAAAAACCAAGAAAAATGAGATTCGAGCTAAGGATCTAAGCAAAGATGTTTGGGGTCTGGATAAGGAATTGTTTGGTGACATGGAGGTTCTAAGGACTCAGGTTGAAGGTAGTAAACCCAAACAAAATGAGTTTGAAAGAAAAGCCTATGTTCTTAGGCAATTATATCCATTTGAGATCTAGAGGAATGAAAATGATAGAAATGCCACAAAATAAATCCCTGATAAGGGAAAACAAAAGGTGGTGGGTGTGCATATTAATGAGCCTAAGAAAATTGTTATTGCTCCTAGTATACCCTCCCAAGTGACCCTAGATTTGGAAAAGGCTAGAAAAGCTAAAGAAGATTTGGCTCTCCAGCTTGAGAAATTGGAATTGGAGGCTGCTACAGATGAGATGAAGAGAAAGATTGCTTTCTTGCATGCCAATATAAACACATATGCCAGTAGCTCTATCCCTGTCATTTTAGGAATGATCCCACCTAATCAGCTTTGCAATTCACTTCTAAATCCTCAAGCCTCTCATCCTAGACAAAATGTACCTAGACCAAATTTGAATACTAATCAAGTTCCCCTTGTAGTTGGTGGTATGATGGGAAATGTACCCTATCAAAATGTTGGGGCTACCCATTAGATCCAACCAAATTTCCAAAGGAAACTAGTGCACTTGGATAGGTATAGGCCTTTATTCTTTGATGGCATCCTTGGTCAGCCTAATGCTATGCCTAATGAGATTAGAAAGAAAATCCCATTATTCACTGGAAACAATGTGATTACCTATGAAGAACATCTAAAATTTTTCACAGATAAAATTAATGATTATGAGATTGAACATGAAGATGTCATAATGAAGCTCTTTGTTTAGTTATTGGTTGAAGATGCCGGGGATTGGTATAGGGGTTTGCTTGAGAATAGTATTGCATCCTGGGATGAGTTTGTTAGAAGTTTCAAGGAGTAGTATGAAGAACATGTGAATTCAAGTTATATGCTCAATAAGTTTAACAATATCAAAAAGGGTTACAATGAGAGCATGTTAGAGTTTAATAGTAGGTTCCAAAAGGCTATGTACAAATTGTTCCAAGTATTGAGGTTGGATGATGCTGTTGCCTGACCATTTATTTTAACTCTATGGATGGTAAAATGTCCTATCTCCCAAGAGATAAGAATCCTTGTACCCTAAGGGATGCCATTAAATTAGCTATAAATATTGAAAGCAACTGGAAGGCATCTGGTCAGATGTATAAAAGAGATGAGGGTAGATTGTGGAAGGAAACTAGGCCACAACCTACAAGACCATCTAGAGATGATGATAAAATGGACAAAGGAGTTGGTATTACCAAAGACCTCCCAACAAAGTTTGAAAAGGGTGGTAAAAATTTTCAAGATGCAAGACCACCTTACCAAAGGCTAGATAGACTCCCCAATTTGTGAGATATGCCCTATAAGACAAATTGGAAAGATGGGAGGCCTGTCCCTAATAATAATGAACCTCAAAAGGGGAGAGATACACCAAATCCTTTGAAGAAAAACATAGCACACAATGTGGAAAATACCCCTTGGTGTATGGCTTGTAATATGCCTCATTCACCCTTCCAATGTATTGTGGCTCAAGCCTTGGGAGAAGAGGCTAGTGATTCATATGTAGGAGATTATGGAGAATCTGAAAAGCCTGCTATTAACATGTTTACTACTAAAGTAATGGAAGATCTATTGTCTTTAGAAGATGAAGAGATCTGTTCTAATGTTGATCATAAAAGGAGGCTTCTCCCAGATTATGAATAGAAAATATTTACTCACTCTGATTATGATGAGTCTGATAATGATAATTATAAAGCTCATATGGTAGAATCAGGGTCAGATGAAAAGCAATGGAGAAAACCTAGTGATGAGGAAATTAGAACTCTAACTGTGGCTACTATAACTCAGGCCAAATCCTCATATAATTTGAGAAATAGAAAAGTGGATATTGATCAAGGATTCCCTAGGTTAGTATTTGTTAAGGATAACCTTTAGATCAAGGATTCCCCAAAGCCTAATGTTGTAAATAAGAAGAAGGGGCTTGTGAATGATAAGAAAAGGAATGAGTAAATTATTGTTGACAAGGGTAAAAGGAAAGTTGGTAGGCCAAAAGATTATCCTAATATCTCTTCTGATCCTCCTACTTTTGATATAAGACATTCCTTGTCCCAAATGAAGGTTTCCATCCCATTACTTGAAATACTAAAAATTGAGGAGCACAAGATAGCAGCCATGGCTCTTATAAGTGAGCAAGGGGTACCTCCTGTTAGGTAGGGAAAGGGGACTTCAGTAGAAGAGCCTATTTCAATTGATAACATCTCTAATGCATGTGTTGGAACCATTGTGACAAAAGAGCCTTCTTCTCTTGACCCTTTCTATGTTACATTAATTTTGAACAATTTTTTGCTTAAAAATTGTATGATTGACTCCGGTGCTGCTACAACTGTAATGCCTTATCATGTAATGAAAGAATTAGGATTACAAGTTGACACATCTAGTGGAAGGTGCTATGCTATGGATAAGAGGGCATTATCTATTGTAGGAACTCTAATTGGAATTGAAGTAAAGATTGTTGCTTTCCCATAGGCCACTTACAAAATGGATGTGGTTGTTGTTGATACAAAACCTCATTATGGAATGCTACTATCAAGGCAATGGGTCACAATAGTGGGTGGGAAATTTAAATTGGATTTGTCATATGCAACTATCCTAGTCAATGGGACTGAGGTAAAATTGTATAGGGAGCCCCGTTCTTTAGTCATGGTTGAAAAGGTTGCACTAGAGGATTTGAATTGATTTGTGGATATTGACATGAATAATTTCATGATTGAAGAAATAGTACCTTAGATGAAAAATATAGATCCAATAGTAGAAGAGTTAATATTGCAGCAAAATGGACTTTGGAAAATGTTCTTTGATGGTGGATGCTCCAAGAAAGGATTAGGAGCTAGTGTTGTTTTCATTTCCCCATCAAGTATTACTTTTAAGTACTCTTTCTTGTTGACCTTTGAATGCACTAATAATACTTCTGAATATGAGGCTTTGATATTGGTATTAGATGTTTCTATAAAGCATGGTATCAAATCTTTGAAGGTTCATGGTGATTCCCAATTAGTTGTAGCTCAAGTAAGATCTAAATATGCTACTAAGGATGAGAGATTGAAATTGTATAAACATGTTATCTAGGATAGACTAGAATTTTTTGAGGCTTTCAATCTTATTTGGGTAGAAAGGTCCAACAATATCATCATGGATTTTCTTGCTATTGTTTCCCTCAAAAATGATGACATTACCCTCACTGGTGTGTCCATGTTAGAAATAAAAAGTAGGTCTGCAGTGCCTGACAATGTGTATAATTGGCAAGTTTTTGAGGATGATTTTGATATCCTTAGGTTTCTTCAAGGTCTAGATCAGTATAATGGGAAACAAATAGATTTTAATGAAGCACACTAATATGTTGAAGGAAAAGAGTGTATTATTGCAAATGAGATAGTTCAACTACCTTCAAATCATATACCAAAGGGGTTAGTGGAGTTAGAAGGAATGTTCAAAATAAATGATGGTTACCTATCTCAAAAGTCTAACACAAAAATGGAAGACTTAGAGGAGATAAACTTAGGATCTGAAACTTCCCCTCAGATGGTGTACATTGGAAAAAAATTGAGTAGAGAAGTCAAAGGAAATTTGATAAGACTTCTGAAGAGATACAAGCATGTTTTTTCCTAGTCCTATGATGATCTTAAGGCATATAGAGCTAACTTGTTTCAACATGAGATCCCTCTAAAGGAAGAAACCAAGCCATTCAAATAGAAGTAGAAACCCATCAACCCTTTATTAGAAACAAAGATGTAGGCTAAACTAACAAAGTTGAGAGATGCTGACATCATTGAGCCTATTAGGCATTCTTCTTGGGTCTCTAACCTTGTACCAGTAAGAAAAAAAATGGTGACATTAGACTCTGTGTTGACTTCAGGAATTTAAATGTTGCATCTCTCAAAGACAATTATGGATTGCCTAACATGGAGGCTATGTTACACAGAGTCACTACTTGTGAGTTATTGTCTATGATAGATGGATTTTTAGGATATAACCAAGTTCTTGTTAAAGAGTTTGAGCAATTCAAAACAGCATTCACTACCCCTTGGGGAACTTATGTATATGTCTGCATGCCTTTTGGCTTGAAGAATGCTAGGGAAACTTTTCAAAGAGCAATGGATTTTGCATTTAAAGAACTGATCAATGTGTTGATGGTTGTGTATCAAGATGACTTGATTTCTTATTCTAAGAAAGCTAAGGACCATTGAAAACATTTGGAGAAGGTCATTGTCAAGGCTCTAGAGTTTGGCATCTCACTAAACCCCAAGAAATGCCAATTTGTTGTAACTGAGGGAAAATTGCTTGGTCATATAGTGTCTAAAGAAAGGGTTAGGATTGATCCAGAAAGAGTGGAAGCCATCAGAAAGGTCCTTCCCCAAAAAAATGTCAAAGGTGTGCAATCTTTTCTTGGATAGATTAATTTTGTTAGGAGATTTATTGCCAATTTTGTAGAATTGGTTAAATCCATTGTGAAGCTTTTGAAGAAAGATGTCAAGTTTGATTGGAATAGTGAAACTCAATAGGCCTTTGATAAAATCAAACAAGCAATCCAAGAGGATCTTGTGTTAATATCCCTTGACTATTCAAAAGCATTTTCTCTATTTTCCTTTGCATCTTTTCATACTATAGCAGCTATTACAGAAGGAAGAAGAAGGTTTCGAGCATCCTATTGCTTTTTTTAGTAAATCACTACAATCTGCTGAGCTTAATTATGAATTAATGGAGAAACATGCATATGCATTAGTAAAGGTAGTTAAGGCTTTTAGAAAAATTTGGTATGTGCAAAATTAAATACATATGTTCCACATGCAGCAGTAAAAGATATTTTGAGTCAGAATGAGGTTACTCGGAAGAGGTGTAAATGGATCAATAGGATTCAAGAGTTTGACATTGAATTCCACATAACCAAGCTTGTGAGAGGTCTGGAGCTAGCTAAGTTCATGACAGAGGAAAACATGGACTTAGTGCAAGTGAAAAATATAGCCATTGGTGAAGAAAATATGACAAGTATAGAAATGCAACCATGGTATGCCAATATTGTTCACTTTCTCAAAAATGCTGCTTGTCCATAAGATTTGAATGACAATCAAAAGAGGAGTTCGAGGTTGCAGGCTCAAAGATATGTTTTAATACAGGGTGATTTATTTTGGAAAGATAATGATGGATTATTGCTCTTTTTCTTAGATAAGTGTCAATCTAAAAAGGTTTTAAAAGAAATGCACTCTGGGATGTGTGGAGGGCATCATTCAACTAGGTCTACAACTCATAAAATTTTGAGAGCTGGATATTACTGGCTGGTCTTATTTAAGGATACTCACTCATATGTCAGAAAATGTGAATCATGCCAGAGGTTTTCAAAGAAACTAAAATTTTTAGGTGCTTTGTTGTTAAATCCTGTGGTTGCAGAGGCCCCTTTTGCTATGTGGGGCATGGATTTCATTGGGGAGTTTTCAGAGAAATCCAGTGGAGGACATAGTCACATTTTGGTGGCAACTGATTATTTTACTAAGTGGATAGAGGCCATCCCAACAAAAAAGGCAACCGGTACAGTAGTTATTGAATTATTGATGAATAACATCATTACCAGGTTTGGTGTTCCCATGAAGCTAGTAATGGATAATGCTATGAGCTTTAGATCACAAGAATTCACTAATTTTTGTGTTGAAATGGGAGTAGTAATGTCTTATTCATCCCCATACCATCCACAGGTGAATGGGCAAGAGAAATCTAGTAATAAGAGTATTCTACAAATTCTAAAAAGACCCTAGAAAAGAACAAAGGGATGTGGCATGTGAAATTGAAGTTGGCACTATGGGCCAACAAAATTAGTGAAAAGAAAGCAATAAGAAAATCTCCTTTTGAAATGGTATATGGTGTAAGGTCTAGACTCCCTATAAACAATTGGTTACCTATTTACTAGTTCATGAGGGAAGAAGGTATGGAAATTAATGATCCATTGCAAGATAGAATGATTCATTTGGCTGAATTGGATGAAATTATAAGAGAGGGTCAAAAGGAGAATATAAAATTATAGCTAAAATTGAAATATCTCTTTGACAAAAGAGCTACTATTAGAAAGTTTCAGCCAAATGATTTGGTTTTACAATGGAATGCTAGGGTTGAGCACAAAGGAAAACATAAAAAGTTTGAATCCTCGTGGTTAGGACCTTTCATTATTCATCAAGTTCATGGAAAGGATTCATACTTCCTTAGGAATCTGGATGGTGAAGAACAAGAATTGCCAGTGCATGGACAATTCTTGAAGTTTTTCTTCAATTGATTCTGTCTTTCCATGCACAGTAGTTTTGTATATATCTATAGGTGTGTTTTCTTTCCTATTTTAGGTTAGGGTTTTGTGGTCTACCTCCCAGAGATTCATGGTTTCTTGCTATAAACTTGCATTCAATCATCCTTAGATAGAGCCATTGTTGGGTGTATTTTAGGTTTTTTGAGGTTTTTACCTTTGGTTTTGTTTCAATGTCTTGGCCTATGAAAATGTCTAGTTTGGGGTTTAGGTTTGTCCAAAAATTGTGTAATAATGTTGAGAAGAAACCCTTGCCTTTGACACCTTTGCCTTGAAATGGTTTTTTTCCTTGGTTGGCTTTGAGTGTGCCCTAATCTTTGTGTTTTTGTGTTACCTTTTTGGCCACTTAAAGTCATGTATGTGTACGTGATTATTTCCCTCTAGGTGTTTTTTGAATCACTTAACATTGTTTCATGTTTCTTTTTCATTCAGTGAACTAGCGAATGCTGTCTTCCCTTGCCCTTTTTTCATGTTGTCTCTTAATCTCAAGAAAAGGTGGCAATGCCCTAAGTTTTTAGCGATTAAGTGAATAAAGTGTTCACGGGATCTCAGAGTTAATTAGGGAGGCTCTAAATGATTGGGTGACTTGGTGAATGAAGGAAAAGTCAAGTGTGTTTTCAATGGTCACTGATTATCATAATAAAAAGGTGATGGTCAAAGTCTTTGGGTGATTCAGTGACAGCCACCGATTGTGCTAGAGATTAACGATTGGCTCTTAATCTCAATTTCAAACGCACAGTTGGGAAAGCATTCAATGACTTGGAGAATTGATTTGTTTACTAGATCTTGCAACCAACATGCGGTTAAGTTTTCCTTTTAGAAAATAAGTGAAGGCTTTGGTCATCCATTCTTTGAATAGAAGTGTGGTTAACATAACAGTTTAGAGAATTTGAGACTCAATGGTCGCCTGTTTGCAAGATTGTCAAGGGTTAAAGTAAAGGTTAGAAGGAAAGCATGAACCATTGATTGCCTCAAATATCAAAGATTGTCATGATATCACAGAGTAAAGCTATGAGTTATGAAATCCTTCTGAGATTAGGTGAATAGTCTTGTCACATGATCTCCTGATTCAACCTTGAGTTAGCATTCCTTTTAGAGATCATGAGTTCCTTTGTTCACATGGTCGCTGAATTCTGCCTGGTTGGTTTTCATACCATTAATGTTATAAACCATTGTGACATGGAAAGAAGTACCGTGCCAAGATGGAAAAAGTAGAAAGCCATCCAATCAGGTTTTAACGAGGGTTTACATCAGTAATTAAGAGTTTTAATGGAAAAAAATCCATGATCATTACTCTCACGCCCTATTTTTGATTTTTTAAATCATCTTGTCAACATCCACACCACAGATAGCTCTAATTTGAAGGTTGGTAATGTGTAGAATTAAATGTAGAAGTGAATTAGGCTGGATTTTCTATGATTTGGAAATCACACGCACATAATTTTTAGATTATATAGCTAGGAAAGCATTGCTTTCTATGCTCAAAGATATTCTGGAGATAGTTGAGATCATTGGTGTTGTAACAAAGAGTAAGTAGTGCAAAAATCATAGAATTAAGAGGTTCATGTTATGTCAAGATGAGTCATCATGCGACAAGTGGAGCATCATCCAGTGGGGCTATAAAAGAATAGAGTGGAGAGGATAAAGGAAAGCTGAATTACTCAAATGAGTTTGTCAAGCTACTTCATGGTTCGAATCAAAATAAGAAGGCCATCGACATGGCATTTGAGGATGTTATGGATAAATCTAGAGACCCTATTACTCTTGGAGGTTCTGGTTTTTCCTTGTTCTCATATTTTTACAATAATAGGAGTAGACCTATACCTGTTTGCAATGCCTCGGTGTTGGGAATGGAAAATTTAATTGTGCCTGATGTGTTCTAAGATGTTGACTTAATCATTGAGTTGTCTAGGTTGTATGACCCCATTTCTAAATGCATTAGGTGTGAAGACCAGTCTATGTTTATCTCTTTAGATAGGGGGTCTTTCATGAGAATCTTCAATTTCTATTCCTCCTCCTCCACTAAAATTGACTTAAAGAAAGAAAGGGAAAAATATGCTAGTAATATAGGGTTAGTAAAGAGCCAAATAGTCAAGCATATGCCCAATTAGGATAAATACATAGCCCCTCTCCCACCGAGTATGAATGCCCCTTATTCTTTTGCATCCCTAAATCGTTATATGAAACTCTTGTGTCATGGGTTGTGTAGGGTTTTCGGAATAGATGGGAATGATGATAAATTGCATGTTGATCATTTAATGATAATCCTAGACATTCAAAATTCCCACACCAACACTGATTATGATTATATCTAGTATATAATCATTAGGATGCATGAAGGGTTTGTGTCTATCAAGGAGAAGAAAAGGCCTATTAGGTTCATGGATTACTCCCTTCTTATGCATTTGATTATGTACCACCATGTTACTAATTTTGATGCAAGGGTATTGAAAATTAAGACCCATTTTAAGGGCATTCTTAACCTAGTGCAATATTGGTTGAGGGTTTGGAATATCACATCCAATGAGTGTGACTTTTCCATTTTTTAGAATTACTTTGTCCATCCAATACTTGAAATGTTAGGCGCAAATGCTGAGGTTGCTAGGTAGGGTGTTGAGGGTTTTAAGACCATTGCAATATGAGGACAATTAGCCAGGAGACCACAATTGGGGAGATTTCTACCTAAGGTACAATACCATAGTTATCAAAGTAAATGGGTGCCCTCAGCCCCCACACATACTTCCAAGATATGTACCTCCTAGGGTAGCCAGGATGGAGCTTATTTGGTAATTAATGTGGACTGACAAAGAGCACCTAGGGCCTCATAGGAAAGGTACTTTAACACCCTGGTAATTCAGGGTTGATAGCTTTTTGATTGGAAAAGGGGCAATGGATCAAGTCAGTGGCTGGCTCAATCATTTCAAGATGACTGTGGGTAACTACTGATATGTTGATTCTGAGGGTTTCATCAGAGTGGCTAGGATTACTTTGATTCCTATCATTGGAACAATTAGAGAGAATGAGGCCCTTGATGAGGAGGATGGAATAAGAAATGTCTTGGACTTTGATGAACAAAAGAGAAGATGAAGTAAATATTTTGATTTACTAGACTTGGACACTCAATTGAAGAATGCTGGAATTCCTTTTGGTGGTTTTTTCCCTGAACTCTCATACTTGCAAAGAATGGAAAAAATGATAGAAATGCATGGTTCCTTTTCTAGCTAGTTGGAAGGGCTAATTAAGGAGAAGTTGGAGGTTCCAAGGGACTATTCCACCTTTGAACATGAAGAATTCACCGATGAATCACAGGAAGGTAGCAGTGCACCTCCAGCAGGGGAAGGACCAATTATTGACTAAACCCAAGAATCAACGGAGGCGGAGGCTATCTCAAAGCCACCATTGAAAAAATAAAAAATTGAGGTCAGTGAACCTTCTGAGAAGAAGAAACAAAAGAAGGTATTCGATAGTACTTCAGTCCTTATGCCCTGTAAGAGGGCCTATCACCATAAATTGAGAAAGGCTATCAGGGAAGGAAAGAAGATGGTGACACAAGAAACATGGGACTTGGCCTTATTGTTGGGACAAGATGAAGGATAATTATACCAAGAAGAATTTCTTAGTGATGATCAGTTTCTCCAAAGAAAAGAATTTAGAGATTTCCTTATCTAGAGGAAACAGGAGGAAGTGAAGAGGTCCTTGTCTGAAGGTATGGAACCAAGTGAAGAGACTGCTAGGGCTCTTACATCATATAATCCCAGTCTTGAGAAGATCACTATGGAGGAAGCAAGAGAAATGGTTAAAAAAAGTGGCATGCTTCTAACTCCCAGATGGGATTTGACTTCTACCTTTATCATTAACCAAATTAGAAAACAACCAAAAGGATGCTTGTCATATGAAGTGCATATTGATGACATGATCAGAGGGAGTGGTTATGACCCTAAGTCACAAGCTGTTGCACTTTGGCCTTTGGCCCCAAGAACTCAGAAACCATCTCTAGTAAGCATTGAAGATAAAATGGAAGGTAACAAGATTGTCTGGACCGTCCAAAATACCACTGATCTAGAGGTGTCAAAGGAAATAACCCATTTGGCTCACCTCAATGAAGCTAAAACTATACAATTGTCTGAGAGGTATAATAAGTTGTTTGAGAACTCAATGAGGGTTGCAAAAGATAGGGATTTAAAACTTATGTTGATCAAGAAAATGGAAGGTGAATTGGAGGAATTAAAGGCAAAACTTGAAGAAGTAGTTAAAATAGTGCCTCCCCTACCTTTGCAAATTGAGGCCCCTCCTCAGCCTGAGGCAGAAGTCCGTGACCATCCAGTGGAATATCTAAAGAAAATCAGACTAGAAGTAGCCCTAGAAACTATGACTAGTGTTGTGCAACATAGGCAAAATAAGATAAAAGAAAAGATGGAATCAGTCCATCAGTTAGTTATCATGTTGCATAAGACAAATAATAAAGTGAATGAGTCACTGGCTACTTTGGAGCCACTTCATAGCATTTGGTTTGGGAGGAGGTTGTTATTTGATAAACTTGATGGTTTGCAAGAACATAGGCCTGATATCCCTGAGGTAGTAGCTGAGGTTTATGCAAAGATTGGGTTGGTTATTTTTGTTTCAAATTTTTTCAAAGGGAAGCCCAATCAAGTGAGGGCCAAGTTGGCTATTTTTGATAAAGATTACAGTAAGTTTTTGCCTTCTATTTTTGTAAGTGATGGAAGTGTAGTTAGTTTAGATGAATGGAAGACATCAATGGATCAGTTGGTGATTAAGAAAGAGGCTCTCCTCAATGGTGATAATTTTTTGGATATGGATGGGTGCAATGGAGTAATTGACAGTTTGTTCAAAATTGAAGGTGATTGCACATGATTTGTTGCAGAGGTTAAAGCTATAAATGATTCAAAATGGGAGATAGATATCAAATCATTACAAGAGATGCAGGATTACAATTGGCCATCTGATGATGATGTGACTTCTTGGGGCAAAATGGAAAATAAAAAGAAGAAGAAACTAGCTGTCCAGGAGCTAGAGGCAAAGTAAGAGGAGTAGAATACACTTGGCACCTGATCTCAAATTTGAGAGAGAGCATGTTTCAAACATAGGATGATGTAAGTTAGCCTGTAATGGTGGTCATAATTCATGCTAAAAATCAAATTAACTACTCTGAAATATCCTCGGACAAAGGTGCCACTTGCAAAGTTGTTAGTAGTTGTAAACTACTTTCTGTTGTTCCAGTCACTGTCTTTAGTTTGTACTTTTGTCTTTTGTGCAAGTCATTTTCCCAGCCATCTGAAGCTTTTTGCATCCTTTTGAGGATTCCAGGATGGCTATGGGTATATTTCACAAGTTTTTCTCTTTTGCTAAGGGTGGTCGAAGTTTTTGTAAAGAAGACTAAATATAGATCCTGACTTCCTTTTATGTTTTTGCTAAAATTGTAATGGATACAGCTGAAAATTAATACAAACATGCTAAAGTTTCATTTCCATTTCTGATTGTCTTTGTGTATGGATGTTTTGAATTTCTTATGCATTAATTAGTAAGGCTAGTTTAATGCATTGTTCACAAGGTGAATATAGGGGCTAAACTTGAGTTTCTCTCAAGAAGAGAGTAAAACCTTTAGGGAGGTCTCTAGGATTTGAAAGTCAATACATGAATCTGATGATAGGGTTGGGAATTGGGAGAATGAATTGTTAGGCAATTTATTTGAATTTCAATATCTTTATGTTAATAGGATTATGTAGATGTTCAATTTTGACTCTAACCCAATGGATAGGGCACTAGTTTAGTTTGAGTTGCATCTGTTCACCATCATTTGATCAAGAAATTATATCCATTTACTTTTATTTGTATGTTGTGAGTTGCATTGGTTATGTCAAGTACATAGATCAATTTTATTATGCTTTGTAGAAGCATTTGAAAGGTAAACCCACCTAAGTTTTATACCCAAAGTGAAGAAGGCTTAAGGCCTTAGTACCTTAGCATTTAAATTTTTCTAGATGTAGCTATTGGGAATGCATGAGTCACAAGCTCAATAAATTTCTGGAATATTTCAACCAATTCATTATATAAGTGCTAACAGTAATCAAGGTATGTTAAAATTATGGTTTAGTCAACTTCAAACATTAATAAAATATGAAATAATAGTAATAATGTCATCAAACAAATTTCATGCCCTCCATATGGATGTAATAAAACTAAATTTGAAAGAAGCACATTGATATCTATTTTAGAAAAAAAGTTATGCTCTATGAAAACCAAGTAACTCTTTGAAAATGACATTTTTTACAACATACCAATTTTTGTGGGAGAAAGAAAAAACCATTCGAATAAATTCAAAAATATGAATAAAAAATATATTTAGAATCTAGATATAAAATCTTAAAAGACTCTAATTTACTTCATCTTCTGATTTCAAATGGTTTAATGACAATATGCATCTGAATCTGAAAGTTTTTTTCAAAATGTAGAGTTCAATGTCCGTTCAGGCTAAAATGTGTAAGCCACTATTATGGGTTCACCCAACCTTCACCATTTTAGTAGTGAGCTCTAGGATAGTGAGTCCACTCCCCTAATAGGGATCATTGTAAAAGACTCCTAACAGGGTCTGACCCTTAACAAGGTCTACTGTACTTAAAGCATTGTAAAGCTACTCCTAACAGGGTAAAGGATCTTCTAACAAGGATCACAAAATACTAGTGCAGATTATTAGTGGGTATCAAGTCCCACCGGGGTTTTTACCTATTTGGGTTTCCCCGTAACCATATTGGTGTCATGTGTTGATTTTATATTTCATGTTTATGTGAATGTTTAATTCAGTTCTTAAGCATTTATGTTATGCATAAAGATTAAAGTCAAAAGTCAAAATACAATGAACACTGATTCACCCCCCCCCCCCCCCCACCTCAGTGTTCCCATTCCTAACAATTGGTATCAGAGCTCTGGTCCTTAGAAAATAAGTTTAACCACTTGAGAAGATCATGGACAAAGAAAATATGAAACATCTGAAGAAGAATCTTGAAGTAGCTCTTGAAGACCTAAACAATTCAGAAAGAGAAATTGAAGAACTAAAAGAAAAAGTCAGTGATGCTCAATTAGTTATCAAAAGACTAAGAAAAGATTTGAAAGGACACTCTAACAGTGATCTTGAAGAAAAATTAAAAAAGTTGAATGAAGAAAATGCATCCCTATTGAGTCAGCTTGAAGAATTTGATGAAAAATTGATGAAAAATCAAGATGTCTACAATGAACAAGTCAAGGAGAACCTTCAACTGAATGAAGAACTAAGGGAAGCTAACTTAGAAACCTTGGAGCTAAAGAATATCAAAGAAAGCTTGGAATCTGAATTGAAGAAGTCAAAGTATCATAATGACAAATTACACAACAGTGCTGAATTGGTAGAATCACAATTGTATGCAAGAAGAATCAAAAGAGACACTAGCTACATTGGATACAATGAAGCAAAAAATCAGATTGATAGTATGTGAGCAAGAAAGGATTCACAAAAGAACTCTACTAATATTGAGAAGACTAAAGATCAAACCAAAGACAATAGTGATCCTCCTAAGAATGAGTGTAAGCCTGTAGAACGCACCTATTTTGCATGTAACAAGCATGGACACATTGCAAGAAATTGTATAGAGGTAAAACCTTTGAATGGTTACTGTTATACATGTAATAGATTTGGTCATGGAGAAATAAATTGCAAGACTAGTAAGAAGAATAGGATTCAGCATGATCAAAGAAATCATACTCAGACCAATGCAAGAAGTTCTCAGAATGTTACATGTCAGATATGTAACTATAATGGTCATACAGTGGAACAATGTAGAATGGTGACTCATTTCAATGCACCAAGGAATAATAGACCTCCAATGATTTGTCACACCTATAATGAGGCTAGACATATCTCAAGGTTTTGTAGATCAAGGATGCAAGGTCAAGATAGCCCTAAAAAGGCTGAAGAACTAGTTTTGGATCCTGAAGTAGAAGTAAATTTTGTGAAAGCCTCAGAAGATGTGAGCTTGATTTGGTTAGATGGAAAGAAGGAAAACACTATTGAGAATGTATTGGATGCATCCCAAGTGGACACACCCTCTACATCTACATAAATGGCCCTCAGGGTCATAGAGGGAGCTAATTTAGCTCTAGACCTTTGCGTGGCTGGTATACTCATCCTTAGAGTATGTGCATTTGGACTTAAGATTTTGGATTATATAGGAACCTTTGTGAAAGAGCACACATGCTGACTATTAGTGGAACTTGAGTTTGAAAATTTGAAGTGACAGCCTGGTTTACGTGAGTTGCATTAATGGTGAATTTCTTACTTTAAGTACACATAAAGTTGTTTGTTTACTCATTACATTCATATTCAAAGTGATTGGAGAGAAGATTGAGCCTTGGAAGTTTCTATGAAGATTTGGAGATTAAATTACCAGTGTTTCTAGAGCATTTGATCAGTTTCAAGAAACCCTAGCTTGTTGCACTGATTCGAAAGCCGTTAGAACATCTCAGAGATCATTTGGAAAACAAATATCAAGTAAGTCATGGCCACTCCTATTGTTTTTGATGTTGCTGAAAAGAAGAGGTATGTTTTCAAGAGGCACCCATTTAAATCAACCCTAGATGATTTAGAGGGAGCATTTTCTTTCACATCGACAAATGTCATGCATGGAGAAGACATAAGGGCTTACATTTATTGCAAGAAGGAACCTATTGGACTAGATAGGTTAAGGGCGCACATGGACACAATGTTGAAACCAAACAAAAAGTTCATGGATGAATACACAAAATGGAATGATCACCCCATTGTTGAATATGCCATGGCAGATGAATTCTATGAAACTAAATGGATAAAGATATTGTTGAGAAAAATCCATGATGATTTGTTTTGGATTGGAGATATACTAGTAAGAACCACGAGAGACTTAATTCATGAGATGATGGGCCTTTCTAAGATAGGCACCATCCTTCTAGTGGGTAAGGATGTCAGAAAAATGGTTGAACAAGTGTGTAAATCTAGAAGTGATAAGCACAACATGACTATTGAGCCTATAGAACAACCAAACATCAAGTTGATATCAATGATATTAGGTTACAGATTTCATCATACCAGTAGGGTGAATAGTGTGTCTACAGGCACTATTATAGTAGCCATCCATCTTGTGCAAGAAGATGGAAAGTTCAACTTGTGTGAGATCTTGTGCACACAGTTGATAGACAACATCAAAGCTATCAAACATGATAAGAATAAGGTATTCAGTTTTGGGTCCCTAATCATCTATATGTACCTTCATATAGTTGGTAAAGTGTTAGACTTGTATCTAGACAAGTCCATTCCTACCATGCTACAAATATCAAACAAAGCATCCATAGAAAGCACACTAAGAGATTACATTACTTTGGAATTAAAGACCTTCAAAGTAAGGATGCAGATGAGGTACAGGATTCCTGAGAGTATTGTAGAGAACTATAAGGATATAGTATACTTCATGGTGGAGATTGATACTACATGTATGGAAGCTATGGAACCTAGAACTAAGTGGATTCATCCACTTGGGTATGAAGTTTAAGAACAATTTCTTGAAGCTTATGCATAGATACTGCTATCAGCCCCTAAGGATGACAATGAACCTAGGTGGTGAACCTATGAAGAGAAGACTAGAGAAGTTGATGCTAAGCTGAACAATGTTGCAACAAAAAGAAAGGTTGCAAAGGTCACATCAAAGATCCCAAGAATACATGGTGTATCATAGGAAGACATTGATAAAGAAAAGGATGAGAAGATTTCCCTAGAATTGAAGAGCGCAACAGAAGAAAAAGAAGATCCCAGGATGAAAAAGATAAAAATTGAAAAAGATGATAGTCAGAAGGATAAAGAAGATAGTACTCCTTCTACACCCAAAGATACTCCTCCTAAGTATAAGCCTTTACTCAAGAGGAAGAAAGAAGATAGCACTAGTCATCCATCCTCATGAGCATTAAGGAGCAAGAAAAATACTCAAGCACCTCCTTAGGTAGGATTCAGACCTAGTCTTAAAGTTTTGAATGCAAGAATGTTGATGAGGGCAGAATTGATCAAGTAGGGAAGTTCTATAAATCTTATAGTGAGATTGACAAATCAGAAATACATAGTATGAAATTTAAAAAACACATGATCAAGTTCAACAAGACAGTCCTTAAATTCAAAACAAAAATTCCAGATAAAGTATGGGATATATTAGAAAACCTAAAGAGATAAGCAAAGGAAGAAGACCTAAGGATCAGAGAAAAAGTACTAGAAGATACTCTGCCTATATGTTCTAAAGAAGAAGTGGCACTAATATTGAATTTGGTGAAGCCGCACCTAAGAACAAAGATGAGAACTCTTCATATCATGAATAAGGACTATGAGTTGATAATGAAGGAAATAGAAAAAGCATTTGAGAAGGTTTTGTTAGAACAACAGATCAAACTACCTACTGTGCCCATCACTCAAGCACACATCAAGGAAGATAAAGTGGTAGAGCCCACTAATGTACCAATGATAGGTCCTTAGGACTCAGTGCCCATAGCAAAAAATCAAACAGAAGCAAATCAATCTGCGCCCATGACAAAATCACCCAAAGACAACACAATTATCGTATATAATGTGGAAATAGCCATGGTAGCTACTGATAAAGACTTGGAAAAGTTTGAGGAAGCATTTGTCAGCACTAAGGAAGCAGAAATCCTATGCAACAATATCCCTTCCACTCAGTAAGAAGCATTAATCATAGAAGATATATCTGATGAGAAAGTAGAAGAAAAGAAAGGAGTAGAGGTAGAAAAGAAAGGTGAATCTTCTATTGATTTGGTCAAGGTGAAGCAAGAAGTGGTGATGGACAGCAGTCCCATCACTCCCTCCTTAGCATTGTTGTCAATTTTCACACTTGACACTAGCAGTTTTGATTCCTGGAAGGAAGAAGACCTGATTAAGTTTAGCATCCTGGCTATGGAGAAGGCTAAGGAGAAGCAAGTAATGAGAAATCCTCTCCTAGTGGAATCAATAAATATTTTGAATAGTTTTCTTCCAAAGGATAAGAAAATGGTAAATGTACATTCAATTGATGATGTGAGCACAGTCATTTCTTAGTTCAAAGTCAATTTTTAAAGCCTAGAAGAATCTGCAGCCATAGTGGCAAAGGAGAAGTACTTAAAGAAGAGACTCAATGAAATAATGAGTAATTTTGCACTAGACTTGAACTCTCTTAAGTCTGGTCAGGCATCATTGAAGAAATTTGCAGATCAAGGAAGGAAAGTCATTACAGAATCCATGGACTAGGATAGGCTCACTGATGCCCATCTTAAGAAGATCAAAGATGTAGAGGCAATGATTGAGAAGGTGAAGAATTCAATACTAGACACATCCACTTATGTAAACATGTGCAACAATGTCTATCAACGTCAGTTGGACATAATTGAGAAGGAAGAGAAAGAAATGGAGAAGATAAGGTCTAGATAGAATCAATAGAGGAACACTCTTGCGCCCTCACTAGACATTCTCAGTCAGAAGATAAAGGAGATTGATGTGACTATGATAACCTATGATCAAGGTCTAAGCACAAAATTGGAGAAGATGGAGAAGCTTCAATATGCATTATGTGCCCATCTACAAATAGTCAATTCACTGATAACATTTTGGAAGAAGGAGATCCAGAACCTCAAGACTGTGTGAGGCCTCACCCCAACCTATCATAGCATTACTGATTCATTCACACTTTGAGACTTTATACTTTGATACATTGATGCACTTTGGATTATCCTACCAGAGACTCAAGATATTATGGTTGATGATGATGATTATATTGTATGAATTACATTCTGATGTGGACTAGGATCTAGGATAAATGCTGGTTGAGATTATACATGTTTAGAAATATGAATTGATGAGAAGAGCGGATCATGATTAGATTTGATTATTTCATGAATGTTATGTCATGATGTTTATGAAATTATTATGTTTTTAAACATTTCTAAATGGAAATTTTAATTAGGAATTAAATTCTATATATTGATTAATGTTGCTAAGTAAGAATTGAATATGTATATTTCATGTGATTTTATCACCTTGAACTACTGATACTCGATGTTTAAGTGTGTAGGTAAGAGAACCATGGAATTAGTCAGAGAATCAATAACCAACCATTGTGCAAACTGTAAAGCCAAGGTTGAACCTAATGAAGAGGTTTGAACTTCATTGTAAAGTGACTTAATTCGTAATCGTAAAATTGTATGTATGTATGTATTGGTGTCTCTCTATGTAATTAGTGACATGTCAATGTTGTGTTATGTCATTTTATAGTGCACTTGACACTTGTTATGTGTTATGTAATGACATGTTCACTAAGGTTGGCAATGTAAACCTAAGCCTAACTAAATTTTAAGAACCTAATTAAATTCTTTTTTGGAGATACTTGTAAACCCCACCAATTTAATTATTTAAATTCCAATTTTTCTTCTAGCCACTTTTGGAGGCCAAAAATAGGTCCTAAGGGTCATATTTTGCATAATTTAAGCACCTAAGTGTTAGGGGTATGGGTTAGGAAGGTTTTTAACATATCCATAACACCCTAGTGGCCTTGGTGATCTATTTTATGACCCATTTACCATAAGCTACGAAATTTGATGAATTTTTGACCTTTACCCAACCCCGCTCTTCCCTCCAAACAGGCATTTAAGATAGGGGACAAGAAAAAAACTAAAGGACATAAAAGTCAATTCTGAAATTAATGCTAGTGGGTGGGTAGAAGTTGGAGGATATTTTACAGGCCCTTGGTAGAGTTAGTGAGTGGTCACCCACTCTCTATCTTTAGAGACATTAGGGTTTTGGAGAAAGAAAGATTAGGAATTGGGCTCTTCTCGAAAATCCATTTGCCATAACACATTGTGAAGGTTGGTCTCCATTGCCATGAAAGACCTTTATTTTTCTTTGTTGCAAGTAGATTTGTATTTTCATCCTTCACTTGCATATGCTAATGTGGTTGTGTTGTTATTTGTATTGGAATGAGATTTTGGGTTTGAATCCTTGTTATGCTTTTTATCTTATTTTTGAATATGCAAATTTTTGTGAAGGGCATAATGACATTACTCACCCTTGGATAGGGAAAAAGTGGCCATGTATGGGGGAAGGGGTTAGTTGGATTCCATGGTAGTGTAGAGTCTCTTCTCATGGAGAGAAGAGGGAAAGAAATGCAAGGTGTATGGGCCCTTGCATGCCAATGTTTCTTTGATCCTAATATGGGAGAGATAAGGAGAAGATTGGTTGAAATAATGTATATGATTTTAGCCTTGAAGAGGCATGTGATTTGAGTGTATTATTTGGCATTCTCCTACATGGAAGTCCACCTTCACCCTTGTTTATGGGATCATGTTGAGTCCATTTGTGCAAACATTGGGAGGGTGTTTTGTTATTGTAATCATGTTTTGAGGAAGTGTGATTGTCACCCATTGGTTATTGATTCTCCTAGCTTGGGGACGATCTCCTTGAGACCTAGGATGGGAGGTGAGCTTCCCATGGTTCCATTTTTTTATTTGCAGGTTATGAAGCTAAGAACTTGTGGATAAAGCTTTGGAGAGTTCTCCATTTTAGTGTGGTTGTATGATGACAACCTTATTGTTGTATTGTGGATTCTCCTGCATTGAGATTGATCTTTGGTTGAAAGTTGTAATGTTATTTCTATTTCATTGACCATTGTGAAGTTGTAATGGAGAGAAGTTTTATTGTTCTCCTTTAAGTTTTCATTGAGTAATACTATCAATTTGTATTGTCTTGTTGTAAATGTGAAGACTTCTCATTCTTGAAAAATATGTAATTGTATTGAAGAGATTTTCATATTGTAAATGATGAATCATTTCTTTCATGATTAATGTATTCTATCTCTTATAATAGTGGAGATATTATTTCATTGCAAAAATGATTTTTCCAAGTTGATGGAGTAAACAATTTAATAGTTTCAATAGCATATAAAATCTTGTGGATATAGGAACCTTGTAATCTCTTTGATGTTGATTGTGATAATCAAGTTCAAATATAGTCAATCTTTCTCTTGAAAAAACTACTATTGCAAATGATCATCACCTAGTTTGAAAACCAACTTTGTAATCTCATACTTCCTTTAAATCAAGCATGACAATAGGGTTCAATTAGAAAAATTTGTATATTAAGGAAACCATCACATACTCCTTAATACAATGCACTAATTAAACTATCAAATCCATGCTCTTAGATCTCACATAAGAAACAAAGAGATTGAAAAAAATGAAGCTATGGCAAAATATAAGAAATAACACTTCCCAATTTTTAGAGAGCAAAAAGCTCTCTGGAATTTGTTTTGGAAGGAAATAATTCTCTTGCCACTGTTAGGAACCTATGTGTTCCTTTTGTTTATTCTGTTAGTGTAGTGTTGTTGGACGCATATGCTTTGTAAGTCATCCCGTTAGTTTATTTTATTATCCCACATGCATAGGTGGTATTACTTTTCTAGATCGCACTTAGTATATAAGTGGGTGTTGAGTCCTTTGTTGGTACCGAAGAGTTTATTGTATTGAGCTTGCTCAAAGGAGGTTACCCCCTCGAAGTGGCCCATGATCAATAGACTCACTCTGAGTTCTACTTTTCTCTATATTTCTATTATTTCGTGCATGTTCATTATAGCGTTGCTGGAGGTTCCTCTCATCTGGTATCAGAGCACTTTCTTGGGCTCACTGGTGGAAATTCTTTTTTCCGTTTCAGGTTCTTCAGGTTCTTCTCAAATCTCATCTGTGTTACAATTGGGTTATTCAAATTACAAAAATTCTTGTTCTTGCGATAGTTCAATTCCGTTGTTAGTATCTGAGTTATCAAAAAAAAAAAAAAGTAAAATTTTTTTCGTATTTTTGCCATAGCTTCCTTGCTTCTTTTTGGTTTCCTCTCAAAGTTTCTCAGCACCTCCGACATACCCTTTCGCATACTTCCTTTCTTGAGGACCCTAACCCCAATTCCCCATTTTTAAGCTTTAAATCCCTTATTTCTCAAATTTTAGGGTTTGCCCTAACTTTTCCGTTTCTCAGCCAATCGCCACCAAATCAAAGCCACAATGTTCATTTCCTCATTCTGCTCCTTTGTCCCTCTTAGACCGCTCTTCCCATTCTACCTTCCCACCCCTGAAACCCTCATTTTTATTTTTTCCTTTTCATCAAAAAATGCATATCCACTCTTCGAACCCTCATTACCCATCTACGTTTTTCCCAACTCCAAGTTTGCCCTTACTGAAAAAGTTTCTATTTCTCTTTTTCTTCCCATTCCAAAAATAAAAAATAAAAAAATCCTGCTATATGGTTGTCACCCGTACAGGAGCAAAAATCATGGAGGAGGAACTTGCCTCCCTCAAGACTAGACTTCAAGATCTGGATGAAAAATTTCTCGGTCTCACTCTTCAACAGTCAAGCCTGAACCGAGGCCATTCTACCGACACTAGTTATAGCCCTTTTTGTGGACCGAAGCTTGATTTTCCTCGCTTCGATGGTGCTGATCCAACTGGATGGATTTACCGGGCAAAGTAGTATTTTAGTTTGCATAATACTACAAATTTCAACAAAGTTCCACTTGCATCTTTTCATTTGGAGCATGACGCTCTTCAATGGTTCCATTGGTACATCAAGGCTAACAATGATCCCACCTGGACAGAATTGTGTACACTTCTTTTGAAGCATTTTGGCCCTAGTGATTTTGATGACTTCACAGGTGCACTCACTAAACTCCGACAAACAGGCACAGTGAGAGAATACCAAACAGAGTTTGAAAAATTAGCTAATCACACAAAGGGATTGTCTGATGAATTCTTTCATAGTTGTTTTATCAGTGGTTTGAAGGATGCACTCCGATCTGAAGTCAAAATGTTTCGGCCCACTACTATGATGGAAGCCCTTGGGTTGGCTAAATTAGCAGAGGACAAGATCAATGCTTTACAATGATCCAGATCTAATTTTGTTCCATTTCAAAATGCAGGCTCTCAACACCCTCCGGTCACACCAACTCCCAAAACTACTCCTATCAAGCACTTGTCTGAAACAGAGATGCGAGCCCGTCGGGAAAAAGGGATTTGCTATAATTGTGATGAGAAATGGTTCCGAGGCCATAGATGTGTGCAGCAAAATCTCTATCTCTTGGATGTGGATTCCCCACCCGAACAGGAAGAGTATGAAGATGCTCAAGAAACAGTAGATGAAGAGGTTGAACCAGAAGCCCAACCAGAGATATCTGTCCATGCTTTGGCCAGAGTCACTACCCCACAAACCATGCGGGTTCGGGGTTACTTCAAGAAGGTCCCTCTTACTATCCTCATTGATTCTGGTAGCACTCACAACTTCATTGGGCCCAGCATAGCCAAACGGGCTGATTGCTTTGTTCATCCCTGCTCTAACTTTGAAGTCATGATTGCTAATGGGGGCACTTTACCTTGCAAAGGGAAATGTCGCAATGTGCGTCTCTCTATTGGAGATTATACCCTACGCTCTGACATGTTTGCCTTGCCCTTAGGGGGTTGTGATGTGGTTTTGGGTGCCCAATGGTTACGCACTCTTGGTCCCATTCTCTGGGATTTTTTTGAACTTTGGATGAAGTTTTCAGTCAGTGGGCAACAACACACTTTGACAAGCTTGCAGCCCGGGTCTCTCAGCATCATCAGTTCACATCATATGGAAAAGCTTCTTAAGAAGAATTCACATGGTGTCATCGCTTAGCTCCATTCCATCCAAATGCAGCCATCAGCCGTCTCTAGTACTCCTGCAGATCTACAACAAATTTTGGATAAGTATTCTACTATATTTGCTGAACCTACGGGCTTGCCACCGTCTCACCTAGAGGACCATCGTATTCAGCTCCTTCCTGGTAGCATCCCACCCAATATCAGGCCCTACCACTACCACTACCCCTTTCATCAAAAGACTGAAATTGAGATGCTTGTTCATGATTTACTGAAGCAAGGTATTATTCACCCTAGTACTAGTTCTTTTTTATCTCCAATTCTACTGGTCCACAAAAAAGATGGGTCTTGGTGACTCTACATTGATTTTTGAGCCCTTAATAATATCACCATAAAGGATAAGTTTCCCATTCCAGTTGTTGATGAACTTCTTGATGAGCTTCATGGCACTCATTTTTTCTCAAAGTTGGATCTTCATTCTGGGTATCATCAAATTAGGGTCAATGAGGAGGATATTCCTAAAATAGCCTTCCGCACACATGATGGTCACTATGAATTTTTAGTCATGCCCTTTGGCCTCACTAATGCTCCTTCAACATTTCAGGTAGTGATGAATAAAATATTTCAGCCCTACCTCAGAAAATTCATTCTGGTCTTCTTTGATGATATTCTCATCTATAGCAAAACTTGGGCTGAGCATCTCCATCATCTGGAACTTGTCCTGCAACTTCTCTCTGATCATCAACTCTGTGTGAAAATGTCAAAATGTGTGTTTGGCCAGAAGGAAGTGGAGTATCTCAAGCATATTGTTGCACACCATGGGGTTCGGGTGGATCCTACCAAAATAGATGCCATGAAAAATTGGCCGCATCCTCAAACTCTCAAGAGCCTTCGAGGTTTTTTGGGTCTGACTGGCTATTACCAAAAGTTTGTCAAGAATTATGGGAAGATTGCAGCACCATTGAAAGCTATGTTAAAAAAGGATGCTTTTACCTGGACCCAGGTTGCTGAGAATGCATTTGCACAACTGAAACAAGCTATGTGTAGTACACCTGTTCTTGCTATGCCAAATTTTTCTAAGCCCTTTACTATTGAGAGTGATGCTTGCGGCAATGGACTGGGTGCTGTTCTCCTTCAAGATGACCATCCTATTGCATTCACTAGCAAAGCTCTTTCTGGTAAGAATCTAGCCTTATCTACATATGAAAAAGAAATGATGGCTATTTTGCATGCTATGAATCTAGCCACTTCTGTCAAGACTGATCACCAAAGTTTGAAATACTTCCTAGAACAACGAGTATCCTCCCCTGCACAACAAAAATGGGTCAGCAAACTCATGGGGTATGATTATGAGATCACCTACAAGAAGGGTAAGGATAATATTGTGGCTGATGCTCTTTCACACACATTTGATGATCAAGCTTCACTTTTAGCTATTTCTATGCCAATCCCAAATTGGTTAAAATCTATTCAACAGGGCTATGTCAGTGACCCCTCTTTATCTCAGATCATTCACCAGTTGGCCAATAATCCTTCTATGGTACCACATTATTCATGGGATGGTGCTTCTCTCTGCTATAAGGGGCGTCTAGTGCTTCTTCAAAATCTAGATTTGCAATAGGCTATCTTTTATGAACTCCATGGTTCTCCTTCAGCAAGACATTCTGGGTTTCTCCAGACTTATGAGCGGGCAAGGCGGAATTTTTTTTGGAAAGGAATGAAACAGATGATTCAATAGATGGTGGCTGAATGTGATACCTGCCAACGCCACAAGGGTGAAATGACCCTCCCTCTTAGTTTATTGGAAACCTTGCCCATCCCTACATGGATTTGGACTGATATTTCTATGGATTTCATCGAAGGGCTTCCTAAACCTAGTGGCAAAATAGTGATTTTGGTTGTGGTTGATCATCTCTCCAAATATAGTCATTTTTATGCCCTCAGCCACCCCTATACTACCTCCTCAGTTGCACAGATCTTCATGGACCAGATCTTTCATCTACATGGCCTCCCTTCTTCCATTGTCTCTGACCGTGATGCAGCTTTTACCAGTCATTTTTGGATAGCATTGTTTCAGCAAGTTGGTACCACACTGAAGATGAGTTTGGGTTATCACCCACAAACTGATGGTCAGACCGAAATTGTCAACAAATGTTTGGAAACTTATCTTCGATGCTTCACTTCTGAACAACAACATCAGTGGGCTAAGTGGCTTCCTCTTGCAGAATGGTGGTACAATACCTCTTACCATATGGCATCTAAAATGACTCCCTATGAAGTAGTTTATGGGTAGGTACCCCCATTACTCCTTCCCTACACTCCCAGCAGTTCACCAGTTCAGGCAGTTGACACAGCTCTCCACACCAGGGATCAAATTCTTCGCACTTTATAGGATAATCTTCACATAGCCCGTAATCGCATGAAACAGCAAGCAAATCAACATCGTTCTAAGCGCTCTTTTCAAGTTGGGGATATGGTTTTTTTTCATCTTCAACCATACAAGCAATCCTCCCTGAAGCTTAAAGGGCGTCATAAGTTGGCCCCCAAATTTTATGGGCCATATAAAGTTTTGTAGAAGATTGGTTCAGTTGCTTACAAACTAGAACTTCCTCCTTCTTCTCGCATTCATCCAGTATTTCATGTTTCTTGTCTCAAACAAGTTCTTGGCACTAACATCAAAGCATAGACTACTCTACCTAAATTGGATAAGGAAGGATCCATTATTTTGGAGCCTGAGGCAATCCTTGACCAGCACACTCATTAGCTTCGCTCTCGCTCTATCTTTGAGGTATTGATTCAGTGGCATGGCATGCAACCAGAGGATGCTACATGGGAACCCCTTCTTCAGATTCAGCAACAATTTCCACACCTTAAGCTTTGAGGACAAAGCTTTTTTCTGAGGGGGAGGGGATGTTAGGAACCTGTGTGTTCCTTTTGTTTATTCTATTAGTGTAGTTTTGTTGGACGCATATACTTTGTAAGTCATCCTGTTAGTTTATTTTATTATCCCGCATGCATAGGTAGTATTACTTTTCTAGATCGCACTTAGTATATAAGTGGGTTTTGAGTCCTTTGTTGGTATCGAAGAGTTTATTGTATTGAGTTTTCTCAAAGGAGGTTACCCCCTTGAAGTGGCCCATGATCAATAGACTCACTCTGAGTTCTACTTTGCTCTATATTTCTGTTATTTCGTGCATGTTCATTATAGCGTGGTTCCTCTCAGCCATAGAGAATATTCCCTTCCCTTCCCATTATACTCCACTAATTTGATTTAATAACCTAAACCCCTATCTTACCCCATACTATTATCCACTAACCCATGTTGATTGCAAATCAGAATAAATCTTTAATTAATGGAAATTACAAACTATTGTCACCCATCCCACTTGACTGACCGTGGGCCCCACATTCTCATCCTCTCAAAAATAGGCGTTGGTTTGAGGATGGGGGTACTCTGTGAACAAATCCTTCAAAAATGAAGAAAGCATGCATGAGCTTTAATGCCTTGCTAGCTATACCCCATTATCCCTTTGACTTTCTAATCCCCATGCTTTATAATTGGTTAGATGAGTTGGTGGGACCCTAAAATTCATGTCCCTTAAACCAATGCATACCTTGGAGATTATCTTTATTAGGTTTTATTTAGTATTTTTATTGCTGCAAACTTTGGTATCTAACATAGTATTAAATATCTTCTTTTCCTTTGGTTTGTAGACCACCTACATGCCTTGCGTAAGCTTGGTCTTGGGGAAACAAATTGCAATGTTTGATGGGACTTACACTTCTATCAAACCACCCCTTTACATACCCACATAAGTCTATGTACTGCTTTATGGAAAGGGAGATATAGTGGTGGGCCCAAGTCTTGTCCTTAACAACACTTCATTCCCCCTCTTGGATATGCGCACCACTATAGGATTTGATGATTGGGTTAGTAGGTGTTTAGGATAGGATAGTTAGTAGGTTAGCTTTTAGGAATTTGTAATGTCCTTTTTCTATTTAAGTTTATTTGTTAAATACAAACTGTGTTATGTGATTTAATTCAATGTTAAATAAATTATTTTGCTCTAAATTAAGAGATTAAGGTTAATGTATTTAGTATTATCTTTTTATTCATCAAGTTGCAGGAGTACTAGTTTACTCTTTTGATTTTGGTTGGTAGGTTTTATTATTATGCTAAACATATTTATTCAATAAATTAATTTGTGTAGTAATTCATAGAATTAGTGTAATGTATGTAGATTAATTAATAAATCAATTAGGAAATCTTATAGTGCATGTCATTAGATGGTTGATTAGCTAAATGATTAAGGTGATTAGACCCATTCAATAGTAAATCGAAGTGTAGTTTTGATAGTTGCTTTTTTTCAATGAGCAACATAAGAGTATTAAAAGTATATTAATAGTTGTTGTTGGAAACATGATTAATGAATCATTGCATCACAAATGATTTAATGTTTGAGTAAGTTAATTATTCATTAATAGACTATGGTTTTAGTGTGTTGGGCCTCACTCCTAGCAAATCAGTTGTTAGAACAATGGTTTATCTCACCCATATAGTAATTAGTTTAAGATTAATGTGTTAGTCTTATTCCTTAATAATTCAAATTAATATTATAGCTAAATTTATGCAATGATTAATGCTGGAGCACTAATAGTAATGTAGTTTGCCTTGGATCAAATAGTCAATTCATCATTGGTTAATAGGTTAGGATTTAATACTCATCGACCCGTTCAAATTATTTAGTGTAATAGTAGATTAATAGTATGAATCAACTTTGGGAAGTGTAATTGATATCCTTTTAAACCAAGAATTCCCTTTTGTCCTAGTTAACATTAAAAGGGTGTATTGTGGGGTCATAATTAAGGATCCTATGGTCATTGTAGTTAACTTGAAGGAACCATCATAGAAGGATAAGCTATCTTATAATTAGTCAACCTTATTCGGAAGTCATAATCTAGGTAGGCATACTAATGATGGGTATAGCCTAATTGGGGTAAGATGAATATGTAATGCCCTAGGTACCTTGAATATATCATGATCGGGAGTTCCTCAATAGGTACTGTATGCTCTAGGGTTCCACTTTCCGAACTTGATACTTTTACAACAATAGTTATGAACTTTAGTTTGCTAGACCCAATCATCTTATTGTTACTCCTTAGCATAACGCTCTCCAAAACTTGACTCTAGGACCTTGACAAACACATCCATTGTCAACTTACATTTAACATTCGAACGTCACTCCTTAACTTTCCTCTTAAAAAAAAAAATGTTGCATTTTTGGTTGGTTAAATTTTGGGCATGACAGATTGCATATTCAACTATTTTCCCTTAGTAAGTGTATGTAGATAAAGTTTTTTGATGCACCTTTTTCATTAATGTCAAAGGGGGAGTTGTTAGAATATGGAGTACATATATGTATAGGGAGATATATGGAGTATGTATAAAATGTATAGAAGACAAAAAGTTTTGTGTAAAGGGATTGTTAGAGACTTGGCCATATTCCTTTGTTTCCATCAATGACAAAGGGGGAGATTTTTGGAAAGTTTTCTATACTGAGATACATGACTAGATATAGTGTTGTCATTATGACAACAAAGTCATATAGCAGTTTGGAGTCAGTGCATTTAGTGTAAAGATCAAAATTTAGTTAAGTGTTGAAGACTGGACAGTATACAGAGTTCCAGTAGCTCAGAGCATCAGTGCACATGTGTACAGATGAATTAAGGTATGCACCTTAGAAGTTAAGGTTGTTAGACTATACTTATGCTTAGTCTAAGAGTGCATAAGTAGATATGCAAAGATGTGAAAGTTACAGTTATTTGAAGTTGCACAACCAATGTGTGCTAGCAGCAAACAGAGCATGGAGCCGACAGTTAACTTTTTGGTTTGCGATTATAATTTAATGATGTAAAGGCCATGTGGCCATTGTATTTAGGTTTTCAACATATGTACATGTATAATTGTAAGCACACTTAAGCCAATTCATTTGGAAGCGTTGTTTGTAATTAGTTTTAGGGCCAACCTAATTGTTTTGTTTGTATAAGCGCATAAATATAAGGTGCACCCATTGTATTTGGTATGGAAGTAAAAAGAGAGATGTGATAAATAGAGTAGAGGTATGAAAAGTCAGCATAAGATGTATTAGATCTTTGCTAGAGGTCAAAGCATTAGCGCACCAAAGAAAGTGATCTGACAAGTAGTGTCATAGTAAATAGTTCACCTGTAGATATAGTGTGTATCTGAATCATAAGGTTGTATCCTTCACCATTTGAGCAGTGAGCTCTAGGAAAATGCGTCCACTCCCCTAATAGGGATCATTGTAAAAGACTCCTAACAGGGTCTGACCCTTAACAAGGTCTACTGTACTTAAAGCATTGTAAAGCTACTCCTAACAGGTGAAAGTATCTTCTAACAAGGATCAAAAAACACTAGTGTAGATTATTAGTGGGTATCAAGTCCCGCTAGGGTTTTTACCTATTTGGGTTTTCCCGTAATCATATTGGTGTCATGTGTTGATTTCATGTTTCATGTTTATGTGAATGTTTAATTTAGTTCTTAAGCATTTATGTTCTACATAAAGATTAAAGTCAAAAGTCAAAATAAAATGAACATTGATTCACCCCCCCCCCTCTTAGTGTTACTATTCCTAACATTGGGTGCCAACATTGAGATTGAAAGATGGTGCCTTGGATGGGGCACAAATAGTGTCAATAATGCCATCTTTGACAACACCTTTATTCTTGTTCCAGTTTTTGTTCTTGTCCTTAGAACTAGATCCAGATTCATACTTGTCCTTTTGAAGTGTGATCTCTCCTTTTTTCACAAGTACTTTCTCAATTTTGATCGCATTATCTACCATCTTATCAAAAGATGTATGATTTTGCATTTGTAAAGGGTAGTTGATTTCAGGAAAAAGATTATTGATGAAGATTTCCAGCTTCTGAATTTCTGGAATGGGTCTAGCATATAGAGAAAATTTCTTCCTCCATCTCTTGAGAAATGCCAAGAATGGTTCACCTGGATATTGTTTTAGATTGCAAATGTCGATCATGGTGACTGGATGCTGAATATTGTAAGAATATTAATGATAGAATAGTTTGATTAACTCCTCAAAAGTTTTGATAGTTGGAGGTATTCTTGAGAACCAATGAATGGTTGCTCCTCTAAGAGATCGAGGGAAAAGATGCATTAAGTAGGTTGGTTTGTGCATAAAATCTATAGATTGAGTATAGAATTCTCTGACATGATCTTGAGGATCAGAGTTTCCATCATACTTATCATATTTAGGCATCTCCACTCTTTTAGGGAATGGTGGCATGTACAAGTCTTTATCAAATGGTGTTACCTTCATTTTTTCTTAGATTTCGGTTATAGTCTTGGTCAGTCAAAGTCTCTAAGTTGAATTTAAACTTGAACTTGAAATTTTGTTAAGTTGGTTCAAGTTCAAGTTTAACCAGTTACCACTTCTAAGTCTTAAAATGCTCAAATTTGCCTATACCTCAAAATGTCTATTGGTCTCGAAGATGAACCTGAACTTGAACCTAGTCCTGAACCTTGAGTTAGTTCAAGTTCAAGTTCACATTTGTAATAGGACAACTTATGCATGGAGAATTTGGTGGGACTATTTTCTTTTCCAAAAAGAAGGTTTCTATTTTGTAGTGCTCTGAGTGTCTATTAAGTTTTGGAAATTGTCGTACAAGATGCTCTCATTCAACTAGATGGCTCGTGCATGTGAAAGATTGGAAATGATAGTTGACGGCATGATGTAGAGGGAGCCATTAATATTCAGATATGGTGATCAGGGATTTTTCTTAGGAATTGAGTTATTCGTGCCAAAATAGCTGGTGGATTAATTAAGCTCGGTCGGACATGTTAAATAAATTATTTCTCCATTAAAACATTTATTACATGGACATGCTCTAAAGATTTATTAAGGATCCCATAAGGCATTTGCAAATAAATGAAGAATGATTAAAGCTTTTCTGTTAAGTTATTTTGTCTGGAGAAGGAGAAGGAGCGATTGAATTGGGATTGAGAAATTTGTAGAGAGCT
Organism: Chamaecyparis obtusa; assembly: GCA_027943335.1. NCBI lineage: Eukaryota > Viridiplantae > Streptophyta > Pinopsida > Cupressales > Cupressaceae > Chamaecyparis > Chamaecyparis obtusa. The sequence continues at coordinate 5,633,931 of BSBK01001913.1, forward strand.
GGTGTGCAGTACATTGGTGAGTTATCTTTTCCCCTTGTAGTTTTAGTTTTTAGTGGCTTTTTTTGTGTTGCAAATCTTTTCTATTCATATTTGGTAGGATGCCATTGTTCCACCCAAAACTTTCTAAAGAAGAGAGTAGAACCCACCTACTAGTTTCTCTTCCAGACATAGGTGATACCTTCTTATTGAATGCAAACCTAGGAGAACTTTGTGATAGAGCCTGAATTTCTTCAGAAGGGTCTTTTTCTAGGAAATTAGAGGGAAGTGGTCTTTTAGAAGCCACTGCATTTCCTCCGGCTCTCATTTTCCCTGAACTGGTGTTGGAGTGTGCTAACAAATACGATGCCAAGAATAGGTGTATTAAGGATGCATCGGGAGAAATCTTGGTAAAAATTAGCTGAGAAACATTAATGGTGGCCTTGAGAATTCTAGAAAATGAACCATATGAACCATAGACCTATGAAGAGGTAGATCACGTGTATGAGGCTGATAAGAAGAAATATAGCTCCTCAATAGCCCAGGTATAGCTTGCGAAACTAGAGAAAGGAGGAAGCAGGCTGCCAAAGCCACTGACAATTGAACACTTCTGAACAGATATTGTCGATATGGTGCTTCTTCTCAATAGGGTGAAAGGAAATCCCCATGCATTTCATTGGGAAAACTCAATGTACTATTTCCTCTAGAAAATCATAGAAGGAGATAAGTTTATTGATTGGGCTGACCTAATAGCTGAAAAGCTCCATAGAGATTTCTTAAACGTGACAAATTTAACTGCATTTTATATGTCCTCCTACCTTCTTTATGTCTTAGCATGTTGCCAAACCTGGGAAGGATTACCTCATGAATTGTGGACAAGTGATATGAGGATATATGATTACTTCACATGCTTACAAAAGGAGAAGTTCTCTAGTGTGTACAAAACTATAAATGATAGGTTTTCAGGAAGGTTAGTTTTTGAGTTGAGACAGAAAGAAAACTACAGGCTTTCTGAGGAAGCTAAGCAGGTGATTAATATTTATGGCTGTCATTTTATAAAGTTTCCAAGATTTACTTATCTGAGAGTCGGAGCATTTGATGAAGATCCCCTACAGCTTCCTAGATTCTGTTTAGATGATGTAATCATGATGGAGCTATGCAGATAACTTGTGCTAGTTGAACAAAAGGTTGGGACCCTAAAGAATTCCTCAAACATTCTCTTCCCTATTGAGTTAGGGTACTACAGATGCAAAAGTTTCCAAGATGTTGTGGCTATCAAAGAAGAATTGGATGCTTTTAGTTTGCAAACTTATACTCCTAGGGTTAATTTTGATTATAGAGGTTTTGTAGGAGAAAATCTCAATGTCCTAGGGATGTTTATGCACATTCCTAAGCTAGAAGATTTTTGGGTCAACTATTTTGATGAGCTGGAGGTAAGGAAAAAACTCTGGTCCCGGCTAACTTTGAAGGAGATCATCACTTTCAGGCTAGAGTTGGATATAGACAGGATAGAGGAAGACAGCGAGGTTGATGTTGTAGATTCCCAATATTCAGAGAAGGTTGAAGCCCTCCCAATTCCTGAACTAGATTGGAAAGAGCCAGAAGAAGATGATTTGTATAAGAGAATGAAAAGAGTGATCGAAAGAACTAAAGCATGGTTGGTGAAGAAAAGAACCCCTGTTGTTCCTTTGCAATCAACAAAGAAACAAATAAAAACCAAGAAGAGGAGTTCAACCAAGAGGACTTCTATTTTAACTAACTTAAATGTTGATCCATCTTGTGCAGGACAAGCTAAACCTAAAGTTGAACTTGAACTTGAACCAATTTCTTAACAAGTTCAAGTTCAACAGCAACCTGAACCCGAAGTCTGAGTGACCTGATCAAGTCAAAGGGTAAAAGAAAAGGTTTAGAGGTAGAGAGTTACTCCTAATTTCATCATGGATTTAGATTCATCAGACCCTGAGCCAAAGGCAATTTCAATTGAAGACCACAAGAAATCTAAGATGGTCGATGATCAACAGATGAAAGAGGAAACAAGAGGTACTCCGAAAGACTCGTTAGCCCTACTGAGTGATTATGACACTCAAAAGAAAACTTCTACTACCCCACCATGGTTAGAGGCCCTAGTAGCTAAGAAAAGGAATATGGTTCCTTTATCAGTACCTATTGATGATGTAGTAAGTAGGTATCTGGGAAAATTTTCTAAGGTTAAGAAAATGAATATGGAATATAGGATCAGTTTTGATGAGAGAAACAACCATTGGATGGATGAGATTGCAAAACCTAAAGAAGATAGAACTGAAGGAGAAGCTTTAGTCTAGGATTTTCAAGTATCCAAAGTGGATCTAGGGAGAGACACCAGAGTCGCTGATATGAGGTTTTTGAGGTATCAAACAAGAAAATTGTGAGCAGAGTATGGAAGGATGCCAAAGATAAACAGGAAATCAAAGAGGTGATGAAGAGTATGGATTAGTATATTAATTCCATTCAACATCTTGACTCTTTCCCTCTGAGTGAGATGTCAGCCTCCATTGACATAAGATCCCCTGATAATCAATGGTTTCTTAACCAGGTTCAAAGAAGCAAGGCGGTGAGCAAGGAATTTGATGATTGGGTGGAGCATGTAAAATCAAAGGTTGTGTAGTAGCTAAGTAATCTAGATCAAACCCATAGTGAAGGAGACCACCTGGTTAAGGAAGTAGAAGCTAGCATTGAAGAATGGGAGCTAGAAAAGACTACTTGGACCAAAGAGCTCCACTAGATTGAAGAAGTTGAAGAGTACAGCTTGCAGACATTCGGTATGCAGAGGCTAGTACCAAGAATGGATGACACAGTTATTTATGTGATAAAGGAATGCATATAATGGAGGAACGAAGCCATGGCTTTGGGAATATCTGAGATAAAAGATCTCATGAAGGGGCTGAAAATGATCAAGGAAATCATTTCTAATGATATAATGTGGATTGCTGAGTGGTGCTAGGTAGCTCAAGAGGTGTCACATAAAATGGATGAATAGGTAATCAAGGAGGTAAACACCTGGTTCAATGAGCTCAAAAGGATGAAGACACCTACAGATGAGCATTTCATGAAGATTGCCCAGATGGAATCGATGATGATCCTTCAAAAAGATCATTCAATTATGCACACAAGAAAGATAGCTGAGATTAAAAAGGAGAAAGAGGTCTGGAAACAGAGGATTGATTTTATCAGTTTGCCACATCAACCAGTCATCTCCATGGTCAATGCCACATTTGAAGATTGGAGGGCAGCACGGCTGGTAGTGACCTCAACTCCTTTACCATCTGAGACACTTGGCAATTTTTGGAAGGCATTTATGCTCCGGTCCAGTTTTTATGCTTAATGCTTAGGAAAATTATTAGAAGTTAGTAGAATTTACTTTCAAGTAAGACAATTTTACAAAGTTAGTTTTTGAAGCCCTACATGGCTATTTATGCAAAAACTTAAAACTGTTTATGGGTTCGGCTGGCTCTCTGAGTTTGAGAGAAATTATTTTCTAAAAACTTTACTTCAAGTTTTCAGGATACTAATATTACAGAATGTATGGAATATCTTATGGTGTTACATATATGTCTAAGCTTTTAAAATGATGAATATTATTGTTTATCTAATGTGATTTATTTTCTTGTGGAAGTAAGTTGTGTTGAATGAAGCTTAGCTGTGATATGAATAAATTCTATGCTTAGAGGTGACAGAGAGAATTGTTATTAAAGTTCAGATTGAACAAATTCAAAGTTTGAAATTGTGATAGAAGTAGACATTTACTCCAAAATCTGCACATTCTTTTTTGTGTTGACAAACTGAATGTTTCTCCTTAAGTGTTTTCTGGTGAAAAGCACACATGATGTTATTTTTCTACACTTGATAAGAATGTATTGAAAATCTTTCTAGAAGGTAGCTACACCTTGTAATTTGCAGAGAGTTGGCTTTTAGCAACTCATTTGATAGTGTTAAGATTCCTCTCTTTTCTTTCTTTAAAGTGGTTTGAAATTGATTTAAAGGAAAGGGAAAAAATTGTATGCTAATAGTTTTTGGCGACTCTACTGGGGAGCATCTAAGAATAGACCAGGATTGATATTCTTTCATTCAATGATCAACTATGGTGTTACCCACTGAAGTTGTCCCTGGTCGATAAGAAGTTCCTCCAATTTTATAACCAGGCCTAGATTTTTTTGATACTCAAGAGGATTTAATTGCTGACCTTAACGCAGCAGCTTGGAAGTTGAAAATGAATGATCATCAATACCACCAAGTAAGTTTAGTCCTTGAGGAAGAGGAAGATAATGGAGAGTGGCTCAGAGGCTTGCCTGTAGCCCAAGAGGCTGTTGTAGTTGACAGGGCAGTCCGAAGGCCCTGAAAATAACTGGTTCTTTCATTTGTTCTAGTTCATTAAGCTGGTTAAGAAGAGATTTACAAGGGGAGATAGAGAAAAAGGTCTTTTAGATTATGATTTTGAAGATCTAGCTAAGCTTGATTTTAAGCCCTAGAATCCTTCTAGGCAAAGAAAGTATAAGACCACTAGTAGGCCTTCTTCTCCCACTAAGTCTCCTCCTATAACCACTTTTAGTTCCTTGGTCTCACCAAGAACCATAGCTCCCACTTTTATAAATTTATAGCCCTTGAACTTCATCTTACCTACTATGGCATAGAATTAGCCTTGGGGTGCTGTTGTAGGACCTTTAAGCCTAGGAGCAAATCTTGGAAACCTACCTAAAGGTCGTGACATCCTACCCAAATTTAGTGGTGATGGAAAGAAACCCCCTGAGGATCACTTGAACACTTTCAATACAGCATGCAGAGTTTTAGCTGTGAGGTCCTATCCCAACCCATCCTAGTTTGACATTCATTTTGACATTTGATTCATCAGGATGATACCTTGAGTATAGACATTTGATCTATTTTGGATTACATATGCTATCATTGGATCTTATGAGATAGTTGTTATAGATTCTTATGATGATCACATTAGTCATACTTTTATATATGCTCATTTTGGATCCATGATTATCTATGATATATGAATACTACATTCTACATTTGTTATGTCATCTTTCAGTATAATGAATATTGGTGAAATCATGGTTCTATGATAAGTTTAGAATTACATGCTTATGTGGATTACGTAATATTTTATGAATGCAAATATATATATGTATTTGTCAAGTTTAGATGTTACTACTTTATTTTTGAAATGATTATTAATGCAAGATTTTATAAGGTACTGACATCGAATTTGAGTGTGTAGGAACATGGTCATGGTTGTAAGTTGAGAAAATAAGATAGGATCTAAGTGTAATCAGTTTGAAACCAAGGTCGACTCTAAGAAGAGTACGATCTCATTATTGCATGATTTCTTTCATAAATGTGTTTCATGTATTTGTGTGGCTGACAATGTTTGTAAATGTATGTTTGTTAGTAAGTTTCCCTTGTGTAAATAAAATTGCAATTTGCCACTAAGCATGCCAAGTATGTTTGTGATGTGTATTATTGTGATGTGTCACTTGACACCTTTTTGATGAAGTGACATGTTGAGTGGATTATGAACCCCACCCTCTCCTTAGTTTGTCTTGAGCATTCCTAAGCTAGGTAGGTGGGTTAAGGAACCAAGATTTGATGAAACCAATACTCCATTTTTGGATGCATGATTAATTGGGGTTTTTGAGAGGTTTTGTAGAGTCCTAGGTTGTGGTTTAGGTTGAATTTTGGTGCCCCAAAGTTAGTACTTGGGTTAGGAGGCTTATTTCTTCTATTCCCACTTTCCTAGGCCACATTTTTACCTCTCTAAATGGGCTATTTTTTATATGTACGAAAATGAAAAATGCTATCTAGGATGTCTCTCATATTCATGTGTTGAAATTCATTCCAAACCTTAGGTAATGACAAGTGTCATTTTATCTTAGATCTAGAAACCTAATTGCCTTGGGAAGTGAGGTGAGAGAAGAATGTTTGAATGACTTTAGGGGAGAGAGACTTAGGAAGGATACACTTGTTCATTATGGGTCTAGGAGAGAATTAGAGAGTGAGAGGAGATCTAGAAAGTTTTGGGAACTAAGTAGATTTGAGGATAGCAAGCTTGGAGACAAGGGAAACTCATCTTCAACTCTTCAATTCAGCCTTGTCTTAAGAGGATGTTGGTGGTTTTCTATCTTGTGTTTATTTGAATATGCTTTGAAAAGAAATGAATTATGTGAAAATTGTAATCTATTTTACCATGTGTGAATCTTTTATTGTTTGTTTTCTTTTTGAGATTTTTGTTTTCAATCTTGTTGTTTTCTTGAATTGTTCATGTTATGGGTGTGCAAGTTCACTCCTCATCCTTGGGAGGATTAGAGGAGAACTTGGGGTGAAGGGCCTAAGTTGGGATTTCCTTATGTATGAGTGCATGGTTGTATGGGCACCATGAGAACCTACTTATGTTTGTTTTGGGGGTCATAAGGGAAATTGTGATGCTCATGGATTTGAGCTATTTGGTTGGAAGGGCCTTGTGAAGGCTTGTGTAATATACTAAAAAGTTGTTAGTCATAAGTTAGGTGTCTCCATAAGGGAAGATTCCACCTTCACCCATTTTATGGATTCTATGTTAGAGTCCTTTGTGCAAGTTTGGGAAGGGAGTAATATGTAAAAAGCTATGTTCCAAATTGTGTTGAATGTCTATGTTTTGTGTTGTTTGAGTGTATCCTATCCTATACTTATTTCCCCAAGCTCAAGGGTGGCCATGCAATCACCTAGGCTAGGAGGTGAGCCTCCATGGCCATGTGAAGAAGGTCTTGTGTTTGTAGGTTTGGTTCTTGGCTTGAAGAAGCAATCCAAGTTTGAAGGTTAAAGTTAAAGTTGAAAAAACTCCTAAAGACTGTTATAAGGTGTATTTGGTTGAGAGAGTTTTCTCTACACTTTTTTTATTCCTATACAAAGAAATTGTAATATTTATGAGCTAGAAATTAGACTGTTCAGTCTAGTAGATTTTCTAGAATTAAGACAATGTATTTGCCCTTCTAAAAGTGCTAGAATCTATAACTATTATCAGAATTTTTAAATTAGATCTATGTATAATTGTTATTTGGATTTAGACATGGACTGGAAAGTATAATTTTATTTGCTCAAAAAAAAGTTGATAATTTTCTGGACTGTAATTTACTTATTAAAATTAGTTTTCTAGCATATATATATATGTATTATGAAAGTTGTTATGTATAGGAAGGCTAGAATTAGTTATGTGTTAAATATTAGCTTTTAAAAAAAAAATTTAAATTTTATGTATCTATGTTAAGTATCTGGAAGCTGTTTAAAGATACATCTATAAGTAGATAATAAGGTCTATTGTATATGTTCCTTACAATAGTACAGAATGTTTACACAATATTGATTAATGGGTTATATATATCTGGAAATTATTTGCTCATTATCCTTTATCAGAAATTGTAAATAAAGAAATTTGTAGTTGAATGCAATTGACAAAATCATTATTAAGGTTAGAGATTTGTTTATCAATTCAGAAAATGTATGATTTATGTCAAACAAAAACATTAAGTTATGTAAGGAAATATTACATCTAAGTTGCAAACTGTTTAACTTGTATTCACAGAAGAATGGTTATGGGCAAATTCTGTTGTTTTCCCAAATCTGATGTACATGTGGGACTGTGTTTTATAATCCAATGGGTTATATTGTAATATATATATATATATATATATATATATATATATATATATATATATATATATATATATATATATATATATATATATATATATATATATATATATATATATATATATATATATATATATATATATATATATATATATATATATATATATATATATATATATATATATATATATATATATATATATATATATTTCTAACTGCAAATCATTATCTTAACATCATCTTAAGCTATCTGCTCCTACTCCTATGCTAATAAACATGGTAAAGTTTTCTATTTCCTAATCCTATGTAAACAATCTGGTTTGATATATTTGTATATATAAAATTTATATATTTTATATTATACATAATAACATGCATAGTATAAAATATATAATCATATATTACTTTTCAAAAAGGGCTTTATTTCAGCAAAGCTATAAAATAGTTTATTTAAAAACAAAATAAGAACCTATATTATTGTAAGATAAAATAATATATATAATATGTTATGCATTATTTATATGTTATATATATTATATATCATTATAAGATATAATAATGTATATACTCATAAAATAATGCACACTATATATATCATAATATTATATAAGTAATAAACATATAAATAAAAACAAAAATAATATATAATATAATATTATATATTATATACTATACAATAAATATTGTATAGTATATATTATATAATATTATATTATATCATAATATGGTTAAATGAAAATAAAATAGGGTTATGCAAAAATGGGGCCGAAACCCTAGAAGGGCAAAGCCCTTTCCATATCCTAGCTCCCGTGCGGCACAGTGCTGTCGTGACTCTAAGTCATGGCAGTGCCCGAGCACTATCGTGGCTTAGAGCCATGGCAGTCACTACCATAACTACAGACACGGCCTCAGCCGTGGCCACAGTCATGGCAGTGGCTGCTCTTTGCCATGGCTAAGGCTGAAAAGAAACAAAGGGTCGGGCCTCTTTAAAAACCCTTTAAAAAAATATAATTTTTGTTATAACTTAAAAAAATAATAATAAATAGTCACCCAGATTTATATGTTAAAATAATAACAACACCATTTCAATGGCATGATAACAAATCACATTCAATGGATCTGTAGTAAGGATTAAAAAATAAAATAAATCAATAAGTACATCTAAACACAGCCTTACAAATCGACATTTTGCTAAGTAGAAATTATCAGTACATCTGAACAGTGTTATGGTTCTGAATAAAAAGAAAAGAGAGAGATGTACCCAGATCGAGCTATAAAAGGGTAACATCTAGTTCATAATAAACAGAGTTCTCTTATGAGATTAAGAGATCTATTTTCTAAACCATACTCTCATGCATGTTGAAGTGCACCCAAACAAAGAAGGAAAACAAAAAAAATCTTCTCTTCATCTTCCTCAGACCTGCAAGACAATAATAAGGAAGATTAGGGTTTGGTTATGCTTTTAAGTGACCCCCAACCCTAATTTTGAATTAGGGTTTGGGGAGTCACTTTACATAATAAAATATACAACATGCTATTTAAATGTTTATTAAACCATTTCTATAAATGGATGCCCTTTGGAAATGGAAAAGCTTGGTTTTATGTAGTCTAAATTTAGATTGTAATAAAGTTGTATTTAATCACTTTTCTTTTTATCGTTCTATAAACTTTATCTAATTCATATTTTTTTTGGTGAACGAAATAATAGTTCCTTAGAAAATTTTATTTATTAGCGTCTATGATGTCTTAATACATTAGTTAGATTTGGAGATTAAGATTTTGACAATCATATCATTTGAATTATTTAATACTTTAGTTTAATTATATATTAGAATTTCTAGTGGGTTTTATTTAAAAATTAATTTATATTGAATTATGTAATTTTTCTATTGAAAAAAAAAATCAACCTCTTGTGCCTAGATATAAAATAGTTAAGAAATTTTCTTTAATATTATTTGTTTTATTTTGAAATACATTTTAATGTATAACCATATTGATTTAGGCACTAGTATGTGGTTATATGAACGATATTAATTTATAAGGTTATTATAGTTGTTTAGGGGAATAATCCTACCATATATCGAATATAGATTTAAATTTTATTAATGAATTTTCAAAATTTCATAACCTGTTAAATGTTATTAAATCATTAAGGGGATATAGTTTATCAATGCTTGCCAAGTTTTCCTTTTATTTATCTTCTAGAATTCAACTTAATTCCTTTATTCAAATATTTATTTATGCCCCTTGAAATTTATAGAGTTTGACCATATTATCCTAGGACATCGAAACCATAGGGAAATGATATTCCCTTTAAAAAAATTTCCTATTCCCTTGTCACCTAATGACTTCTATCGTGTAAGGGACAGAGGCATGCCAATGCTTGCTTTATGTTCCCTTATGTGTCATTGGGTGACTCGCCCAAGCGAGCTTACAATCCCAAAGCTTCGTGTCAAAGGGATTTTGAGTAACCTGGTTGTCTTAGGTGTATACTATAGTTTTCTTTTAAAAAAATATTGTTGTTGTGTTTTTGCCCGATTATTTTGGGCATTACATTAGCAGTGGGCACTCCAGATGTGGCTATCAGGCTTTTTGTCTTGACCTTAACTGAGACTGCAGCCAAGTGGTTTCATAGTTTACCACATGCCTCTATTACCAACTGGGATTCTATGAAAATAGCATTTGAGACTAGGTTTAAATCGACTGATGATGCAAATACCCTTTTGATTCAGTTGAGTCAAATGAAGGAGATTCAAGTACCCATGAGAGAGTTTGTGGCAAGATTCAATAAAGGAATTCAAGTGATTCCAGCTGCAAGTAGACCTAATGATGAAAATAAGAAAGGATTTTTCTTAAATGCTATGCCTCTTGATGTAGCATTTCCTTTAAAAAGAGCTAGGCTAGCCACCTTAGCAACTACTTAGACTCTTGCCATTGAACTTGAGGATGACCTCATAATAATTGGCAAATGGAGGAAAGATGTTCAAACATCCAGCTCTCAACCTTCTACCTCCTCATTGTGAGACCCTGTAATTCAAAGACTGATGAATGACTTGATAACCATCAAGCGACAATTGCCTAAAACTACCAGTCCCTACCAAGATATTCCACATAAATATCCAACTCAGGGACCCTCAAACTTGGGAAAAAAAATTAATTTTCCCCCTGCTCAGTAGAGATTTTAGATTGAACCTCCACCAAATAAAAGTAACATGTGTGTTTTCCATCTTACCGATGAGCTTGAGGGAGTCTCATGTCCTGAAAACATAAGACATGTACAACTTGAAGCTGAGAAAGAAGCAACAACAAAGGCGACTATTGAAGACATATCCTCTAAGGTGCCTGACAACTCTGGAAACTTTTACCTTGAATATGAATCAGGCTCCGAAAGAGGGGGAGACATATTGGTAACTTTAGAGGATACCTCTTGTTCAATTTTGACAAGAAATTAGCATGGAGGAAAAGTGAGTAATTGGTCAAATGTAGCAACTAAAGGTAGTGAAGGGCAGGTCAGTGATCATCCAAAGATTCTAAAAGAAGGCAGTCCCGAGGAACAAGTTATGAAAAGGTCCGAATCTGATTCCCCTTTTAGTATAGTTGATTTTTGTAAAAGTTCAAAAGTTCAAATTTCTACTGCAGAATATCTAAAAATGAATCCCCGGGAGTTAGATAAATTGGTTAGTTATGTTAAAGGTCCTCCTACTGAACCTAAGGTTCAACAAACAAATAATGCATGTTTTAAAGGGCAACCGTAAAAGAAGGAAGAGACAATTGAACAAAAGCCTACCGAGAAGCCCACTCCTACCATTCCTTTTGGCTTGAAACCTGAACCTTTCTATGTGTCTTTGTACATTCATGGTTTCAAATTAAACTACTGTATTATTGATTCAGGGGCTTCGGATAATATTATGCCTTCATCTCTGGCCAAAGCATTAGATCTCTCTATGACTGATACCTTTAGATGCTGCTATTCTATGGATGCTAAACAAGTCCCACTCCTAGGTCAAATTAAAGATGCCCAGGTTGCCTCGGTAGCTTTCCCAGATAAGATATTGAAATTAACCATCTTAGTAAATGATATTCCATCTAGCTATGGTATGCTTCTTAGCAGAACCTTTTGTAGGGATCTAGGTGGTGAAATAAAATTGGATTGGTCTCAGGCCATAGTCCCTATAGGTAATAAGAAAGTTACTCTTCTTCCAGAATCCAAATCCAAATACATGATTTTTCCCTCAGAAGACCCTAAATCCCAGGTCTTGTATCAAGAATCCAAGTTTGAAAACTACATCATTTTATCGGATGTTAACCTTCCAAATCCAATGGTTGCAGATGAAGAATTTCTTTAGACTCTTGAATTTGATAGCAGTTGCTCTTCTACAGGCTTGGGGGCTAGAGTAGTCCTCATTTCTCCTACTGGACTCAAATTTCCTTTTTCATTCAAACTTGAGTTTGAGAATATGAACAATATGGTAGAGTATGAAGCCCTATTGTTAGGTTTAGAAGAAGCTAAGAAGAAGGGAATTAAACTTTTAAAGGCACGTGGGGATGCGGAACTTATTGTCAAACAGGTCAAGAACTTGTTTTCAGTGAAGAATGAGAGACTAAAACACTATAGAAATAGGGTGTGGGATGAACTCAAGTGGTTTGAAGCCTTTTCAATTGAAGCAATTCCTAGGGAATATAACTCAAGAGCAGATGCTCTTGCTAGGTTAGCATCTTTGCTCATACCACACCTAGACTTTATAGAAGATCATTACACCATTGAAGTGATTCATAGGCCTAGTGTTCTTGATAATTCCTGTTCCTAGAAAGTGTTCAGAGATGATGCTCAAATAAATGAGTTTCTACAAGGTTTGGATAAGTTTTCAACCAATTATTATGAAGAATTAGAGTCCGAGTGCCATGAATTTTGTCTAGGGAAGGAATCTGGTGCTTTAGAGAAGGGGATTCAACTTAAAGGAAAATGTATACCGAAGGATTGGTGGAGTTAGAGAGGTTTTTTAATAGGAGAGACTGTTATTTAAATTCACCTGACATACCAGACATCACCCCTTCAAGTGAATATGAAAAAATTAATATTGGTGATGATTTCAATCCCAAAATGGTTAATTTAGGTGTGTGTTGTGATGAAGATGAAAGAGGTCATTTCACTAAGTTATTAAAAGAATATGGTGACATATTTTCTTGGACCTATGATGATCTAAGGAACTTTATACAAGGATAGTTTACACATCATATTCCCTTGAAGCCCGGTACATCACTGTTTCATCAAAAATTGAGAACATACAATTTGAAGGTGTCGGATGCCATTTTTAAGGAGATTGACAAAATGCTTCAAGAAAGGATTATCTTCCCAATACATCATTCTACATGGGTGGCCAACATTGATCCTGTGAGGAAGCAAAATGGAGAAATCAGAATATGCATGGACTTTAGGAACCTTAATCAGTCAATCCTTAAAGATAACTTCACCTTACCTATGATGGACCAGATTCTTCAAATGGTAGCTGGCTCAAAAATATTGTCATTACTTGATGGTTTTTCAGGCTATAACCAAATCAGTGTCACAGAGTAAGACCAACACAAAACAACCTTTACCACACCTTGGGGCACATTCACCTATAGGAGAATTCCTTTTGGCTTAATTAATGTTGGAGCCACATTTCAGAGAGCCATGAATTCCACTTTCAGCCATTTGCTAAACAAGACCATCACCATTTACTTGGATGACATGATAGTCTTCTCTAGGAGGCATAAGAAGCATCTAAAGGACCTGAAAGAATTTTTGCAAAGGTGTCAGGATCATGGTGTTTCCCTAAATCTGAAGAAGTCAATCTTCTACATGATGGAGGGTAAGTTGCTGGGTCACTTAGTTTCAAAAGGAGGCATTAAAATCGATCCAAAAAGAGTCAAAGCTATCCAGCAGCTATGTTTTCTTGTTAATCAGAAAGGGATTAAATCTTTCTTCGGTCAAGTTAACTTCTTAAGGAAGTTTCTGCCTAATTTCACTGAAACATCAAAACTGATGGTAGACCTATTAAGTGAGAAGTAGAATTTGAAGTGGGATGAGCTAGTAGTCAAATCATTTGGTAAGATTAAGGAAGCCATAGCTAATGCTCCAACATTGATACACCTAGATTTCAAAAAAGACTTTATCATCTACTGCTATGCATCAAAGCACACAATGTCTGGGGTGCTATTACAGAAGAATGATAATGCTGAAGAAGTGTCTATCTCTTTTATGAGCATCCCGCTCAAGAAACATGAGTTACACTATTCACAAATAGAAAAATAGACGTTCACAATAGTGAAGGTAGTCAAACAATTCCGATACTATATACTGCATTCACATTTTGTGGTCTTTGTTCTGAATTTTGCTGTTAAGACCATCCTTACTCAACAGGAAGTTGCAGTAAATAATAGAGCTAGCTGGGTTGCAAAGGTGCAAGAATTTGATTTGGAAATTAAGCCTACAAAGCTAGTGAGAGGTCAGGGCCTATGTAAACTGATGGCTGAGAATCAAGAAGCAAAAAGCTTACCTAATTGCCTATTAATAGCAACAAATGACTCATGGTTTTTAGACGTAGATTTCTTTCTGACCTATTGAGAGCCTCCAGAACACTTATCAGCTAAAGAGAGAAGAAATCTGAGGCTGAAAGTAGTAAAGTATGTCATAGTAGATAATGTTTTGTATAAAAGGGGACTGGATGGGATGTTTTTGTGATGTGTTGACAAGGAACAACAACATAAGTTATTGCAATCATTTCACAATGACGTGTGTGGGGGGTACTATTCTTCTTCTATGACAGCATTTAAGATCATGAGAAACTGCTACTATTGGCCTGGAATGTTTAAAGATGCATATAGGTGGGTAGAAAATTGTGAGAAGTGTAAACTTTTCTTAGGAAAGCCTTAGTTAGCCACTCTACCGCTAAGATCTATGATTATCAAAGAACCCTTCTAGTAGTGGGGGTTAGATTTTATTTGTCCAATCAATCCAACTTCTAGCAGAAGACACACCCATATCTTGATGGTGACTGATTACTTTACCAAGTGGGTGGAGGTGATACCAGTTAAAGTAACCACTTCTAAGATAGTCTATATTTTCTTACAAGAAAAAATTGTCACTAGATTTGGAGTTCCCCTGAAGATAATGGCTGATAATGCTCAGAACTTCTCCTCCCAAGAAATTCAACTCTTCTGTTATGATCATGGTATAAATCTATCTCATTCTTCAGATTATTTTCCACATGGAAATGGCTAGGCTTAATCTACAAACAAGAACTTGATAAACATTATGAAGAAACTGGTAGATGAAAAGGGAAAAGACTGGCACAAGAAGTTATACAAGGAATTCTGGGCAGATAGAACCTCTCCAAAGAGGGCTATTGGTATGATGCCATTTGAATTAGTCTTCAGAGTTGAAGGACAAATCTCACTTCCATTAGAATTAGCCTCTGCCAAGTTGCAAAGATGTGTGGAGAATGAAGTCTTTCAAAATTCATTGGAGAAGAGGATTTTGTATCTTTCAAAAATAGAAGAAGAGAGGGAGGAGTTAGTTGACCACATCACCAGTCATCAATTGAAAGTGAAGGAAATTTTTTATCGATGTGCTAGGCCAAGAAAATTTATGGTGGGTGATAAGATCCTTCTTTTGGATAATCATTGAGAGCCAAGAGGAGCACATAGCAAGTTCGAGTCTCTCTGGAAGGGACCGTTCGAGATCTCACACGCTCTAGGTCTGAATGCATTCAAGCTGAAATACATTGACAAAGATGAACTACCCCTATCCTATATTGGGAAGGATCTCAAGCTTTACCAGTTGTAAGTCTTTTCTTTTCCTTACTTGTATATAGAGTTTTGGGTTGTGTCTATAGGAGTAGAAGTTTTTGTTGTGGTGAGTCAGCCCAGTCAAATCAAGTTTAAATTATCTTGTCAAATATAGATTCTAGATTCATTCCTTGGTCCTTAGCAATCCTAGTCCCCAATCAGAGCCAGTTGTTACCTTCATTTTTTCTAAGATTCTAGTTATAGTCTTGGTTAGTCGAAGTCTCTAAGTTGAAGTTGAAGTTGAAGTTGAACTTTTGTTAAGTTGGTTCAAGTTCAAGTTCAACCCATTACCACTTCCAAGTCTTAAAATGTTCATATTTGCCTATGCCTCAAAATGACTGTCGGTCTCAAAGATGAACCTAAACTTGAACCTAGTCTTGAACCTCAAGTTAGTTCAAGTTCAAATTCACATTTGTAATAGGACAACTTATGCATGGAGAATTCAGCAGGATTGTTTTCTTTTCCAAAAAGAAGGTTTATGTTTTGTAGTGCTCTGAGTGTTTATTAAGTTTTGGAAATTGTCGTACAAGATGCTCTCATTCAAATAGATGGCTCGTGCATGTGAAAGATTGGAAATGACAGTTGCCGGCATGACATAGAGGGAGCCATTAATATTCAAATATGGTGATTAGGGATTTTCCTTAGGAATTGAGTTATTCATGCTGAAATAGCTGGTAGATTAATTAAGCTCTGTCAGACATGTCAAATCAATCATTTCTCCATTAAAACATTTATTACAAACATGCTCTAAAGATTTATTAAGGATCCCATAAGGCATTTGTGAATAAATGAAGAATGATTAAAGCTTTTCTATTAAGTTATTTTGTCTGGAGAATGAGAAGGAGCAACAGAATTGGGATTGAGAAATTTGCAGAGAGCTGGTGTGTAGTACATTGGTGAGTTATATTTTCCCCTTGCAGTTTCAATTTTTAGCAGCTTTTTCTGTGTTGCAAATCTTTTCTATTCATATTTGGTAGGATGTCGTTGTTCCACCCAAAACTTCTGAAAGAAGAGAGTAGAACCCACCTACTAGTTTCCCTTCCAGACATATGTGATACCTTCTTATTGAATGAAAACCTAGAACTCTGTGATAGAGCCTGAATTACTTTCGAAGGGTCTTTTTCTAGGAAATTAGCAAGAAGTGGTCTTTTATTAGCTATTGCATTTCCTCTGGCTCTCATTTTCCCTAAAATGGTGTTGGAGTGTGCTAACAAATATGATGCCAATAATAGGTGTATTAAGGATGCGTCAAGAGAAATCTTGGTAAAAATCAGCCAAGAAACATTAATGGCAGCCTTGAGAATTCCAGACAAGGAACCGTATGAACCATGGACCTATGCAGAGGAAGATCATGTGTATGAGGCTGATAAGAAGAAATATAGCTCCTCAATAGCCCATGTATGGCTTGCAAAACTAGAGAAAAGAGGAAGCAAGCTAACAAAGCCACTGACAATTGAACACTTCCGAAAAGATATTGCTAATATGGTGCTTCTTCTGAATAGGGTGAAAGGAAATACCCATGCATTTCATTGGGAAAACTGGATGTACTGTTTCATCTAGAAAATCATAGAAGCAGATAAGTTTATTGATTGGGCTGACCTGATAGCTGAAAAGCTCCATAGAGAACTCTTAAATGTGACAAATTTAACTACATTTCATATGTCGTCCTACCTTGTTTATGTCTTAGCATGTTTCTGAAACTAGGAAGGATTACCTCATGAATTGTGGACAAGTGATATGAGGATATATGATTACTTCACATGCTTACAAAAGGAGAAGTTCTCTAGTGTGTTCAAAACTATAAATGATAGGTTTTCAGGAAGGTTAGTTTTTGAGTTGAGAGGGAAAGAAAACTGCAAGCTTTCTGAGGAAGCTAAGCAGGTGATTAATATTTATGGCTGCGATTTTATAAAGTTTCCAAGATTTACTTATCTAAGAGTCAGAGCATTTGATGAAGAGCCCTTACGGCTTCCTAGATTCTATTTAGATGATGTAGTCCTGATGGAGCTATGTAGACAGCTTGTGCTAGTTGAACAAAAGGCTGGGACCCCAAAGAAGTCCTCGGGTGTTCTCTTCCCTATTGAGTTAGGGTACTACAGATGCAAAAGTTTCCAAGATGTTGTGGCTATCAAAGAAGAATTGGATGCTTTTAGTTTGCAAACTTATACTCCTAGGGTTAATTTTGATTATAGAGGCTTTGCAGGAGCAAATATCAATGTCCTAGAGACATTTATGCACATTCTTGAGCTAGAAGATTTTTGGGTCAACTGTTCTAATGACCTAGAGGTAAGGAAAAGACTCTGGTCCTAGCTAACTTTGAAGCAAATCATCACTTTCAGGCTAGAATTAGATATAGATGGGATAGAGGAAGATAGTGAGGTTGATGTTGTAGATTCCCAATATTTGGAGAATGTTGAAGCCCTTCCAATTCTTAAAATAGATTGGAAAGAGCTAGAAGAAGATGATCCATATAAGAGAATGAAAAGGGTGATTGAAAGAACCGAAGCATGGTTGGTGAAGAAAAGAACCCCTGTTGTTCCTTTGCAATTAGCAAAGAAACAAATAAAAACCAAGAAGAGGAGTTCAACCAAGAGGACTTATGTTTTAACTAACTTATGTGTTGATCCATCTTGTGTAGGACAAGCTAAACCTGAAGTTGAACTTGAACTTCAGCCAATTTCTTCACAAGTTCAATTTCAAGTTCAAGTTCAATAGCAGCCTGAACCCGAAGTCCAAGTGACTAGATCAAGTCAAAGGGTAAAAGAAAAAGTTCAGAGGTAGAGAGTTACTCCCAGTTTCATCATTGATTTAGATTCATCAGACCCTGATCCAAAGGTGGTTTTAGTTGAAGACCACAAGAAATTTGAGATGGCTGATGATCAACAGATGAAAGAGGAAATAGGAGGTACTCTGAAAGACACGTTAGCCCTGTTGAGTGATTATGACACTCAAAAGAAAACCTTTTCTATCCCACCATGCTTAGAGACCCTAGTAGCTAAGAAAAGGAATATGGTTCCTTTATCGGTACCTATTAATGATGTAATAAGCAGGTATCTGGGAAAATCTTCTAAGGTTAAGAAAATGAAGATGGAATCTAGGATCGATTTCGATGAGAGTAGCGACCACTAGATGGCTGAGATTGCAAAAAATAAAGAGGAAAGAACTAAAGGAGAAGAATCATTCTAAGATTTTCAAGTATCCAAGGTGGATCTAGGGAGAGACACTAGAGCCACCGACATGAGGTTTTTTGAGGTATCAAACAAGAAAATTGCTAGCAGAGTATGGAAGGATGCCAAAGATAAATAGGAAATGAAAGAGGTGATGAAGAGTATGGCTCATTATATTAATTCCATTAAACATCTTGAACCTTTCCCTCTAAGTGATATTCCATCCTCCATTGACTTGAGAACCCCCTGATAATCAGTGGTTTCTTGACCAGGTTTAAAGAAGCAAGGTGGTGAGCAAGGCATTTGATGATTGGGTGGTGTGCATAAAAGAAGAGGTTGTGCAATAGCTAAGTAATTTGGATCAAACCCATAGTGAAGGAGACCACCTGGCTAAGGAAGTAGAAGCCAGCATTGAAGAATGGGAGCTAGAAAAGACTACTTGGACCAAAGAGCTCCACTGGATTGAAGAAGTTGAAGAGTATTGTAAGGCCCAACCTGTTTCCACCTTTTCCTTGACACTTCGATGATGGAAGATTAAGGGGTGTTGTAGTATCTGGATGATTGGTAAATCCCTAACGGAATTGTACCTCAGGATAGACCTATATATTGTACCTTCATATCAGTACCTATCAACTAAGTGTCACAATGACAGAGGTGATATATTTGGGTTATTAATTATGTAAGTGAATCTTGGATGCAGTATGTTACCCTACAAATCATAGATCCAGCTAGACTATTAAGGTTCCATTGAGTACTTTTGTCGAAAGGATTAGATTCAAGTAGTCGAGATGTAAATGCCAAATTAGTATGTGTTAAGTCTTAAGTTTATCTTGGATTAAATTAATAAGTTGGTGTGATGATTCTAGTAACTCCTACGAGGAGGATGAGTAATGTTTTGATGATGTATTATATGGTTATACCATAGTGGCATTTCGGTGATATTCTTAGAACCCTGAACAAGGATTTGTTAGATCCTAGACTAATAGGATTATTCTGCATTTTGTTTTCCTAGATTAGGAAATTTAATCATACTTGTGATAAGAATTTTATAGGACCTGATTGTTATGGTTACCCCCTTACCGATGTTGAACCATCGATTTATCTTAAATATCATGCTAAGGAAAATTGAGAATATTTGAGATAAGGAGTACTATGAAGTTATGCAATCAAATTATGTAGATTGAATTGAATTGAAATAATGAATGTATTCTATATGTTTGCAAGCTTGAATTTGGATTATGATCTATATGTGGGCATTGTACTTTATGTGACTTTGAGTGTGTAGTAGAAATGATAACTTATGTGTATAAAATTATATGCAATTAAATTATGCACTATATGAAAGTGATTAGATGTATGCATTGAATCATGAATTATGAGAAAGCGATTGTAAGAATGCAATTGAATTCTACGTTGCAAATGAATATCATGTTAGACATCTTCGCTGCATTGATGTTATGAGTAATTGATGATTACCTTGTGATGATGTTAGATTATTGATGATCATGATTTCAATTGAATTACAAGATTAGTAGGCATTAGAGATGCAATTGAATTATGAAATTGAACTAAGCAATTGAATTTTGATTAAATTGAAGATGTTATATCTTATATGTTTATTTGTATTGATTTTTCTTCCTTGAATTATTGATGCTGCATTGAGGAGTGTGCAGGTAAGAGAACCATGGAATTAATCAGAGAACCAAGGTTAAACATATGTGAATTGAGTAAGCCAAAGCTTAATCCGATATGGGATTAAAAGCCTCGTTGTAATGTGAACTCCTTGTAAATGTGGATTTTTGCATGTGTGTTATTAGTTAATTTCGTGTTGTCATCCAGGACATGACCTTGGGTATGTAATGTGTAATCGTTAGTGTCATTTGACACTTGTTATGTGCTTGTTTTAATTCATCCTTGTTCTAGTCACTTCTAGAGGCCAATAAGGGGTTCTAAGGGTCATTTTTGGCATAATTTAAGTACCTTATGGATAGGGTTATGAGTTAAGAAGGTTTTGAGCATGTCCCTAATTCCCTAGTGACCTTGGTAACCTATTTTATGACCCATTTGCCCTCAACTTCGAAATTGGATAAGTCATGATCTTTACCCAACTCCACCTTTTCTTTCAATCATGCATTTATCATGAGGGGACAAGGGAAGACAACAAGGCCATATAGTCAAGTCTGCATTTATGGATGGTGGGTGGGTAGAGATTTGGAGGCCTTTTTAGATGCCCTTAGGAGATTTAGTGGGTGTTCACCCACTCTCTACATTTGGAGACATTAGGGTTTGGATTGAGGAAGGATAGTGGATAAGCTCTTCTCAAATTTCCATTTCCATCACACTTGTGGAGGTTGGTTACTCTTCTCATGGAAGCCTTTCTACTTGCTCTTTAGATTAACTTATATTTTGCTTTCTCATGCATATGAATCTTGGTTCTTGTTGTGACAATGTGTTGTAATGGAGGGATTTTGGGTTTTGATTTCATGGTTTGATCTTGTTCTTTTTGCTTGATTGAGGGAGTTCTTGTTTATGGGTGTGAGGCATTACTCACCCTTGGGGAAGGGAAGAAGTGGCCTATGGGTGGAGGGGTTAGTTGGGCTCTCCATGAGGTGAGAGTCTCTTCTCTTGGAGAAGAGGGATAAGTCCATGGTGTATGGGCACCATGGAAGCCATTGCATTCTTGTATTTTGAAGAGGATGTTAAGCAAAGTATGTGTATGAAGAGGCATTTGGATATGCATGGATATGTAGCCTTGAAGAGGCATTTGAATACTCATGGTGAGAAAATTTGTATGTAATGGCATTCTCCCCTTGGAAAATCCCACCTCCACCCTCTCAATGAGCTTGTAAGACTCATTTG
This sequence comes from Chamaecyparis obtusa, assembly GCA_027943335.1. Lineage (NCBI taxonomy): Eukaryota > Viridiplantae > Streptophyta > Pinopsida > Cupressales > Cupressaceae > Chamaecyparis > Chamaecyparis obtusa. The sequence goes on from BSBK01001913.1 coordinate 5,655,431, forward strand.
TGTAACCTTGGAAGGGAGTAATTGGTCGTATGTGCATTTGTGTATATTGTTTGTGAGTATCTTGTTGATCTTGTTGCATACCCGTTTAGCCTTGGTTCTCCAAGCTCGGGGGTGGTCTCATAAGAGACCTAGGTTGGGTGGTGAGCACCCATGGTTCTCCATTTTTTTTATTTGTAGATTTGTGGAAGCTCAAAGAGGAGCTATCATGGAGGTTTTCATCTTTTGGGTGGTTGTGTGAAGACAACCCGTTCATTCCTTTGTGAAATCTCTCTTTGTATTTAGACTTCTATTGTTGTAAAAGAGATTGTAATGCTTTTTACTTGGAGCTATTGTGAAGATGAAATAGATGAGAGACTGTTATTTATTTGATCTTCCATTGTGTGGTATTAGCAATTTGCAGTGCTTTATTGTAACTATGAAGATGTAACTGTATTTGATGTAATTGTGTATGTATTGAAATGGATTCCTTAATGGTTATGATGAATTCTTGCATACGTTATAAAAGATCTCTCTCTCTCTTTATAGTTGAAAATACTCTTTCCTTGCAAATGAGTTATCAACATTGATAGATTAAATATTGTAACAATTTCATTATGATTCCATATTTGGGTTGATATCAGAATATTGTAGTTCCTATAAGATGATTTAATTGTCATGATCATTGAAAATAATCTCTAAATATGATTCATATCACTCTTTTAGTCCTATAAATCGTAATGAAACAACTATGAAGAAATGAACAAATTAGTTTTATGTTGATATCTCAATTGATTTGCAATCAAACTATATCTAATCCTTATTGATACACTATCAATTTTAAGACTATAGACTTCCTTATGCATTAAGGAGACTAATTAAATGAGGAAAATATACTACTCATAGTTTGCAAGAAGATGTAAAAATAATGCAAGCAAAATAACACTCTCCAGATTTTAAGAGAGCAAAATGCTCTCTGGATTTTGTATGGGATAAAAATCCCATACAAAATCCATACCACAGTCATTTTATAATATTAATCTTGCCACCTCAATATGTAATAAACAAATAAAATAACATGGTATTATTTCACCCTTACCTTATTTAATATCCTCCCCAATACATGGCGCATGCATAGGGATGACAAGTCTTTGTAAAGTTTGAAACCAATTTCATTGGACAAGAAATTGTCCTTTTGCTGTCATCTCTTACCTCTTACTAAATGCTCTTACCTTTTAGTCTCCAAAACCTACGCATGTCCTTGCTAGCCCATGCCTAGCAATTAATTTAAAATGTGAATGGTGCTTCCCTTGGACAAGAGTAAGTGGTGGGACCCACTTCCCACTTACTTCCCATGCCTCTCCTCTTTCCAAGCACTGGTTTGGGCGCAGGCTTTTGGGGAAGTTTGAAAATTTGTAATAAATTTCCTTCCCTCTCTTAAATTGCGCACCCCTCCCTTGTCCTTTGTGATGGTAAGTGGAGTGAAGGGAAGATTTGATAGATTTCTAGGGTGCTAAGAGTAGGGAGATAGGCTAGTTGACTTGGTAGGATGATTAGATTAGTGAGTAGGTTAGTTTGTAGATAAGTTAGTTTAGGTTGTTAGTTAATTATTTTTATATGAGATTTAATGTCATGTTAATAATAATAGTTAGATGTTATTTAGCAATGTTTTAAATATTTATTTTGCTATTTATATATGATGTCATATAATTAGATTTATGACACGTATGTAATGATAATTAATATATTATAATATATTAACTAATTAATAATTATATTAATTAATTAATATATTATAATTAATTTCATATATACAATTTAGTTTTAATCTTTGAATATACATTATTAAATAATGTTTCCTTTAGATTTATTAATTAGTTAATAGGTGCATTGATCTATTGGAATAATGTAATCATTAATTGAATTAATATGTACTCTTTTTGAATAGAAATTAGTATAGACGATTATTGAAATTTATATTCAATATTTTTTTCATTAGCTTCCAATTTAATTTTCATAATTGAATTGGTCTTGAAATTTACATAATTGGAAATGGTTAACCTATCTAAAGAATAACATTATCAATAAACATTCTATTCCTCTTAGATAATCTAAAGGACTAATAGATTAACGTTTGACAAAATTGATCGCCAAGTTGATTAACGAACTTTGATTATATTGAATTTCATCTAGCATCCTTCGGGAAACAACTTGTTGAGGTTTGACCTCTTGTCACTTTGGGACTTCATCATTAGCACTTTTGTCCCGCATCATGAACGTGGAACTTATAACCTTTAAAAAAATAAAATTTGTTGGTTGTGTTTTGGCCCGAACTTTTGGGCATTACAAGTATGGCTTGCAGAAGTTCCTTATGGAGAGACCCGTATCAGGACTAGATGACATAGTTCTTTATGTGATAAAGGAATGCATAGAATGGAGGAATGAAGCCATGGCTTTGGGAATAGCCAAGATAAAATATCTCATGAAGGGGCTGAAAATGATCAAGGAAATTATTTCTAATGGTATAAAGCAGATTGCTGAGCAGTGCCAGGAAGCTCAAGAGGCATCAGATAAAATGGCTAAATAGGTAATCAAGGAGGTAAACACCTAGTTCAATGAGCTCAAAAGGATGAAGACACCTACAGAAGAGCATTTCACAAAGATTTATCAGATGGAATCGATGATGATCCTTCAACAAGATCATTCGGTTATGCACACAAGAAAGATAGATGAGATTAAAAAGGAGAAATAGGTCTAGAAATAGAGGATTGATTTTATCAGTTTTCCACATCAACCAGTCATCTCTGCGTTCAATGCTGCATTCAAATATTGGAGGGCAACACGGCTGGCAATGACCTCAACTCCTTAACCGTCCAAGACACTTGGCAATTTTTGGAAGGCATTTTTGCTCCAGTCCAATTTTTATGCTTAATGCTTAGGATAGTTATTAGAAGTTAGTAGAATTTACTTTCAAGTAAGAAAATTTTACAAAGTTAGTTGTTGAAGCCCTGCGTGGCTATTTATGCAAAAACTTAAAACTTTTTATGGGTTCGGCTCTTTGAGTTTGAGAGAAATTATTTTCTAAAAACTTTACTTCAAGTTTTTAGCAAACTGATATTATAGAATGTATGGAATATCTTATGGTGTTACATATATGTCTAAGCTTTTAAAATGATGAATATTATTGTTTATCTGATGTGATTTATTTTCTTGTGGAAGTAAGTTGTGTTGAATGAAGCTTAGTTGTGATATGAATGAATTCTATGCTTAGAGGTGACAGAGAGAGTTGTTATTAAAGTTCAGATTGAACAAATTCAAAGTTTGAAATTGTGATAGAAGTAGACATTTACTCCAAAATCTGCACATTCTTTTTCATGTTGACAGACTGAATGTTTCTCCTTAAGTGTTTTTTGGTGAAAAGCACACATAATTTTATTTTTCTACACTTGATAAGAACGTATTGAAAATCTTTCTAGAAGGTAGCTGCACCTTGTAATTTGTAGAGAGTTGGCTTTTAGCAACTCATTTGTTAGTGTTAAGATTCCTCTCTTTTCTTTCTTTAAAGTGGTTTGAAATTGATTTAAAGGAAAGGGAAAAAATTGTATGCTAACAAATGGAAAAGGGCATAGGGCCTCCATGGAGAACTCCTTAGGTTCCTTTTCTTTCTCTAGTTTGTTAAGCTTGACTTGCATGGCATGCATCTGTTTCATCATGGCTGTGATAGGAGTTTCTTCCTCATGTATAATGATATTTTCAACATTAAATTTTGGAGGAAGTTTAGCTCCTTGATGAGCTAACTCTAGAAAGTATGCCTCTCTATCTTCTTTCATGAAATGCCTCATCATTTTCTTGAAGTCATCATCATTTTGATATCGATAAATTTCAGAAGGTGTAGGTTCTTGATCCACACCATATTGAGACTGGGGTCCTTGAGACCTATGTTGTGTCCCACCATGAGACATGTTAGGAGTTTTAGGAATCTCTGGGATAGATTCAGGAGGAGTTTGTTGATTACCTCCGTGAGTTGATGGAGGGGGTATATAACCAGTTTTCAATAAAAAATTGCCAAGATCATCATCTTCATAAAGAACAGAATTGTAGAGTTTCTCAAGACTAGGACCCTTATGAATAGTCAAAGGTCTAGTGTTAAGTGCTTCTCTAGATTTCTTGTGTGAGGAAGCTCTAGTTTCCACCATTAACCTTGGGTGAAGCAAGAAAGAAAGATGAAGACAACTGAAGAATGACTTGATTCAAGAGGATTGAATGACACAACCTTGTCAAGATTGAATTGATTGAAGATTTGATTAGATGTAAATGAAGGATAATGTGCCACAGTAGTGTGGGTAGACACCCAATAGATGGCAGGCACGAGCTCACAACAATTAGTCGTTTAGTAACAAGACTGAATTTTGAAGATAATTTTGACAAGGTTTTGACACAAGATGAAAAAGACTCAAATCGATAAATCAGAAGGCTAAATCAAACTCAAGAGATCACTTTAGGAAAATGAAATAATTTGCTTCTAGTTTCTACTCTATTCCTGACATAGTGACTATTTTGATAGAATCTACAAATAGGCTGTAAAAACTAGATTTCTGACAAACTTGACCAATCTTTGACAAATTTTTGAAAATTACCAAATGAGTTTCTGAAAAACTCGTACGACTTTGGGTATGCTATCAAATGACAATTGCAAGAATCGTATGACAATTACTGCCAGGGATAATGTTTCTTTTGATTTCTAGTGACAACACTCGTATGACAATATACTAGATATAGTATGAAAATACAGAGGTTGTGAAATGACTTTTTCTAAAAACTCGTATGAAAATCTGAGACTATGGGATGAATTTTGACTCCAGAGAGGAATTTCACTTCAAATTTTGCAATTTTTGGGTTTTCAATTTCAAATTATTAGTAAAGTTTTTTGTCCAGTGTTGAAGATGTGTGTAATAGTCTGTTTCAAATAATCCAAGTAGATATCAAGCACACAAAATAGTAAGCAAGGGAAGCAGGAAATCATTTGAAAACAATGAACAAGGGAAAAAGCAACCTTGCACATGAACAAGAAATAGTGATTTATTGTTCTAATCCCTAGAAATGTTAACTATATATTTCCCAAAAAGTTTTTCAATAACACACATATTCCTAGAAAATGAAAAATTTGGCCTTACTAGGGTTTGTAGTAATGGTCTAACTCTACAAATTTTGTGATCTCAAGAGGGCAAACTCCAATCCAGGCGCATCGGGGTTTCGACACAGTCCAAGAATTTAATCAATCAGGAGCTGCTAGGGAGATCTGACAGCCCAATAAGAGACCACACCTATGACTATTTCCTCCACAAGGACATTTATATAGCGGCTACTACTACCACAATGAAAATGGCTATTACCACTTGAAGTTCCATCTATGTGGTTGACCCAATTAAGGGAATGTCCACTACAGTTAACCCTCTCTAAAGGTGACTCACAAAAGATACCACATGGAGACTGGTTCCAGATTCAAGGATCTGAGTTTCTGATACTACCCAAAAAGGGAGTAGAGAATAGTCCTCTAGCCTTTTCACTTTTAACCAAAACAAAGTAGATAGATTAATCTGACACACTAAGACAAGATTATCTCATAAAGATCTATGACATCAACCGCTTATGATCTATCAACCCTTCCAAAGAGAGAATGTATCAATCAAAATTTGAAGACACATAAATCTAGTAGAACGTGAGACACTCTCAGTAACCTCCCTACCTACAAGGGGATCCTTCATCAAGAAGAGCTTCACATGCATGAACTAGCAGAAGAAGCTCACTTTCTCAAGATCATCCATAAATAGTGTTCATAGGGCCTATTTACTATGTGTAATAGATATGTAGAAAGAAAATTTATGTTCATTTTATAGCCCAAAATGAAGTCTATGATACGAAAGCAACAAAAGTCACACAAGCTTGACACGTGAGAATTCATTTTATGTCCAAATTGAAGTGTTATCAGATCATAGTAGAATACCTAAATTCCTCGCAACGTGCTTAGTAGATTTAAACTATTTTAGAAATTTAGTTGCACCTTTTCCAATTAGATTTAGCAAATATCAGTAAAAAATAGAAGATTTCAATTGTTAGGGTTAGCTATCAGTCCAAATCTAAAAATCAAATATGAAGAACTGCCAAAAATTCTGAGATGACAATTGAATTCTAGAGTCAAAACTCATACGACAGTGGGTTACCTTCCAAATGACAGTTGGGAAACTCATACGATAGTGGGTGTCTCACCAAATGACAATCAAGCTCCCAAATGACAATGTATACCTTCTGATACAAGCCTCGATAGAATCAACTATCGTACGATAGTGGGGTCTTCCTGGTATGACTTTCTGACAAAATTCAAATGAAAAATGTATGAACAAAAAATGAAATCATAGAATAGACCAAAAAATAATAGAAAAATAGATAGAAGTGAATTAGAAGAGATGGAAACCCATTTTAGGGCCCCACAGTGGGTGCCAGAAATATGTGTGTGAATTTTGTACCTAGTTGTAGACACAACACTTTAGTAAAACATTAGAGGTTAGCAGAAATCAAAATTTGATAAATAATTGAAACTCAGCTAACTAGGTGATTTACTGCCTTCTAGTAGGTGTGATTATGATGTTCTCAGATTGGAATCGAGATCACTAACAATGAAACACCTAAATGAAGGATTTGAATGCAAAATATGAAAGACTATATGAATGCAGATTAATCTAGATTTTTGTATTTTCTATGCAATAAGAATGAGAAACTGTATAAATCTAAGCTATATGAATGGATTTGAGATTGAATGCAGATTTAATCTAAGAATGCTATGAATGAATATGAAAACTATGATATGAAACTATGCAAAAACTATGATCAACTATGAAAGATCTCACAAATCACCTGTCGCAAGTGCTTAATCCTTCAATCGCCAATTCACTAGAGTAATTGTGCAAATTTGAGAGTTGATAATTATGAAGAGCTGAGCCTTGATTTTATAGAAATCCAGGGCTTTGAGGATGCAGGAGAAAATCCATAAATCACTGTTGATAAACTTAGGTTGATTTTTGAGTTATCAAGAAATCAAAGATAATTAACTTACAAAAATCATGCAAAAGCAGTGTTTAACTCAAAATAGAGTTTTAGATAAAATTTCAACTCATCATCAAATGTTGAGTTTCAATTTTAAAATTGATTGTTAATTTTTAGTTGACTGCTTTTCTGATTGTGTATGATTTAATTCTAAATTAATTTAATAAATAAAGTGATTTATTCTCAACTTAACTGATTTTTGAATTAAAACAATTGATTTATGGATTAATCAATTATTAAATCAAACTTTTGTTCCAATTAAATAATTAAGTGGCAGTATTAAATCTAATTAATTAAATATTCAAAATATTCAATTAATCAAACTTTAGGATAAATAGGATTTATCACCAAATAATTATTAAATTAAGAATAATTAGGATAAATTAGGAATATTTCTAGGAATATTCCTCAATGTAGAATTTATGATAAAATCAATTAGGATTCAATAATGTGCAGATGTGCCTTAGGTTAGGACTTTGATGTCAATTTCATTTGAGTTGAAGATGTAGGAGGTTAATGAGCCTATAGCCCATTTTTGGGGTACTACACTAACAAGCAGTGTCACAGTGACAGTTCATCTAGCAGATATAGTGTGTATCTAAGATCAGAAGGTTGTAGCCTTCACGACTTGAGCAATGAGCTCTAGGACAGTGTGTCCACTCCCCTAATAGGGACTATTGTAAAAGACTCCTAATAGGGTCTGACCCTTGACAAGGTCTACTGTACTTAAAGCATTGTAAAGAAACTCCTAACAGGGTTAAGGATCTTCTAACAAGGATCACAAAACACTAGTACATAATATTAGTGGGTGTTAATTCCCATTGGGGTTTTTACCTATTTGGGTTTCCCCATAACCATATTGGTGTCATGTTTTGATTTCATGGTTCATGTTTATGTGAATGTTTAATTCAATACTTAAGCATTTAAGTTCAGTATAAAGATTAAAGTGAAAGATCAAATATAGTGAACACTAATTCAGCCCCCCACCCTCTCTCAGTGTTCCCATTCCTAACAATTGGTATCAGAGCTCTGGTCCTTAGAAAAGAAGTTTAACCACTTGAGGAGATCATGGAAAAAGAAGAAATGAAACATCTGAAAAGAAATCTGGAAGCTGCTCTTGAAGACGTGGACAAATCTGAAAGAGAAATTGAAGAACTAAGGGAAAAAAATCATTTATGCTCAATTAGTCATCAAAAGGCTAAGAAAAGATTTGAAAGAATGCTCTACCAATGATCTAGGGACAATGGTCAAGAAGCTAAATGAAGAAAATAAATCCTTAAAAGAACAACTTGAAGAGTTTGATGATAAGCTGACTAACAATCAGGAAGTCTATGATGAATAGATCAAAGAGAATCTTCAACTGAATGAAGAATTGAGGCAAGCAAACATGGAAATCTTAGAACTAAGAAACAACAAGGAAAACTTGGAATTTGAATTGAAAGAGGCTAAGAATCACATTGATAAATTACACACCAGTTTTGATTTAATTGAATCTCAGTTCTATGCAAGAAGAGCCAGAGGAGATACTAGTTGCATTGGATACAATGAAGCACAAAATCAAATTGACAACATGCGAGCAAGAATCAATGCACAAAAGGACTCTATTGATACTAAGAAGACTGAAGATCAAACCAAAGATAATGGTTAACCACCCAAGAATGAGCGCAAGCTTGTAGACCACTCATGTTATGCTTGTAACAAGCATGGAAACATAGCAAAGAACTGTATAGAGGTAAGACCTTTCAATGGCTATTGCTATTCATGTAATAAATTTGGTCATAGAGCTATGAATTACAAGACTAGTAAGAAGAACAGGATTCAACATGATCCAAGAAATTATAATCAGACAAATGTAAGAAGTTCTCAGAATGTTACATACCAAATATGTAACTATAATGGTCACTCAGCTAGACAATGTAAAATGGTGACTCATGTTAATGCACTGAGGAATATAAGACCTCTTGTTATTTGTCACTCTTGTAACAAGGCTGGACATATCTCAAAGTTCTATAGATCAAGGATGTAAGGTCAGGAAAGCCCTAAAAAGGCTGAAGAATTAGTATTGGATCCCGAAGGAGAAGTCAAGTTTCTGAAAGCCTCAGAGGATGCGAGCTTGATTTGGTCAGAGAAAAAGAAGGACAAGACTGATGAGTATGTATTAGATGCATCCACAGTGGATGCACCCTCTATATCTGGATAAATGGCACTCAGGGTCATAGGGGGAGCTAATTTAGCTCTAGATCCCTACGTGGATGGTATACTCACTCTCAGAGTATGCACCTTTGGAATTAAGCTTTTGGAGTGTAAAGGAAACTTTGTGCAAGAGCACACATACTGATTGTTAACAAAACAAAAGTTAAAAATGTTTAAGTGATAGCCTGGTTTATGCGGCAAGCATTAATGGAAGAATTTTCACTTTAAGTACACAAAAAGTTGTTTGATTACTCATTGCATTCAAATTCAGAGTGATAGGAGAGCAAAAAGAGCCTTAGAAGTTATTGTGAAGACTTGTAGATTGATCTATCAGCAATTTGCAGTACACTTGATTAGTTGCAGAAACCCTAGTTCACCATGTTGATTCAGAAGTATTCAAATTATCTTAGAGTATAGTTGGAAAGTGATAAAGCAAGTAGGTGATGGCCACTCCCATAGTTTTTGATGTTGCAGAAAAGAAAAGATATATCTTTAAGAAGCATCCATTTAAGTCTACCCTAGATGACTTAGAGGGAGCATTCTCCTACATGCCTATGGGTGTTATGCATGTGGAAGACATTAGAGCTTACATCTACTATAATAAGGAACCAGTAGGATTGGACAGGTTAAGGGTGCACTTGGAAACCATGCTAAAACCAGACAAAACCTTCTTAGATGAATATGCAAAGTGGAATGATCACCCCATAGTAGAGTATGCTATGGCATATGAATTCTATGAGACATAATGGATTAAAATACTTTTGAGCAGAATTCATGATGACCAATTTTGGATAGGTGATGTGCTAGTTAGAATTACCAGTGACTTGATATATGAGATGATAGGCCTATCTAAGACAAGCACCTTCCTTCTAGTTGGCAAGGATGTCAGGAAAATTATTGATAAAACTTGTAAGTCAAGGAGTGATAGGTGCGGGACAACAATTGAACCTATTGAGCAAGCTGACATCAAATTGATGTCCATGATACTTGGATACAGGTTTCATCACACTAGTAGGGTGAATAGTGTGTCTACGGGCACAATTCTAGCAGCCATTAGACTTGTAAAGGAAGATGGAGAGTTCAACTTGTGTGAGATCTTGTGCGCATAGTTGATTGATAACATCAAGGCAATCAAGCATGACAAAACCAAGATATTCAAGTTTGGGTCATTGATCATTTAAATGTACCTTCATATAGTTGGTAAAGTATCATATTTATATTTGGACAAGTCCATTCCAACCATGTCATAGGTATCTAACAAGGCATCCATTGAAAGTACATTGAGAGATTACATAACATTGGAATTGAAGACCTTCAGGGCCAAGATGAAAATGAGGTATAGAAATCTAGAAAACATTGTTGAAAAGTAAAAGGATATAGTTTGTTTTATGGTTGAAATAGATACAACATGTATGGAGGTTTTTGTATCTAGAACAAAGTGGATTCATCCACTTGGATATGAAGTAGAGGAACAATTTTTAGAAGTATATGCTCAAGTATTGCTTTCAACTCCTATTGACCCTAATGAGCCTAGATGGGGAACTTATGAGGAGAAGACAAGAGAAATAGATGCCAAGCTAAACAACGCAGCAACAAAAAGAAAAGTTGCTAAAGTCACATCAGAGATCTTGAGAATACATGGTGTGTCTCAAGCAGATCTTGACAAAGAAAAAGAACAAAAGATTGTTTTGGAACTAAAGAGCGTAGATACAGCAAAGGTAAAATCACATGATCCCAAGTTGAAGAAGGTGAAGATAGAGAAGTTTGATGAATAAAAGGATATAACTGATGATACTCCTTCTGCACCCAAGAAAACTATTGATCTTACTACTCCTCCTGAGTATAAGGCAATGTCAAAGAGGAAGAAAGAAACCAGCACTAGTCATCCATCCTCAAGAGTCACAAGGAATAGAAGGAACACTCAAGAACCTCTTGAAGTAAGTTTCAAACCTAGTCTTAGTGTGCTAAGTGCCAGAATAATTGATCAAGTAGGGAAATTTTATGGAAAGTATAGTGAAATTGACAAGTCAAAGATTCATAGCATCATCATAAAGCACATGATTAAGTTCAAAAGGACAGTCTTGGAACTAAAAACAATGATCCCTGACAATGTCTGGAATATCCTAGAATTCCAAAAGAGACAGGCTATTGAAGAAGATCTACAGATAAGGGAAAAGATCTTAGATGAAACCCTTCCTGTATGTGAGCTAGAAGAGAAGTGGTTGTTAGATCTTGTGAAGGCTCACCTCAAAACCAAGACAAGAACATTAAATATAATGGATAAAAAATATGAGTTAGTTTCCAAAGAAATAGAGAAAGCCTTTGAGAAGGTCTTTATGAATAGGAACATGTATCCACCTACCGTGCCCATAGCACATGTACCCAAAATGGTTACCAAAGGGTCAGAGACCATCAAGATACAATTTGTAGGTCCTCAAGATTTAGTTCCTATAGTGGTAAAACCTATAGAGGTAGTAAAGTCTGCGCCCATGACAGATACACAAAAAAGATGATACAATCTTCATTGATAATGTAGAGATTGCAATGACGGCCATAGAAAATGACTTGGATAAATTTGAGGAAGATTTTGTGAGCACACAAGAAGCTTAAATATTATGCAGCAACACACCTCCCACTCATCAAGAAGAAGTATTGATTGATGATGAGAAAGAAGAAGGAAAGGTAAAAGAAAGTGAGAAAAAGGATGAAATGTCAGTAGAGCTAATCAAAGTGAAACAAGAAGTGATGGACAACACTCCCATCACTCCCTCTAAAGCATTATTGTCAACTTTGACACTTGACACATCTAGTTTGGACTCATGGAGAGAAGAAGACTTGATTAAGTTCAGCGTCTTAGCTATGGAGAAGGCCAAAGAAAAACAAGTAATGAGGAATCCCCTCCTAGTAGAATCGGTAAACATTTAGAACAATTTATTACCAGAGGACAAGAAAGTGTTAAAGATACACTTGGTTGATGATGTGAGTACAGTCATCTCACAATTCAAAAGCAATTTCTCAAGCCTATATGAATCTGCATCCCTAGTTGCAGAAGGAAAGTATCTAAAGAAGAGATTGAATGAATTGGTTAGAAGCTTTTCACTTGACATTAGCTCACTCAAGACTAGTCAAGCATCCCTAAAAGAATTTGCAGATCAAGGAAGAAGAATCATTACCAAATGCATGGATCAAGATAAGCTCACCGATGCTCATTTCAAGAAAATAAAAGAGGCTAAAGCTATGATTGAGAAAGTGAAGAGTTTAGTGAAAGACAAATCCATAGATGTGAACATGTGCAATAATGTCTACCAAGGACAAATAGAAAAAATTGAGAAGGCAAAGAAAGAGATGACAAAGATAAGGTCTAGATAGACTCAGTTGAGGAATGCTCTTGTGCCCTCATTAGAGATTCTAAATTAGAATATCAAGGAGATTGATGCCACTATGGTGACATATGATCAAGGTCCTTCCACATATTTGAAGAAGATAGAGAAGCTTCAATATGCATTATGCGCCCATCTCCAGATAATAAACTCTTTGATTACATTTTGGAAGAAGGAGATCCAAAACCTAAAGATTACATATCCAAATGTTTTACCTCAGTAAGTATGTATAGATACATTTTTTGTAACACCTTTTCCATTAATGTCAAAGAGGGAGTTGTGTATAGAATATGGATCATAATATGTATAGGGAGATATAAGTATATGTATAGAAGACAAAAAGTCTTTTGTATTAAGGATAGTTAGCAACTTGGCCATATTCTTTTGTTGCCATCAATGAAAAAGAGGGAGATTGTTGGAAAGTTGGCTATACTAATGTATATGACTTTATATAGTGTTGTCATTATGGAAAAAAAGTCATATAGCAGTTTGGAGTCAGCACACTTGATGAGAAGATCAGAAATTGATTAAGTGTTGAAGACTGGATAGTGTACAGAGTTCCTCCAGCTCAAAGCATTAGCACACATGCATACGGAAGAATTATAGTATGCTCCCTAGAAGTTAAGTTGGTTAGACTATATTCATGGTTAATCTATGAGAGAATAATCAGATATGCAAGGATGAGAAAGATACAGTCAGTTGAAGTTACACAACTAGTGTGTGCCAGTGAAGAACAGAGCAAGCAGCTGACAGTTATCATTTTGAGTTGTGACTATATTATAATGTTGTAAAGGCTATGCACCTATTTTAATTAGGTTTCTAACATGTATATATATTTGATTGTAAACACACTTAAGCCAATTCATTTGGAAGTGTTGTATGTAATAGGTTTAAGGGTCGACCTAGTTGTTTATTTTGTATGCACATATAATATAAGATGCACCCATTGTATTCGATATGGAAGTTGATAGAGAGTTGTGATAAGTAGAGAAGAAGTGTGTGAAGACACTATATGACATATTAGAGCTTTTATAGAGGTCAAAGCATCAGTGCATCAAAAGAACTGATCTGACAAGCAATGTCACACTGACAGTTCATCCAGCAAATATAGTGTGTATCTGAGATCAGAAGCTTGTAGCCTTCACAACTTGAGTAGTGAGCTCTAGGACACTGCATCCACTCCCCTAACAGGGACTATCGTAAAAGAATCCTAATAGGGTTTGACCCTTGACAAGTTCTACTATACTTAAAGCATTGTAAAGAAATTCCTAATAGGGTTAAGGATCTTCTAACAAGGATCACAAAACACTAGTACAAAATATTAGTGGGTGTCAATTCCCACCGAGGTTTTTACCTATTTGAGTTTCCCTGAAACCATATTGGTGTCATGTGTTGATTTTATGTTTCATGTTTATGTGAATGTTTAATTTAGTACTTAAGCATTTAAGTTCAGTATAAAGATTAAAGTTAAAAGATAAAATATAGTGAACACTCATTCACCCCCTCCTCTTAGTGTTCCCATTCCTAACATAAATGTGCTCAGATTTTATGCTTACACTTTAGCGACAATGTGACACTTGTCTAGCCTGATCAGGGTTAAAGTAAGTTGTGGGTTTTTGCACATGGGTAATTTTGAAATGTTCTCATTGGTCGAGAACTGAGTTGGGAAAAGTATTAAAGGATATGAAATTATTTTTTACCAACCATTTGATGTGCCTGAAAGAAATTGGATCAACGGTCAATATTCAAATTTTGTTTTGTAATGGTCGTTTCACATCCTATGAATGTTAAGGCCGCCACTTTTTAGTAATGGAAGACTTAATGAATTTCATGTGAGTTGGTTGTGGTGGGTTGGCAATGATTACATATTCTTATTTGATCATTAGAGGCAACACTTATCCTCTAAGTTTCTCTGCAAGAAAATTGGTTTTCTCTGTGAGCGTCAACAGTGAATTTTCTCAAGCATCTGGTAGGCCAACTTGATCTTGAAAGTGTGAAGATTTTAATAGGAGAGGTTTCAGTGTTTAAATCTTTCCTATTTTTTCTATCTTGTGATATTTGAGTTATTCCTACTTTGGTATTTATAAGTTTTTGAAAACCCTAGTTGAAAATGCCGCCTAAAAGGGAGCTCGCAAGGAAGACAGAGTATAAAGATAGGGGGTTTTTGAAGATCTAATGCAACTCCTCCCACATTCAGAAAAATGGGCATCTAGGATGAAGGAGTTAGTTCCAAAAAAAAATAGTTATTTTTTCAATGAGGGATTATATGATAGAGGGTTATGGATGAGGGATTCTAAAGTGGGGAAGGATTACAATGGTTTGATCCTATTTAAGGTTGCATTTTCCCAAAGAAATGCATGTGCACCTCGTAGTATTATTTGGAAATTCAACACAGGGAGACTCATTATGCCCAAGGTTTTCATGGATGTCAACCTTCTCATATAGGTTTCTAGGTGTTATGATCTTGTAATGAGGTGTGTTAAAGATATTGATGGCATAGACTTGATAAGCATCACAGAGGATGAAATCAGAGAGGTTTTTTCATTAAATGACCCCTCTATTGGATTGGAAAAGATTGATTTTGAAGAACTTGACAAAATCTATGAGGCACAGAGAGACTACTTGAGGTCAGGCCCCTTAAGGGATTTCTTTGGCAAAATTTGTGCCATGTGTGTGGTTAGTAAGAGCACACCTAAGTCTTTTAGGTTGGACCTTTTTAGTTTGGGAGCACAAGGTGTATATAAGTCCTTGTCTCTAATTTTTGGAGAAGATGAGGCTAGTCACATGCCTATCCCTTATATGTTTATGATGGTTTAATCCTTGCATCCTCACCTGGCATTGATTTTTGATTTTTCCCCTTATCTTACAGACCTAATCCATGATGAATTAATGGGGATAAAGAATATGAAGATAAGAAGGCCTTTTGGGTGGTATTCCATGATAATGCATATGTTCTTATACAAAGGTGTGGATTTCTTTAGTAAAACAATGGATATTGTGAGAGAGAAGAATGGAGAGAGATTTCTAGTCTAGTTGTGGACTACTAAATTATCATGGGATAGAGAAGATGCTAGTTATTTGGTTTTTGATAGAAATTTGATTCAAGGCTCAGGTCCTTGTTATGTTTTGAGAATCCCAGAATTCCCAAGGAGTTGCTGAGGTTGATTAGACCCAAAAAGTATTGCAAAGACATCACCATAGTGCATAACTTTGGTGATAGAATTTTATATCTAGTTTCTACAATTTTTAGAGTGTATGGTTGTAAAAGGGCACCTTACATATTGCCTTACTAGGTCCCTTAGAAGATAGGGTATGCAAAAATTTTGAGGTAGAATAGTGATTTGCAAGAAAAAACCCTGACTGGCAAAGGAAGGGGAACCTTGTTCCCAAACATTATGATAGCCCACCAGTTAATCATTTTCAAAAAAGGGTGGGTGAATTTAAATCAATTTTTGCAGCCCTATAGAATGGCAACAACTGTGGTGAGATGTGCTGACAATGAAGGATTCATTTCTTGGATGTTCAAAGAAAAGATAAGGTGTGCTCTTATGGAGAACCAATTTAACTTCCTAGAAGATATAATTAGGAATGAGTTTGATCTTCAAGCTCAAGAGATCAAGAAAGAAAAGTGGGTGATTTACAAGAAAATTGTTGATTATAAGTCATAAATTTTGATAAAGGATATGACCCAGTGAAAGCTTTTCAGCCATGGGCAAGAAAGATAGAAGCCCTTATGGAGCATTTTAAAGGAATCATGCAAGAAACTAATGAAAAGAGGGTTGCAGTGAGTAGAATAGATCCAGAAAGAGAAAAAAAGATTTTAAGCCAACTAGGATACACCAAGCTGACCCCTAGGGGAACATATACTATTTAGCAGAGGAAGGGGTATAGTGTTCTTCTCCTAGTTCAGTAGAGAGATGAGAGTCTCCCATCTACTTCTAAATGGAAAAGACCTATGAGTGATTCAATGATACAAGAGCCCTCTCCAAAGAGGAAAAAATAGGAGCAATATCAACCAGAGTAGGATATTTATTCTCCTTCCCAATCACCATTGTAGTTAGATGAACATGGAGTTGCTCAGCAACTAGTGCAATTAAGAAATGAGGCAAATATTTTTGTTTCAAATGATGAGATATGGGAGGGGATGCCAAAGGCCCCCAAAGGGATAGAGATGGATCTAACTATGGTAGAGTTTGAGGGTAAAGAAATAGACCCAATTTTGAAACAGGCCAATGACTCCTTCATTTCAGATGAAAATTTTGTCAAGACTAGGGCATTCCTTCAGTTCTTGTGGAGGATGAAAATAAATCAGTATAGAGAGATTTGTGAGAAAAAGAAAGAAGAATTCCCTGATAGGGATATGAATGAAATTGAAAGTGAGATAAAGGGGGAAATGATGAATAAATTTGAAAAGATAACCCTAGAAGAAGGTAGGGAAATGATTCATATTGCAAGAGCGTTGATTCTTCCCGAATGAGATATTGCTAATGTAATTGTTTTTTATTTGGTGAGGAAGAGTAAAGTTACCACCCTCTCTACTACAAAATAGGCACAATAGGTTGTCAGGGGTGTAACTTTCTTTGATGATCATGTAGCTTTGGTCATGTGGTCCCTTAAGATTGAAGAGAATAAGGGGAAAAGAGAGGTTCTCTCAGAATATGCTGGAAACTAGTTGGTGCAAAGAGTTGGTGAGACTTCAGGTGTTGAAGCCTCAAATATAATTTTGGAGATGACAAAATTCAATTTGAAGGTAGTAGAGAAGGATGCACAAGAAAAATAAGAATTAAGGGTTAAGTTTGAAACTATCCTTAAATCTTACAATGAGTTGATAATAGACTTGATCCAAAAGGAAAAATTAATTGCATAATTATCTGGACCACAAGATCATAGGTCACCTCAGTTGATGATTGCTGATAGGCTAGTAGTAGCCTCTTCTTCTAGCCCTATTGTTGAATTTCCATCATCACCTTTTCCTAGAAACAAACATAGATGCAAGAATCAGTTGGGAGAAGAAACAATTAGTTGAGGAAACAAATAAATGAAGGGAGATTAGGGTGGAGCTTGAAAAAGATAAGAATGAGCATGTGAAGGCTAGATCCCTTGCAAATCAAAAATATGAAGAGAAAATCACAGAGGCAGTAATGCAGTTTGCTCATGATCTAAAGCCTTCAATTTTGTTTGATCATGCTAGCAGATTAAAAAATTTTCTTACATCTTTAGATAAAGATAGGGATGAGTTTGGACCAATTTTGAATAAATGGATTGAGAGATCCCCAGATATAAGGTGGTTTCATTGGTTATTTAAGGGCCAATTTGATCTTGATCCATTGATCAAACCAGTGCATCAAAATGTGAAGGAACTTGTAGAGTATAGTATAATTTTGGATGATTTTAAAAGGAAGTCCAATGTGTTAAAGAGAGAACTAACACATCCATATTGTGAATTAATACCAATTTTTTTAAAGAATAATGGTGACTTAAAGGAGTTGTACAGATGGAGAGAGGAGATTGGATGAACTTTTCTCAGAAAGAATGAAAAGTGTTTTGGAAAGCACTTCTTCCTTTATCCACACCATCAAGCTATTAATGACTGCTAAATCAAAGTTTGAATATATTTAGTAGGAGGTCAAACAAATGGAAGGAAAATGGGAATAGTTGTTTGGTAAGAGAGATGAATTTTCTAATTTTGTGTTCCCAAGTGAATCAGTACATTCCCCATGCAGAAAAAGTAGATACTCCATCTAATTCTTGAGCCAAACAAAGATTATGACTTTTTGGTCTTAAGGTAGTTGAGATATAAAATGTATTTATTGCAAGGACAACTACGAAGAAATGGTGATCAGATTTATTTGAAGCTATCGAGGAAAATATTGAAGACATAAAGTAAGGCGGCTCGCTTGCAAAATATCAGTCCAAGATCTGATCGAGGCATTTATTGTAAACCCAGTAGGGTTGTTGCAAAGTTTTAGGGAAAATTTTTGTAAACCCTAATATGATCGACAACTTTTTGCATTTCCTTGTATATAAAAGGATTTTCCATGATCATATTAGGCATTGAGAGTCTTGGGTGTTGAGAGGATAGAAATTTTGAAACCCTAACCCTCAGTCAAGGATTGTAATATTTTTTATTATTTCTTGTCAAGTAATAGAGAAAAAGAAAAGTTTGATACTATTATTTATAGGTTTTATACCCAACATATATTGTATACAAATGATCAAAGGTTATACTTAATACAAATCTTAGGTCTTTACCTCTCCTTTGTGTCAAATTTGTGAATCTTTGAGTCTATCAGAGACTTATGTGTATGTGTTTTGCTTTGAGTTCTGATCTAGTGTTAGATTAAATATTGCTCAAAGTGGGATATATGTTCATTTAATTTTCATGAGGATTGTTTGCAAGTAGGAGGGAGTTGGGGTATTTGTATTTATGTTCATGAGCTAAGTTCTTCAAGGATCTTTGTATTTTCTCTATTTTCTAGTGTTATTTGCCCAATGGATAAGGTAGTGGCCTGTGTAAATGCATCTTTGTTTTATGAGGAATGATTGAAATCATTGCAGTCAGAAATGCAATATTCAAAACCAATCATTTAATTTCATTTACTTTAAAATAGTTGTCCTACCCAATGATGGAGAGTCAATAAATAATAAGTTGTTGTTCAGTACTTTATCACTGATATTTGTTGTTAGATATAGTATCAAGTTAGGAATAGAATTATATCTATTGGATCAGGTTTATGCACCTTGGTTTTGTAGAGCTAGAAGTGAAGAGGGTAGTCTTGTCCCTATAGTTAGTCCAATTACCTACAAATTTCTCATATTTGGAACTAACCATTCCCAAAATCAGTCTTAGGTATATTGGTGTCTCATGGAGAGTAAAATATTTTCAAGAACCAATAGTAAGACCTTTCAATGGTTACTATTATTCATGCAATAAGTTTGGTCATAGAGCTATGAATTGTAGATCAAATCAAAGAAATCAGACTCAGCAAAATTAGAGAATTCATCCACAATAGAATGTTAGAAGTCCTCAAAACATTACATGTCATATATGTAATTATAATGGTCACACAGCTAGATAGTGCAAAATGGTAACTCACATCAATGCGTTGAGGAAGATAAGGCCTCTAGTTATTTGTCACTCTTGTAACAAGGTTGGACATATCTCAAAGTTTTGTAGATAAAAAGTGCAAAGACAAAAAATCCCTAATAAGTCTCAAGGATCAATTCTTGATGAATCAGGAGAAGTCAAGTTTGTGAAAGCTATAGAAGCTGCGAGCTTGATTTGGACAAAAGTAAAGAAGGATAAGGTTGATGAGTATGTATTGGATGCATCTGCAATGAACACACCCTCTACATCTAGATGGATGAACCTCATGGTCATAGGCTAAATTAGCTCTACACCCCTGCACAACTCGTATACTCACCCTCAGAGTATGCACCTTTGGATATAATAGTTTGGAGACTAATTAATGTTGTATGCAAGAGCGCAATTCCTGATTGATAGCAAAAATGGAGATTGAAATTATCTATTGCATTATGTGTTCATGCAGAAATCATTAATGGTGGAAAGCTTTTTTAAAGTCACCGAAGATTCTTTATTCACACATTTGCATTCAAGTTTGAGCCTTTGGAGAGCATAGAAGATCAAAATAGTTTGTGTTGAGAGATTACAGTTAATTTCCTCAATGAAAGGAAGTTAAGTTTGTTGTGAAGCCCTAGTTTGGACGTGATGATTTAGAAAACCTTGGAAACTTATTTGAAGTGATTAAACAAGTAAGTTATGGCTACTCTAGCTATGTTTGATGTTGCTGAAAGAAAGAGGTACATATTTAAGAAGCATCCATTCAAGTCTATCCTAGATGATTTGGAAGGAGCATTTTTTAAAACCCCAATAGGAGTAATACACGTAGAGGATATACATACATATATCTACTATAAAAAGGAACTGGTAGGATTGGATAGAATCAGGTTGCACATGGAAGCCATGATGAATCCAGAAAAACATTTACTGATGAGTTCGTGCACTTAGAAAATAACCCTATCATAGAGTATGTGACTGCATATGAATTTTATGAATCCAATGGATCAAGATTTTGTTGAGAAGAATACATGATGACTTGTTATGGATAGGAGAAGTCCTTATTAGAATAACCACTGATCTCATTTATGAGATGATAGGAGTACCCAAGACTGGTGCCATTCTTCCAAGTGGCAAGGATGTAAGAAAACAAGTAGAACAAGTCTGCAAATTCCGGAGTGATAAGCGCGGGATGAAAATTGAGCCAATTGAAGAAAAGGATATCAAGCTCATGTCTATGATACTTGGATATAGATTCTAGCATGAAAATAGGGTAAACAGTGTGTCCGCAGCTACTATTTTGATAGCTATCAGAATAGTGAAGGAAAATGGTGAATTCAACTTGTGTGAGATCTTGCGTGCACAGTTGATGGATAACTTAAGGGCTATCAAGCATGACAAGAGAAATATATTCAGGTTTGGATCATTGATAATTTATATGTACTTCCATATAGTTGGAAAAGTATCAGATCTTTATCTAGATAGGAGTCTCCCTACAATGCCTCAAATTTCATTCAAGGCATTATCTGAGAGTACCTTGAAATATTTCATGAAATTGGGAATCAAAACATTCAAAATAAAGATGCAGAGGAGGTATAGGATACCTGAGATAATTGTGGAAAATTACAAGGATAGTATTTGCTTCACGGTAGAGATAGACATCACATGCATGGACGCAGTGGAGCCTAGAACTAAGTGGATTCATCCACTCAGTTATAAAGTGGAGGAATAGGTTTTGGAAGCATATGCACAAGTTCTACTATCAACACTCAAGGATCCTAATGAGCCAAGATGGGAAACCTATGAGGAGAAAACAAGACAAGTAGATTTAGTCTTGTATAGTGTAGCAACAAAGAGGAAAGCATCAAAGATCACCTCTAAAATACTAAAAATCCATGGTGTTACTCAAGAAGACCTTGATAAGGCAAGGAAGCCAAGATTGTAATGTAACTTGAGAGTGCACCCTCTACTGAAGTGAAAATAGAGAAGGTTGATGATCCTAAGGAGAAGAAGAAGAAGAAAACTGAAGATAACACTAATGTGCCCACTCCTACTATTGATTTGGAGTCCACTGAAGCATCTCCTGAGACAAGAAAGATACCTAAGAGGAAAAAGAAGACTATCACAAACCATCCATCAACAAGAGCCAAAAGAAGCCAAGGCAGAAATATTCAACCACCTTCTGAGGTAGGATTCCTACCAAATCTAGAAGTGTTGAGAATAAGAGTGGTAGATGAAGGAAGGATTGATCAAATTTCTAAGTTCTATGATAGATATCATGAGATAGACAAATCTGAGATCCATAGCATGATAATCAGACATATGATTAAGTTCAAGAAGACAGTCTTGGAACTTAAGACAATAATTCCTAACCAAGTATGGGGCATACTTGATTCCTTGAAGAGACAAGCAATAGAAGAAGATTTTAGAATAAGGGAAAAGACCTTAGATGATAACTTTCTAGTATGTTCGATTGAGGAGAAAACACCATTGTTGGAACTGGTGAAGCCTCACCTTAGAACCAAGCTAAGAACCTTGTAGATCATGAATAAGAACTATGAATTGGTTGCCAAGGAAACATAAAAAGCATTTGAGAAGGTATTTTTGGAACAACACATACAGCCATCATCTGCGTCTGCAACCCAAGTTCCTATTGAGCAAGTAAAAGAAGCTGAGGTCCCTAATGTACCTATAATAGGTCTGCAAGATTCAGTGCCCACAGTGATAGTTTCTACTGATGCAATGGAGTCTTCACCCATGCCTAGAACAAAAGATTATATGATTACGATTGATGATGTGGAAATATCAATGGCCTCCATAGATAAAGACTTGGAAAATTTTGAAGAAGCCTTTGTAAGTACAGAAGAGGCTGAAATACTATGCGGTGATATTTCACCTAAGAAACAAGAAGATGTGTATATTGAAGATCTAACAGGACATGAAGAAGAAGAGGATGAAGAAAAGAAAGATGAACCTGCAGAAGAGTCCTCTATTTAAATTCCAGTAATTAAATTGGGAGGGAGTCCTAAATATTCTTTAAACAAAAAATAATAATATCATTTAAAAATAAACTTGTATATTAACACTTACCCTTGTTATCTTTTTGTGTTTTCTTTTTTTTTAATATGAAAAAAATAATAATAATATGCAAAAGGGGGGACCGCTGGCCCACACCCCCCTTGGGGTGTGTGCACACGTTGCCATTGGTAGGCAACACCTACCTCAGCAGGGTACCACACTGGCATAACAATGCATCGCATTGTCCATGGCAGACGGTACATTGCAAAATGATAGGGTACCATAGTGCGGGCCCGCCTAGTCCCAATGAGACTCAAAATAAAATACTTGGATTTTATTAAGTTTTATTTATTTATTTTATTTTTAATTTATTTAAAATTTCATTATTATGTTTTAATAAATTGTTAATGTTAATTTAAATTTATTTAAAATTTTATTATTAAGTTTTAATAAATTGATAAAGATTATTTTAATTAAGATAAGTTTAATTTTTATAAATGGTTGTAGCCAATTTTATTTTGTTGTGAAATTAAATTAGGATTTAATAGATAGTTTGAACTACATCCTTCTTAAGGAGATTTAAATTTAAATAATTTTATATATAAATATTTCTAGTCTAATTATTAGTGGAAAATACTAAATATCTTTTAAGATATTGTTAATTAGTATAGTCTTATTTAACACCCTGAGACTTATGGAGGAATGAAAACTTGATTGGTTATTAAAAAAAGTTGTTATGTTAAGATTCTAATTAAGAAATGAATGTAATATTAAATTTATATGTTAATGAATTTTAAATAATAATTTATAATAGAACTATACCTAATGGAGTTAATATTCATATGAATTCAGGATGTACATGTTGAGAATTTTTAGCCTCTTGGCCAACATGTCACTTAGAAAAAAAATTTACCTTTAGGGGAATGCTTGTGATCACATTGATTAACTTGAAGCGAGGCACACCAATGTTAACCTTTATAGTATAGCATCATAGTGTAAAACTTGGTAAACCTATGTAGTTCCTTATTAGTATGTTAGTTGTTCTTCTCTTTTCATTCTAGGTACTCTAGGGAGGCAATACCTAGTAATCCCCTAGTCTTGGACTATCTCTTCGAACTGTCTTGTAGATGTGATAGAATCACACCCTAAGCTCTTCTTGAACTCACCTTCATTGGCACCCTTGGACATCTTGCACAGATGTACCACTTAGGGTTAACCAGTCCTAACTAAGTCATTGAGGGAGGTTGGCTAACCTAGGTTATGTGTGTCAGATCACCACTTGACCGCGTGGGCCATGATACCCTCACACATCTGTGCTTATATCCTATCTTTCATTTTTTCCCTTATGTTCTTTCCTTTATAAAAAAATTATGTTTTCTAGTTGTTTATTTTATGGCATGACAAAGTAATCCTTGTGTTGTAATCCTAGTTGATAGTGTTTACTTGTCTACTCGGTATCCAGTTATGCTTCTTCTTTGATCTGTAGTCTTGTGATTTATGTCCATAGGTTTTTCATGTTTAGTAGTAACCATCAAATTTATCTTGCCTCGGAGTCATGTTAAATTTGGATCTACACTCAAATGCTTTATGACCATACCTATTGTAGTTATAACAATATCCATCAAATTTAGGAGTAGTAAATGACTTACCGACCTTGCTCCCACATACATTTTTGTGTGACCCAATTTTCCACAATGATAACATGTTGTCTTCTTGTGTTTTGGAGTGGTATACACATTTTTATTCTCTTCTTAATTAGATGGTTCTCCTTTCTCAGTTGTAGAGTTCTTGGTAAAGCCTAGTCCACAGATATCTCTCAGTCTCCTCTGATATCTTAACTGTTGATCCATTTTTCTTATACTTTCCTAAGATTTATTCAGCCTTTCATTGGTTTCTTTTTTAGTTTTCAATTCATTCTTTAGATGTTCATTTTTTTATCTTGGTCCAACAATCTCTTCAACTTTCATTATAATCTCTTGATTAACACCGATTAACTAATCTATCATGTTATAGTGATTTTGTGTCAACCTTTATATCTTCACATCTTTCTCATCCAGTCTTGCACTCATTTTACTTTTCTCATATTCTATCACTCTCTTATCATCTTTATCTTTTCTCCTTTTTTCCAAGACTTCACACATTCTTATCGATTGAGCTTCATGTTCCATCTTCAATACTTTTACCTACCCGATTAAGATCTTGTTATTTTTAGTTAGATCTGATATGGTAGCCCCAGATTCATTAGACAAACTTCCCTTTGATTTTTCTTCAATTTCTTCAACCTGATCTTGAGTGTCTTTCAGTTGATGGGCTAACTCTCTTCTCTTGTTTACTGAATGCCTCAACTTTCTTCTCGATTCATCAATCTGATCATTTTCATATTTTAGTTCCATGTTCATATTCTCAATCACCTTTTCATACCTATATCTTTCCATCTCTTTAGATCTTACCTCTCAATTGGTTAAACTTCAAAATAAGAGACTCAACTTTGATACCGATTGTTGGAAAGTTAAGGTGCTCAGACGGGGGGTGAATCAGAACCTTGTAAAACTTATAACCTTCAATAACTATTTTATCCCATTTATCTTTTCATGCATAAAAATTAACAAACTATTTTATGAATGTAAATAAACTAAAGTAAACTCATCCATCCATCAAACATAACACATTTAACATGTGATTTTGGTCACGTAGAAACCCTTGTTTAGAGGGGAAAACTACGATGGGGATGACACCCACATTCCTTCACTACTAAAACATAAAGGTTGCTTGATTAGAGCATATAAAATATCACTTCTGGTGATTTACCCTATTAGGAATAATACAAAATAAGACCTTCTAAAGTCTACCTAGTTATAGGATTTTACAACACTCATTAAGTGTGCCCTCTGTTAAGAGATTTATAATAAAAATCTTGCTAAAGCTTACCCAATATGTGGGATTTAAGAATACAAAAATAATAATATATTCTAGTAATAGCTGATCTATAATAATAAATCTACCTGTATAATAATTTAGATCATTTATGCTCTCTATAGTAATATTACCTTTCTTTGATTGATTTCACCAAAATCATTCTCTTTCTCTGCTCAATAGCTTTAATCACTTTTTCTCTGCTCTGATTTCTCTACTTCACTTTCTTCTCTCTCTTTGTGTCTCTTTTGATCCATCCTTATATATTATTTATGTATCTTCCTAATTACTTGACCTAATAAAGGTTTTGATCCTTCTAGCAATATTGATCAAATAGATCAACGATCCATATTCATTTTCATTTTCCAAGAAATATATGTTTTAGTTTCATTGGTTCAATTTGTAACTTGGGATCATTTACAATCATGTTTCATTCCTAATAAATATAACCTAACAATTACCTCAATCTTCTTATACCATTTTCTTGCTTGGTACAATATGATCAATCATTTATATTCATCCTGTATCACTCGATATTTGGTCATGTTCTGCTCGGTTAACATATTGTTCATGCTTAGTACTTCCCTTCCTCGGTTACAATACTTGTTTGGTACTCTTCCTATTTGGTAACCATTGTGCTCGGTTAAGTTCATTTGTTTGGTGTCCATTCTTCTTGGTATACACCATTGGGTATATGGATTGCTTTGTGCTTGGTACTGTTCTACCTTGACTTTACCGATTGACTCTCCTTTTATTGACTTGATCTTTTCTTCACTAATGACAATACTAAATAAATTTAAGAGTAACAATAATCAGTCTTCCTGTTACCCAAAAATTCCCTATCATTCATTTTTGGCCATGGTCCTATTTTCCAAAAGAAATGCTCAAGTGTCGAAAATCTAGTGTGTTTTTTGCCTTTTGGCCTAAAAACCTAGTGTGTTTTCAACCTTCTCTCTGAAGGCTTAGGATGTTTCTACCTTTTGGTCCAAAAGCTCAATGTGTTTTCGACCTCCGCTCTAAAATCTTAGTGTGTTTTTGACCTTCACTCAAAAACCCTCTATGTTTTCGACCCCTTTTATGTTTTGGACTTCTTCCTCTGGAGGCATTCATTTCATAAGCGCACAACTCTGATCAGTGTGGTCCCGGTGAGACTTCCCAGTAGAGATCTACGGTGGTTGCATGATCTCATGGAATCTTCCAAGCCCATAAGATCATGTGACAACCATCTGATGAGATCCCAATGGTCGCGGTAAAGTTCTAAATGACAAATGGTTCACGGTTCGGGCAGTTAACATCATGCAGTTGGTCGCATGATCACATAGGCCTTCCTAGCCACATGCGATCATGCGACAAGTGGTCAAAAATCAACAGGGACTTCGACAGCTGCTAGTGGGTCCTCAGGTGGTGACATGCCCATGTTCCATTGGTCAGCTAGTGATGAATATTTGTCGTGGGTCTAGATTTCAATGAGGTGGTGGTAGAGAAGAGATCTACTATGGTCGTAAGATGTCATGGGATCTTCCAACCCCATGAGATCTTTCACTCATTGTTAGATTAGAATCTCAGTCGAGGTGGGCTCGGGGTTGGTAAAGCAAGTGCGCGGTTGCATGGTTAAAGATTTCTCATAGTCGCCAGATAGAGCCTGGGGTTAGTAAAACTTCCAGCAACTTGTCGACTAAGAAGAAAGTAAACCTGAGGTAAAACATAGAGTTAGGTTTGCAGTGATCATCTTGTGCTTGTTGCATGATCACATGCGGCTTTCTAACCGCATGTGATCATGCAATGAGCTGTCAATGGTAAATAGTGACTTTAGCGGTGGGCCAAGGGGGTGATGACATGTCAATCTTGTGGGCTAGTGGTATAGCATGGGCCCCGTAGATGCAAGATCTATGGTGGTTGCATGTTCGCATGAGATCTTTTGAGCTCATGCAATCATGTGACTACCGTCAAATTCTTCTGGCATTTCTTGTGGTGCTGTCGTGGGATTGACTAAGGTGGTGGATATTTGGTGGGTCCAGGTGTCTATGTGGAAAAGCGGTGGTAGTTTCTAAAGAGCTTGTCGCATGATCACATAAAAGCTTTTGAGCTCATGTGATCATGCGACCAGTGTTTTTTCAAGGCAGTGCAACCATTTTTCACGGGGTTTCTTCCAAGGTGAATGTTGCAGGCACAAGTAGCTCAAGAAATTGATGTCACCAAGATGGTTGCAGGTTGAGGGGATGATGAATAAGTTTGGGTAGCTTTCAGGGGTCATTTCTTGTCTCTGCAGGGTACCAATCAGTGCATTCATGGCAAGACCAATTTGTAGAGAGGTTGATGAATCCAGGCTGTTGTGTTTGTAGGCTGCTTGTGGTACAAGGATGGGTCTTCTATCTGATCAATTTCAATGTTGCAGGGATATCTTTTATAATTAGAATTTGTACCCTAGGGTTGGATATTGTATTATTTAATTTGTAACCCTGGTTAGTTTTTTGACTCTGCTTGCGTGCAGTTGAGGGATGTATATAATGTTTTTTTGGAGCCTTTAGGGCTCAAAATTCAGCAGTTGTAAAAAGAAATTTTTCTTTCTTAGAGAGCAATTTGTGGCAACTTTCCTACCCTTTTAGCTTTCTATAATTGTAATTTTTATTGATTGTCCAGATATTACAAAGCATCTTGTGACATTCTCCTGTCCTCATGCTTTCTTATGTGGATTATCTCTTATTGAATTTAGTATATGCATGTTCAGTAACTCTTAGGTTTTTCTTGATTCCTCTTTCTTTCTACAATTCATGTGTATGTTTATGAATGATTTGATTTAAATGCTTTTGTGGGCATACTTCCACCCCTGGCAATCTGTTTCATTCCTATACCCAATTGCAGAGATGAATGTTTGTCTGGAGGTTATAGTCTATGTCTGACTCTTTAGGAGTATTGTTGTCTTGAGAAAATCCCTTTTCCCTGCATAGTATTCCTTTACTGCAGACCCCTCTATAAAATATTTATGCAGGCCTATTCAGTGAGTTGTAATCTCCTAGACCTAGGATTGTGTACTAGTTTCATCCTTCATACTACAATTCATACCCTAGTTTCAGTGCATCACCTAGTAGGTAGTTTTCTTTCAGTCATTTCCCTTTCATGCACTCCTAACACTTTCCCTCAAAAGATTTACTTTCCTATCTAAGAAGCAAACTAAAGTGACTATCCAAGAGGAACCAGCCTAGAACCTGGAGGTCTCATCTTATTTAGCAAAGGTCCCACAACCTTGAGATGATTCCCTTGTTATACTAGATTATCAAGACTATGAGAGCTTGAGATCAGAGGCACAAATCTACTGTATAACACTTCCCAAAGTGGGGCTAATGTAGATAACTAGAATACATGTTAATGTATGGGTTTCATGGATTGAGAAATCTATCAACAATAGGATGAGTGTTTGAGATATGCTCCTAAGCCTAGATTTATAAAACAAGAACTCTTGTTGACATGCTCTGACTGTACCTATATACCACCTTGTATAACTCCATGTAGAGGTGGGCCGATAAAAAATCACCCTAGACAAATATGTGTAGCTAAGTGATCATGTCCTCTAGAATATGTGCCCAACTATAGTGGAATCCCTAAGCACTTTGATCATCCATGATGATGCCACCTATCAAACTAGCTAGAACAAAAGAAGTGGAGCATAATGGATCCCCATATGATCCCATATCATAAATCTACTATCAATCAACATATCTACAAAAACTATCTTGAGGGCATCTATACCAAGTGTTGGCTAAACATCATAATAAACATGTGCATCAATAATCATAATCCTCAAAATCCTATATACATCCTTAAGACTGACTATAATCTCTCTCGTTGGCATGTGAAAAGTATTATTTTCACTATGCCATCTCTCGACTAGGGTAGTAAGCATACCATGATTTACTCAAATGTTGGGTATATCTAACAACCATCTTAGTCCTAGACTACCAATCAATGCCTTACCCCCATCAGACAACTATGTGATCATGTTCATTGTGTATGGTATTTGGCACCAAAATAACATGTGATCAAATCAATTCTACATCAGAAAACAAACATGAAAGACATCAGCATCAAAGCCCAAACAAACATCATTAGTACAATTCAAAGAATCAAAGTATAATATAACACTAGCAATCAATTATCTAGATCAAATCAACAAGTAAAATGACTGAACTGATCAAGAAAAACTACAAAAATCATGTATTATTTCCCATACAAAAAGGACAGCCAAATAAGTTAGGAAATTTTTCATACAAAACAAAACCAAGTGGGATACATAATTTAAGGCTGATGCAAAACAAAATAGGGTTTCATATGAATTCAATGACACATTCAGAGAAATTTTGTGCGAAACAAGAATAGAGGGGATACAAAACAATAAGTTTTTGTGTGATGAAAGAAATTTTTAATACATTTTCGTAAAAAGAAAAAGACTATTGCCTATAAAACAAGAAATTATGGCATGAAACAATGCAAAATTCAATCAAAACATGAAAATTTTTATCAAAATAAAAAAAAAGGCATCAATAAGATCACTGTTCAATGGGGCATACTACTGGGGTCACATGTCACACTATGACATCTTGAATTGGTGCTTCTTAGTTGGAATTGGCATGATTTCTCTGAGAAGGCAAAAGGATCTCTCCAAAAGTCAAAAGTGAAAATGAATAGTAAAAAGCTAATTTTCAACCTATTTATACCTTTTGACCTAACTTTCAAACTCAACAAAATAGCCCGAAGTCAGAAACATAGGCTCACTCAACCATCATGAATCCATTTTTGGAATTGAAATTGAAATTAGAGTCAAAGTTTCAAAATTCAAATACAAAGTCAACTTTGGTCAAACCCTAGTCAAAGTGTAGTTGAACGTATACATAATCAGTCAAGGTAGTGCAAAATCAGTCAAGAATCTTTCGGTAGTAATTTTACAATATTTTTAATCTTTCAAACTTGGTCAAACCAAGTCAATTGTAGACATATCTTGGTCAAAATAGGTCAAACTTGGTCAAATAGAGTCAAACAAGGACACAACCAAATGTACAGCTATCAAAATCATTCTTTTCAAGTCAAATAGACTCAAGTGCAAGTCAACCAAGGTCAAACTTTATCAAATCAAACTATGTTGAAATCAACATGAAATTAGATCAAATGAGTTCCTATAATATTCAAATCATATGGAAATGGATCAAAATCAGTTCCTCATCATTTAAATCATTTAAAATCAAGATTTTAATCAACTTTTCATTTTGATTTCTCTCCTAAGGGGGCATAGTCACATCAAATTTCATCAAATCAAAGTAAATAAGAGTGAAGAATTTAATCAAATGTTTTTCATCAATAAATTGAATCAGGATATCAAGCCAAGTTCTATCATCGAATTGAATATGATCCTATCTCTAGGGGTATCTCAATTTTATTAGAATCCATATTAAGTTGGGTATCTTTGATCTATCTATCTAAATGAGTGATTTCATTACACCACATCAAATTACTCAGTTAGCATCAATCTTATCAACATCATTGAATCAACAAGGAGCATGCCATTTTCATCGCTTCACATTAAATTGGTTATCTGTTCCTCTTAACATTTGGGTTTTCAAAATCTCTCTAATAATGATCAATTTCATCACTTCACATCAAATTAGTTTTTCATCAGTATCAACATCATCAATCTCAAAGAGGTGATCAATTTCATCTCACCTCATCAAGATGATCATTATGGTCTTAATTAGTCATTGATCAAATCTAATTTAGATCTCATAATCAACCTTGACCAAAGGAAATTTCATCATAAACCATATCAAACTATTCACTACATCATACATCATTCTTTGAATCAACATGTTGATCACACATCAATTCAAAGAGGGGCAAATGTAGTCACCCGAAAATGGCCTAGTATAACCGAGTGCCCCTAAATTTAATAAAATTTCACTAAATCCTATTCAGAGGGTCATGACCTAATCAAAATCATCAAATCAATCAAACTCTAAGCCAAATTGTGTAATTATGTTGATGCACCTACTTGCATAATTAAGCTTTA
This sequence comes from Chamaecyparis obtusa, assembly GCA_027943335.1. NCBI lineage: Eukaryota > Viridiplantae > Streptophyta > Pinopsida > Cupressales > Cupressaceae > Chamaecyparis > Chamaecyparis obtusa. Next base: position 5,687,145 of record BSBK01001913.1, read on the forward strand.
ATCAAACATTAAAGGTTAATTATAAAAAACAAATTATTTAATTAAATTTTCCTAGCATGATTAATTAAATCAAGACTAAAAATATCGTTAATGGACTTATTAATTAAATGAAGTAACTAATTGATTCTAAATTCCAACTCATTACAAAAGGACATATGAGCTCAATTAACCAACCAAAACACATCAAATGGATTAACTAGGTTTTAATCTTAACCACTCAAGGTAATTCAACCCTAGCTATCAATTTCTCATGAAATTCTATATGAGGAAGCTCAATCCAAGCTTAATTCATCTAGAATTCAAGTAGAAAAATCATGCCAAAATCATTCTAGAGTATTTTGAGATCATTTAGAGAGTTAATTTCATTTTAGATCATCTTGTTGAATCATGTAGATTGCATTTTAGCTTAATTTGATCATCATTCTTAATATAATTGCATTGAATTGCATTATTCTCATGGATTTTATCATATTTTACATTGTAGATGCATATTTTCAATAGAATCTTCCATTTTAAGATAGTCAATTCATTGGTCTTAGCTAAATTTTGAGAGCATTCTTTAAATTAGGATCAAAATCATCTTAAATAGGATTCTTTAAATTAGGATCAAAATCATCTTAAATAGGATTCTTTAAATTAGGATCAAAATCATCTTAGTAAATCTTAAATTTTGATCTTAATTTTGAGAGCTTTCTTTAAATTATGATCAAAATCATCTTAGTAAATCTTAGTTTCCATTGCTTTTATATGATTTTCAATTGATTTTGATTTACTAACCAATGATTTAATGATATATTGAGTGTGTTGTTGCAGATTTCATAGGTACACATTTAAATACACACAAGGCCCACCATAGTGTCCATTCATCTCAGCTAACTAGCATGAACCCACCTTTCATCTATCTTCACACTCATGTCATCGCTCAATGATGTGCTAAAGGAGAAATGAACTCCCACTGCACCACCATGTGTGACATCACAACAAACTTCTACACAGAGAGAAATCACTCGGCAACTCACTTAAAATGAAGAAAACTCTCAACACACCATTACATGCCAACTAGTATGACATGAAATAGCTTGGTGATGTAGGGAGATAAGAGAAATATTACACCACACCACCATGTGGGACCCATAACCTCTTAACCATCAAATTATGCATGTGCATTTATAAATCGGTTAAGTTGTCATGCGGGGGAAATACACTTAAGAAAAAGGACTTAGGAAATAATTGACCATAACAGGGGCAACTGGTGGATGATGTAAACTTTAACAAAGGGGGTCATTCAGATAATGAGCATTAACCCTTGAAACATAACACTCTAGGAGCTTTAACTAGGTAAACAAGTCAACACAATAATAGAAGCTAGATCATATCAGAATTGGATCTATTCTAAACACACTGATGAATTTAGTTGAGAGGTGGGGCTTAACTACAAAGATACATTCACATGTAGAAAGTGGAGGAAGATGACTTGGTTTTTATAAGGCTTTTTCTTACTGAAAGTCTGAACAGTAAGGACTAGTGCCACATATCCATGGTAACAAAGTCAAATATCAAATGAACTGAACACTAATTGTGCATACTCTTCTAAATGTTAATGCCTCACACAAACATTCAACTACATCTAACCATGCATCATTCTTATAGAATTACTATGATTTCTTTGAATTTTTGAAGCATTTAAACATGAGTTTAATATTTTCCTTGATTTAATACCTTTTACTAATCAACTGCAACAATGAAATAATATACTTTACAACAATCATATATAATTACCAGATTCATATAAATGATTCAAGAAATGTTTCAATCTCTACTTTAGATATCTCTAGAATTACTCACACAATTTCTAAGACAGAGAAATAGACAAATAAAAATGCTTAATTTAATCTTCAAATGATATTTTCAATTAATTTCTTTAGAAGTATTCATAAATCTCATTTTTAATACAAGACTATGTCATTTCTATTTCTGCAAAAGGACCTATTATATAAACTATTCCACTTGTCTATGTACTAAGAATTTTCAGAACCTGTAAGATTGGCCTTGGTATTCCTTTTATAGATACAAGGAATATTGCAACAAGCTACAGACCATATCCCATATATTATGTTACCAACCACCACTAGACCACCACTAGCCGGTAACAGATTACTATAGAAAGGAAAATAAGGGAATTTTGATAGTAATCACTAACTTCAAAATGCCTCCTCTTTTTATAGTAATGTTCAAACCACATATTTGAGCCAATCTAAACTCTTCAATAGCTAGAAAAAAGTTCATTCCCAACAAATCCATTGCCTCAAAATATTAGAAGAAGCACTACTATTGCATTTTATATATCATATTATTTTAATATTACATGTATAGATTTATATATAGAAATATTTAAAGATTTCATGCCTAACATAAATATTCTAATTCATCACCTCATATTATACTCATGAAAATCACTATTGTTTTCCCTGAATCACCATATTGCATCTAAAAGGATTTACTATCTTCCTTGAATAAAGTTCCCTTCCATGGGACCCCAACCTAAGTAGTTATCTTACTCATCATGAAGGCTCATTTCTTTATCAATAGAGGGACATGAACTTGAAAAGAGTTATCATTGTATGTGCACTAGGACTCACTAGTAGTCATACTAACATAGAGATAGAAAGGAAATAGTATTGAGGGAAAATGATTGAAAATAAATAGCATGAGTACTAAACATGAATCAACAACTAAATAGGAGTGAAACGGATAACAGAAATGTAGTTCTTATCAAAGAAACATGAAGTTACTATGTTCTATCTTTGATGCAATAATAGTCAAAGAATGGAGTTCCAATGGCTGTATGAATAGTCAAAGAATAGAGTTCCAATGGTTGCAGGAATAGTCACTGAATAGAGTTCTCACCATAGCTTCTAGTTTCTTACTAAGAATGCAAATAAATTATCATGAAATTAACAACAAAAAGTAAAATTATTTCATATTTTTGGATTATTGCACTCTCTAAACAATATTCTAACATGACTTAGGCCAGTGCTTAACCTATAGGGAAACATAGTAAAAAAACTATAAGAAACATCTAACTTTATGTTTAACTTCTCACAAAGACCCAAGATTAAGATTACTAAATATGCCTAACATATATCTAATCTCACATAACCAATATTATCATCATATGTATACCATACCTACACTTCTCATATTTATCAATTCAAGCATACTCAATCATTTCCTTGAAAGAAAATATGAGAATGATAAAATCACATCCACATGATAGCAGGATGAACAAGAAAATACTTTATATTCTATTCATATGAGAATTATAATACAACATAAAGATAATTATACTAATTATACAAATCTATAAAAAAATGATTCCATTATACCATATTATCCAACATGTCTCATAATATAAACCTATTAAACCCTAAGACTTAACACTTTTCTAGTATGCTCTCTATGAATACAAAAGTTGGGAACCTTCAAAAAATAATCCAGGAATCACTTATATAACCTGGGGGATGAAACAAACTTTAGATCATTTATTGGAATCAAATCAAAATAGAGATTCTATTCCTAACCCATCTCAACAAAGAAGACAAGCTTGTGATACATTACAACTCTAATTATCTAGAATTAAAATCTCAATCGACAAAGCTGCAATAACAAAATAATTGAACCAAATGGTGATGTGACTTTTTCAAACTGTAAGAAAAGCCAACAAGAAAATATTTGGAACACAATGAGGGGACTATAATTATCTTGTCACCTTCAATCTGGTTACCACTTTCAATCATAACAATGTGGCACATATGTGGCATAAATGATCATAGTAAGATGTCCATGTAGATAAATGCTTAACCTCCCTAAATTCTATTAGTGGCCCTACCATCACACAATGAGATCAACAAAATAAAGAACTAAAAAGGAGATGTTGAGCCTTGTCATTGAGAAAATTGTTTTCTCTTTCCCTTCATAAAATCACTCCATCTATTTACTTCTTTATCTCTCACCCACCTGCAATCTTTCAAACTATCGATCTATGAGAGAGATTCTTCTCACTTGACATTTGTAACATCACATGAGTCTTTGATGAACTTACTAAAACTAGTCTCAAACTTAATCATAACATCTAATAAATCATTAAACTAAGGATTATCAATACCACTATCAACAAAAATCACAGTCTCCACACTTGGGTAGATGAGATCAAAATCAAATTTCCACTCCTCTACTTCTTTCATGTTCTTGTCCTTATCTAGAATGTGTGGAAATAGAGGATGGCCAAGGCCTACCAAGGATTTTAATTTGGTATTGATGAATTTTTTCTTCCCCTTGAAGAATGAAAATAAAGAAACTACCAAATTGGTCATTTCTTTGGTGTCCTTGATAATAGGAGGCCTCTTTCATCCTTGTATCTTGCCGCAACATCCAATTGGATCATAATAATTGACCTTTCTGACCACATAGTGAACAAAGCCTCCAAGTAGGAAATTTAATCATCACACAGCCTCTCAATTTGAACTGACTAAGAGTAGGAAGCATGAACAACATCAATCTTAGACTTGACCTTTTCAACCCTCTATTGAAGAACCTGCATGAGAACTCTAACACTCTTTTTATGCACTTCCTCTTCTAAAGATTTAATCCTGCTAACATAATCCTTCAACCTATTATGTACATCTTGAGATGCAATTGCCTCACCTAAAACTACTTGTTCATCTATAGACTCTATAGATGGGAGAAGGAAAAACCTTGAAACATACATGTATAATATTTCTTTCAATTCTGCATTCTCAATCAGGACCTCCTCATACTTCTTAGACTTGGTAAAAAATTCAATATACATCTCCTTATTCCTCTTATCTCTATTCTCTAAAATTTCCTTATTCATCATTGACACATGGTTAAGCATGTCAACAATCTCCATAGAACCAATGCTTTGAATAGTCATAACAATGGCATCACCTCACCTTTCATCACATATATTAAATATATGGGGCTTATGTGTAGCAAGGTCTAATGCCCAAATAGAAAGGGTTTTTTGATTTGGGGTTCAAAACCTAACCCTTTCAAGAAATTACCATAATCATACTCAGAAGATAAAATAAGGTCAGTTTGATTCCTAATTTGATCAATAATAAAAGTGGACTACAAATCCCACCCTGGAAGCAATAACATACCACTTTCCATAACAAGATTCCTGGCCTCTTCAAGTGTCAATTGAACTAAATTAGGATCATATCATTGCAAAATGGAAAGTGAAACCTATTGTCAATCCAAGATAGAAGCTTCTCCCTCCTAATCCATCAACCTCTTGACCTCTCTTCCTTTCAAATTCATCAAGAAAATTTTCAGCTCCATAGTATGTATAAAATTATCATCTTCTAAGAATTGTTGAGAAGAAATCTCCCTATCATCAATCAATTTACCCAATGGTTGATCCATATACAATTCTAAACTATCACCAAGCCCTTTCTTAAGCTTCTCCCTAAGCCTCCTTGTTATTTGATAAAATTCATGATCATTTCTATCAACCACATCATTATAAGTATACTCCTCAATTTTAGGCCTAGTCCTTGTCCTTTTAGGAGGGGGTTCCTCATCGGAAGAAGAAGCGTTTGAATCATCTTCTGAACTTGAAACTATATTTTTTCTTTGTTGCTGATGAGGTGGAAGAGATGGAATTTAAGCCATCAAAGTATCACAATTTTTCATAATCTCCTCAATTCTTTGAAGAGGAGGTAAATTAGGGTAAAATCTAGGGAAATCATTATTTACCTCAATCAACATTGTTTCGTACATTATTAGATTCCTCTTTTTTTCCCTAATTTCTTGATCATCCTTCTTGAAAAACAAATTTCTTACTACATCTTAATCATCCAAAAGCTCATGATGGGAAGCTTCATCCAACTAATCATCCACGCAAATGCCCCCTGAATAAAACCCTTTGCATTGTAGAATCTATGAGGAGCAGTCTCCAACTTGAATTACTTCAAGAAGGTGTTGAGCTCTTCAACTACCTACTTGCTAATGGAGAATTATAAAAATTTAATCAATCTGGGCACAAGAGTACTTATTTTCTTAATATGCAAGTATTCCCTCTTAACTAACAATAATTTGTAAAAAACTCAATAACAACAACTCTGTTAGGTACAAAAATTATTAATATATGAGGAGATCGCAAGAAACCATAAACTCTAAACACAATGAAGTCATTAAAAAAAAAAAAATCACCCCATTTGTGATCAAAGAGCCCATTAGAAATGTCTTGAGTTTTCCTTAACAACTTTCTCACCTGAAAACTTTGCCTACTACTCTCCCTCCTCAAAAGGTTCATGATGGGGAAACAACACAATTCTAAAAGTATACAAAAATGTGGTCCATGTAGCTCATATCCCACACTCTTGTCCAACACTACACAAGAATCCTCTCTCCATATGAGCTAACCTTCTCCAAGTACAATCTTTTATCTATATTATTAGTATTTAAATATAAAATCAAATGACACAATAAATAGTAATGTTTGAAATCAATCACTATAGGGTTTTGTTGGATAACAACTAGGATTTCATGTAAGGAATTCATCAAGTTGTTAGGAATGGGAACACTGAGAGGGAGGGGGGGGGGTGAATCAGTGTTCTATATATTAATACTTTTTCTTAACTCTTGAAACTAAACTTAAGTTCTTGTATACTGGAATGAATATCAATGCAAGTAAGATAAAAAACCATAAAACATAACACTAAATATGGTTACGAGAAAACCCAAATAGGTAAAAACCCCGGTGGGAATTAACACCCACTAAGAACTATGCTAGTGTTTTATGATCCTTGTTAGAAGATCTTGCAACCCTGTTAGGAGTTGTTCTTTACAACACTTTTAGTATAGTGACCTGGTCAAGGGTTGGACCCTGTGAGGAGTCTTTTACAATTAACCTTGTTAGGGGTGGGGACACACTTTCCTAGATCTCACTGCTCAAGTGATGAAGGCTACAACCTTCTAGATCTCAAATACACACTATATTTGCAAGGTGAACTATTGTTGTGACACTGCTTGTCTGATCAGTTCCTTTTGTGTGCTTATGCTTTAGCCTCTTGTAAAGAACTACAACATTATAATTTCTCTTTGTATACCTCTGATCTACTCTTATCGATTTCTGTATCTCCTCTTTTTAATTACAAAGGTGCATGTTTTATTTATATGCACAAGCAAAACTATTAACTACGTTAGCCTTCAACCTATTACATACAATGCTTCCAATTGAATTAGATCAAGCATGTTTACATATAATAATATTAACATGTCTAAGAACTAAATATAATAGGTGCATAGCCTTTACAAAACAATATTAAAAGTGCTAATCAAAATACAAACAATCATCCCTGTACTCTGTTTTGTTATGCCACTCACTGATTGTGACTCTTCAACTAGCTGTATCTTCATCAGACTGACTCATCTAATCATGTGCTCTTATAATTATCATGATTACATATAAAAAAGCTTATCTTCAAGGGCACATACCATAACTCGATCATACGCATGTGCGCTGATGCTTTGTTCTTCTGGTGTTCTGCTAACTATCTAGTCTTCCATACTTAGCCAATTTCTGATGTTCTAACTACTTGTGCTGACTCCATAACATCATATGAATTTTTTTCCATAATGACAACACTAAATATAGTCATATACATTAGTATATTCAACTTTCCAACAATGTCCCCCTTTGTCATTAATGGCAATAAAGGAATATGGCTAAGTTACTAACTGTATCTTTATACAAAATTTCTAATACATACTCTAACTTATATCTCCCTTTTCACTATGTACTATACTCCCCTTTTCATCATATACAAAACTCCATATTCTCTCTTCTATATTATATACTCCCCCTTTGACAATAATGACAAAGGTGCTCAAAAACTTATATCGACAAGTAAGTTTACATAGTAAATACATCCGGGTAGGCTATCTGAACATTTGCAATCTCATTCTTCCAAAACTTCTCCAATGTGTCTATTGTCTGGAGATGGGTGCATAAAGCATATGTAAATTTCTCCATCTTCTCCAAATTTGTACTCGAATCTTGATCATATGTTACCATAGTGGCATCGATCTCCTTGATGTTCTAGTTCAATACATCTAATGAGGGCGTAAGAGCATTTCTTAGCTATGTTTGCCTTGCCCTTATCTTGGACATTTCTTTCTCTACCTTCTCTATTTTGTCCACTTGTCCTTGGTACACATTTTTGCACATGTTTACATCTATAGAGGGGTCTTCTACTGATTTCCTCACTTTTTCTAACATAGCTTCTACTTCCTGAATTTTCTTGTAGAGGTATGCAATTAGCTTGTCTTGGTTTGTGTAATTTGCTATGATTTTCCTTCCTTTTGCTACAATTTCTTTCAATGAAGCTTGACCAATCTTCAAAGAGTTAAGGTCAAGTAAAAAATTTGTAGTGAGCTCATTCAATCTCTTCTTCAGATACTTCCCTTCTGCTAGCTTAGCTGTTGATTCTTCTAGGCAATAAAATTTTTCTTTGAAGCTTGTTAGGATGGTACTAACATCATCCACAGAATGCACTTTTGTTACCTTCTTCTCTACTATTAGTAGACTATTCAAGATATTTATTGACTCAAAAAATAAAGGATTTCTCATCACTTGTTTCTCCTTTTCCTTCTCCATAGAAAGGACATTGATCTTCATCAGGTCTTCTTCTCCCCAAGAGTCCAAGCTTGTAGTGTCAGGAGTCAAATTTGACAACAATGATGTTGATGGAGTGAGAGGCGTGCTAACTATTACATATTTTATGGGTACTTCAATAGATGGCTTATATGTTGGCTCATTTTCCTTCTCCTCTTATTCTTCTTTCTCTTTCTCTTTTTCTTTTTTTTCTTCTTCTTCGTGTCCTATTATATCCTCAATCAACACATCTTCTTGGTGCTTAGGTGAATTCTCACCACATAGTATTTATACCTCTTGAGTACTCACAGAGGCTTCCTCAAATTTTTCTAAGTCTTTGTTAGTGGCCACCATTGATATTTCCACATTATCAATCATTATTATGTCTTTCTTGATTTTAGGCATGGGTGTAGATGCCATTACCTCTGTGGGTGCTATCACTATGGGTGTCGAGTCTTGTGGAATTTTCATTAGTGCATTTGTGACATCAACTACTTTGGTTTGTTTAAAAGGTGCTTGAGTGATGGGAATAGATGTAGGTTGCATGCATTGTTCAAGGAACACTTTCTCAAAGGATTTTTTTATTTCCTTAGCTATCAGTTCATAATCCTTGTTCATTATGTGCAATGATCTCATTTTTTTTCTAAGGTGTGGCTTCACAAAATCCATTAAAAAGTCCTTTTCTTCCACTAAACACACTGGTAGATTGTCATCCAATTTCTTTTCTCTTATTCTGATGTCTTCTTCAGCAGCTTGTCTTTTCAAAGTATCCAAAATGTCCCATACTTTATCAAGATGACCGTCTTCAATTCTAGCACAGTCCTCTTAAATTTGATCATGTGTTTGATCAACATCTCATGGATCTCAGACTTGTCAATTTCATGATATCTATCATAAAACTTAGATATCTATTTGAGTCTACCTTCATCAACCACTTTTGATCTTAACACTTGTAAACTTGGCACGAATCCTACCTTAGGAGGTGGTTGCACATTTATGCCTCTGCTCCTTGTGGTTCTTGTTGATGGATGACTTATAGTTGATTGCTTCTTCCTCTTAGGCATCTTAGATGCTTCAGTGGACTCCAAGTCAGTTGTATTTGTGGGTGCAAGATTGATATCATCTATCTTACTCTCCTTTTCCTTTGGATCATCAATTTTTTCAATCTTTACTTTCTTCATCTTAGGATCATCACTCTTCTCTATTTTGGCTTCCACAATGGATGCGCTCTCAATTTGCATGGCTATATTAGCTTCTCTAGCTTTATCTAGGTAATCTTGAGTGCCAATATGGATCTTAAGTATCTCTAATGTGATTTTAGAGGCTTTCCTCTTGGTTGCTGCACTATTTAGGACTACATCTACCTGTCTGGTCTTTTCCCTATATGTTCCCCATCTAGGCTCATTTGGACCCTTGGGTGTTGTAAGGAGGACTTATACATATGCTTCCAAAACCTGCTCCTCCACTTCATAGCCAAGTGGATGAATCCACTTAGTTCTAGGCTCAACAACCTCCATACAAATAATGTTTATTTCTACCATAAAACAAATACTGTCCTTGTATTTCTCAATAATTCTTTCAAGTATCCTATACCTCATCTGCATCTTTATCCTGAATGTTTTTAACTCTAACTCCATATAATCCTTCAGTGTACTCTTAGTTGATGCCTTAAGAGATATTTTTGGCATTGTAGGTAAACTTTTGTCTAGGTATAAGTCTGATACTTTCCCAACTATATGAAAGTACATATAGATTATCAAATACCCAAACCTAAATATCTTGGTCTTGTCATGCTTGATTTACCTGATGTTGTCCATCAACTGTACACACAAGATCTCACACAAGTTAAATTCTCCATTTCCTATCACCAATCTGATAGCTGTAAGAATAGTGGTTGTAGACACACTATTGACCCTGTTTGCATGTTGAAATCTATATCCAAGTATCATAGCCATCAATTTGATGTCTTTCTCCTCAATTGGTTCAATTTTCATTCTGTGCTTATCACTCCGGGATTTGCAGGCTTGCTCAACCAATTTTCTAACATCTTTACCAACTGGAAGAATGGTGCCTGTCTTTGATAAACCTGTCATCTTATAAATGAGATCAGCTCTGATTCTAACTGGAACTTCACCTATCCAAAATAGGTCATCATGTATCCTACTCAACAAGATCTTAATCCATTCATATTCATAAAATTCATATGTAGTAGCATATTCAATGATTGGGTGATTCTCAAGGGTGCAAACTCTTCAGTGAATGATTTTTCTAGATTCATCATGGTTTCTAGGTGCAACTTAATCCTATCCAAACCAATTGGTTCCTTCTTGCAATACACATATGTGCATATGTCTTCTACGTGCATAATGCCCATTGGGGTTCTAGAAAAGGCTCCTTCTAGGTCATCTAGGGTGGACTTGAATGGATGCTTCTTAAACACACATATCTTTTCCTTTCTAGAACATCAAAGACAACTAGTGTAGCCATGACTTACTTATTTTAAAGCTTCAGAGAGGTTACCAAGGAATTCTAAATCATCACGTCTGAGTTAGGGTTTCCAACAATCAATCTTCTTCTTCATTGATAAATTCAACTACAACACTTCTTAACTCAACTGCTTGATCTTCTGTTCTCTCCAAATGCTCAACTTAGAATGCAATGTGTGAATGATGAATCTTCAATGGCTATAAAGCAACTTTTCTACCATTAATACTTACCGCGTAAACACATAATGCAATAGGAAATTTCATTCTTTGTCTTCGCTATCAATTATGCAGTGCACTCTCACATACTACATCATATAGTCTCCAAATAGTTGTAGTCCAAGGCACATACTCTGAGGGTGAGTATACCAGCCACGTAGGGGTCTAGAGCTAATCTAGCTCCCCCTATGACCATGATGGTCATTTTAACCATAAATAGGAGGTGTGTCCATTTCGGATGCATTGTCAACTATTTCATCAATATTGTCCTTCTTTTCTTCCTTCCAAATCAAGCTCACATCTTCTGAAGCTTACACAAATTTAACTTCTCCTTCTTCCAAAATTGATCCTTCTAACTCTTTAGGGCTTTCATGTCTTTGCGCTCTTGTTCTACAAAACCTAGAGATGTGTCCAACCTTGTTGCATGAGTGACAAATGACTAGAGGCCTGATATTCCTTGGTGCATTCATGTGAGTTACCATACTACAATGTCTGGTTGTGTGCCCAACATAATTGCATATCTAACATGTAATGTTCTGAGAGTTTCTTACATTTAGCTATGGATGACTTCTTTGATTTTGTTGATTCTGATTTCTTTGATTTGATCTACGATTCATATCTTTATGACCAAATTTATTGCATGAATAACAATGGCCATTGAAAGGTCTTACCTCTTTATAATCTCTTGTTATGTGTCCATGCTTCTTACAAGCATAAAAAGTCTTGTTTACTAGCTTGCGCTCATCCTTAGGTGGTTCAACTTTAGCTTCTATATTATTTCTTGTCTTCTTAGCTTCTGTAGATTCTTCTGACACTTTCTTTCTTGCTCGCATGTCATTGATCTAATTTTGTGCTTCATTAAATCCAATACCACTAGTGTCTCCTTTAACCTTCTGTGCATACAATTGTGATTCTATTAGATCCTTGCTTGTGTGTAATTTTTCCATATGATTCTTTGCTTCAGTCAATTTAGATTCCACTTACTTCTTGATGTTTCCTAATTCCAAGATTTTCATGTTTTCTTGCCTTAGTTCTTTATCCAACTGCTTGTTCTCTTTGACCTACTCTTCATAGGCTTCTTGATTGTTAAGTAACTTTTCATCGAGTTCTTCAATCTGATCTTTTAGAGATTTATTTTCCTCATTTATATTTTTAACTATTTTTCCCAAATCACTTGTGGAACAATCTTTCTAATCTTTTCTTAGTTTTTTGATGACTGCATGAGAATCACTAACCTTTTCTTTTAGTTCTTCAATTTCTTTTTCAGATCTGTCAAGGTCTTCAAGAGCTAGTTCAAGATTCTTTTTCAAATGTTTCATTTCTCCCTTATCCATGATTTCCTCAAGTGGTTCAACTTATCTTCAGAGGAGCAGAGCTCTGATACCAATTGTTAGGAATGGGAACACTAAGAGGGGGAGGTGAATCAATGTTCTATATATTAATATTTTTTCTTAACTCTTGAAACTAAACTTAAGTGCTTATATAATGAAATGAATATCAATGTAATTAGGATAAAAAACCATAACACATAACACCAAATATTGTTATAGGGAAACCCAAATAGGTAAAAACCCTGGTGGGAATTGACACCCACTAAGAATTGCACTAGTATTTTATGCTCCTTGTTAGAAGATCTTGCAACCCTATTAGGAGTTGTTCTTTACAATGCTTTTAGTACATTGGCCTGGTCAAGGGTCAGAACCTATTAGGAGTCTTTTAAAATTAACCCTGTTAGGGGTGGAGATATACTGTCTTAGAGCTCACTGCTCAAGTTATAAAGGCTACAACCTTATGGATCTTAGATACACACTATATTTGCAAGGTGAATTATTGTTGTTGCACTACTTGTCTGATGAGTTCCTTTTGTGTGCTTATGCTTTAGCCTCTTGTAAAGGACTACAAAATTCTAACTTCTCTTTGCATACCTCTTCTCTTCTCTTACCAATTTCTATATCTCCTCCTCTTTTTAATTATGAAGGCACATGTCTTATTTATATGCGCAAGAAAAACTATTAACTAGGTTGGCCTTCAACCTATTACATACAACACTTCCAATTGAATTGGCTCAAGCATTTTTATATATAATCATATTAACATGTCTACAACCTAAATACAATAGGCACATAGCCTTTACAAAACAATATTACAAGCGCTAATCAAAATACAAACATTTGGCCCTATACTATGTTCTATTCTTCCACTTACTGACTATGACTCTTCAACTGGTTGTATCTTCATCATACTGACTCATTTGATCATGTGCTCTTAGAATTACCATGATTACATATCAACAATCTTATATTCAAGGGCGCACACCATAACTCGGTCATACGCACGTGTGCTAATGCTCTATTCTTTTGGTGTTCTACTAACTATCTAGTCTTCCATACTTAGCCAATTTATGATGTTCTAAGTACTTGCGCTAACTCCAAATATCATATGACTTTGTTTTTATAATGAAAACACTAAATATAGTCATATACATCAGTATAGTCAACTTGCCAACACAAGTATGCTACAAATTCATAGTCCATATTAACCTCTAGGTTCTAGGTTCCCATCACCATGCACACTATTTCAAATGGAACCATATCCTTTCCATCAATTCCCAAAACCTTACAATACCCCTGAACTATGTACACAAAATAATGTTAGAAAAATTTAAGGGGAAAAGGCTCCTTTACATTTTTTAGGAATTGTGATAGTCTTTCTATCTCTAGGTATGAACCTAGGTGCTACCTATCTTATAAATACCCACTTGTGTGCTTCATAATTCTTCTTTTCTCTCTCAAATTCAATTTCAATACAATTAGCACCAGTGATACCAAAAGCCTCAATTAAACTCAATCTGTCAATTCTCACTAGGGTTCTCTAATCTGCCCTTCTAATAACCTTAGTTAATTGGAAATATCTATGGGTTGATTCCCTAAGTAACTCTACATTAATAAAGACATTTGGTACTATCAACTTGGCCAAATTCAAATCCCAAGGATTTGACATGAGATGGCCCTTAATTCTTTTATTCAAAAAGTAAATAAATAAATCCCATCCTTAGGCATTAGTGATTGGATTCCTACACCTAAAATAATCATCCCTCCATTCATGTTAATTTTTGGATATAGCGTTGGTAGTATTGGGTAACAAGTTAACAAAAGTTTACCAATAAGCTCTAGTTTTCCCCTTTTTAGTAGAACCAGACCCAGAAGTAGACATAGATATGTATTTTATCAATTCATTTCTCATAAATCCAATTAAAAAATTAATAGGAACTAGGAAAAACCCTACTAAAAATATTTCTTGAGAAAAAATAGAAAAAACACTTACAAGTTCATGAAAATCACCCCTAATAGCATTAGACACTTTCTTTATAATTATGTTTGTGTACCTCAAACTCTCAATTCAACAAATCCAAATATGATTGTATGAAATGTGAAACACAATCTCAATTTTTTAATTATAATTTGAAAAATTAAATTGGCCATCATTTCAAAATTAATAATGCATGGCTCATCTATCAAATAAACTAGCCATGATATAGTCCTTTAAATCTTTGAATCTCAATCATCGATCTCCACCTAGGTCGATGAGCATGGTGAGTCACACAACCTAAAATGATACACATTACATCAACTCCATGCAGTGATCATCTACTAGTCATAACCCATACAACTATGCTTGAAAAAATTAGTTATGGGTCCATTCAATATTTACTTCAAGAATTTCCTAGATGCATGTCAACTCCTCACATGACTCCAAGCTAATTGAGTAACCCATATAAAGTGTCACAAGGTGTTGACTTACCTAACCTAGGTTATCAATTCATTTCATTGCAAGCTCACAACCATTTTACTTAACTACAATTTAGGCATGTGAGGAAATGAGGATAGAGGTCTTCAATAGGTGTTAGTACCTCTCTCAACTACTTTATGAAACCATAGCAATTTGTTAACCTTGCAGTGACACGATGAAGAAAACCTATCAAGTTCCACATATAACATCCTCACTTCCT